>RXPK01000122.1:1550004-2086295 GCA_004143645.1 Protaetia brevitarsis
AGGACATCCTTATCGCTTGCAACAAATTCATGTGTAATCTAACATAGCCGATTCGCAGCTGTGATAGGGACGAAACCGACTGGTATGACGCCAAGATATTATAAAGCTCATGTGCGTCGTCAGCTGGAGATATAATACTTTTTCTAGTACTTTTGATAATCGCAGAGTAAGCTTATTGGTCTCAAATCTTGAAAAAGAACTGAGCGTTGGCTTTTTGGGCATGTATACCACGCTTGCTTCCATAATCGGAATGACATTTTCTAAAATCAAGAATCATAATATACTATATATTTGAGAATGTAAGGACACATAGTCTAATCAATGTACCGACAATTCATCACAGCCGAAGAAGAAGAAGAGATCAGCAGCAGTCGCGTCTATCTTCTTCACTAGATGAGGTAAAATTGTTTGCAAATGTCATTTTTAGATGAGTTTTATAAAATTTAAAGTTAAGATCTTAACAACTGCTAGCACTGAATTAAGAATGCTGGTTAATTGTCATTCGCTCGCAATATGTAATGGCAAATCAATTGTTTTTTTCTTAGAAATATCAATATTGTAGTTCTTCCAAAGGCTTTAGATCTTTACGTTGTAGAGATTTGTCAAATAGCCTTTTTTCCTGATTGATTGCCTGTCTAGTAAATTTCTAAGTCGTTATAGTAATTCCAATCACCGTTCTTCGTCCTTATTTAGCTTTACCTTATCTTTCAATTTAATCATTATTTTAATGACATCGGTGATGCAGGGATATGTAGATCGCCGAGCAACAGCATTTGTAATCGGCGCATGAAAATTAAATAGCTCCGTGAGACGGAAGCACATAACATTGGTCTTAACGTTGCTAGCAGCAATCCGAAATACATTATCCAAGTTTAATAGATGAAGACCACGAGTGAATGCATGAAAGTCAAAGTATTTAAAATTACGATATGTAATGAGCACATGTTGGAGAGACATAGGAGAGCATTGAATTAGTTCATTGTAATCTATTAATTGCAAGGTTGTTAAATTATGCACTTTTGCTTTCTGATTAAAAAATGACTTTGGGATGTTGCCTTAAAAAGAATTAAAACTTTTTGTAATGTCGCAACCCCTATTCAAATTTTAGGCGAAGGAGGATATTTTTTATTGTCAGGTCCATCATTAAAAGTTGCCCCGTTGATATGAACAATTGACAGGTTTCGGAATTTTTTATTAAATCACAGCGGTTAAAGATATTTGAGATGCTCGTTCAACATAAGCCTGTATTACACACCCATGTAGGCGATTGCGAAGGAAAATAATAACACTTTTTTCCTGTTCGAAAGGAGTACTTTTACTTTTGGCTTATATGCAGAGGATTTGAATCATAATATTGTATCTGGATTTTTCGTCGGCCGAAACGTGTGTACCGTGGCCGCGGTGCGGATGGAGTCAAAAAAAAAAAAAAAAATTCCGAAAGATCTTAATTATCTTATCAAGGGAGTAAGTTTTAATGACGGGCTTGACGATTCAAAATAATTCCTGGAAGCGCAGCAGCCCTCACCTTTAAAATTTGAATAGAGAAGATGGCTTGTGAACACTCTTCAAAAATTCTCTCTATTCTCTTACGGGTTTACAGTACATTTACCCAAAGTTTTTGAATGAGCAAGCAAAAAGTGCATGCTTTGCAATCTTGCAATAGATACTTAGAATGAGTGTTTGCATTTACTTATTAAATATTCAAAAAGATGACCATTAACTTTCATACAAGCTGAACGCAGATACACCGAAACGCGTCCCGACCATGCTGACTCCGAACCCCACTCAAACGTGCGTGCTATGCCGTTGTAAAGGATCAGAGTTTTGTTTGCGTCACACAAGATTCAAATCGAGTCGACGCGTTGGATGCGGTTCGGCGATAATAAGTATTAGGTTCACAAGTTTACCTTTGTTGATAGAGTTAAAAATTTAGGGTTTATCTGGATAATTCCTTTCGATATAGAGATCAAATATTAGTAGCTATGTACAAGATTGCATATATGAACTTGAAGAGTTTATATCCTCTAAGATTTGTCTTGAATTCTACCATAAAGAGGAACCTATGTGATGTTTTTGTTTTGTCACATTTTAACTACTGTTCTTCGGTTTTCCATAGTGCGTTGGATAGCTTTACTGCGGGTAGAATCCAGAAAGTGCAGAATGGCATGTCTGAGGTTTGTTTTCAATCTGCTAAGTTGATCATTGTATCTTCATAAATTGCCTGAGGCCGAATGGCTGAACATGTACTATCGTAGAGAATTTCTATGATGTGTCTCTTCCATAAAATTATGAGGTATAAATCACCACCATATCTCTATAACAAAATAAGATTTAGTGTGTGTTCCATAATCTTTATGACCCGTTTCGAGGTCTGATATCTCCGCCACTTGCCAGATCCGTCTTTGGTTCAGAGATCGTTTACTTATGCATTTTATTCGAATATAATCAAGTTCCATCCTGATCTTAAATCTTTGGGCATACAACATTTAGGCACAGAATTAACGAAAGTTTGATGAGTGATATTGACTATTGATGCACGTCGGTAGTTACATTATATACTGCAACATATGGCAATGTACTAATTTCCCTTAATTTTGTGCGTGACTTATGTGTCTACAACATCTATATTAGCCATTTTAGGGTAGGCATCTCATTTTCTTTTACACTATTACTTTTATAAGGAAGGTTAATACAGCAGTTGTTTTTACTGAAAATTCGCCTTCCGGTGGCTACAATTACTAGTTTATTTTTATAATTGTTTTCTTTTTTATATTGTATTGTATATCAATAAAGTCAATTTATTATTATTATTATAATGTTGAGCAGTAAAGCGGAAGATTTATTAATGGCGAGTGCAGGAATAATCTTTCACTCTTTTTTTTTTTAGAAAAGAAAAAATGCAGGGGAATGCGTTGGTAGATGACAGCACCTTTTAAAGGTAGAACAGGTGTAGCGGAAGTCACCTGATCGCGGAATTTAAAGTAAAGACGGTGGACGTTTTTGAAATTTCTGTGAATGATTTATTAATTTTTGTGGTGAAAATTTGAATGGAGCACAATGTATTTTATGGAGCGATGAAACAAATTTCTCCAATAGAGGAATGTTCAATAAGAAGAATGAACACTACAGGTCGTAAGAAAATTTATTAATACTGCGTCCACATGCTGCACAAGTTAAATTTAGTTTTAAGGTCTGGTGCGGATTAATTGGTTCGCCAGTCGTTGGTCCAGTGTTCTACAATGGTATATTGGCAGGAGAGAGATGTCTGGAATTTATTCGTACCGTTCTAGAGGATCTTGATCCAAAATTTGTACTTTCAGCAGACGGTGCTTCGGCACACAATGCTGCATTAGTCACAACTATCTGGACATATCTTTTGCCTATAGTGGATTGCTTACAAATGGGCCAATTCGATGGCCAGCACGCTCTCCTGACCTTTCACCTTTAGACTTTTTTTCTTTTGGGGATATTTTAAAGATCAGATATACAGAACCCGGTACAACAACGTGAACGAATTGTAAAATAAGGTTAGGGAGGTTTTCCGCCAATTGGATAGAAGGTCAAACTTAAAAGCTACCCAGAGTGTATTCAAGCGGGTACGAAAATGTATTGAGAATAAAGGTGATTCCCTCGAGCAGTATTTATAAATCATGCGTTTACTTTTTCCTTTTCAATTTAATTTCAACGACATTATTTTAAGATGTAATATGTTAAAATAAACATCAACCACAAAGACATGTATCTGTTTTGTTAAAAGTGGATTCTTTATACTGCTCTACATTTTACAAAATAGAAACTATCATAACTTCTTTATTATTTGTTTTAAGACAATATTGTATTCATACTTTTGCATCATAAATTCATATCTTTCATTTTTTTAACCATATACAGGATGTTCAATTTAAAAAAATATAAGTGTCAAAATTTCTGGGAAATGCGTCATTCATTTGTTTTTTTTTGTTGTATATTGTTATATAATATTTATATATTTTTGTCCTGTAATTGGGGTTATCTGTTGGGCAAATAAATGTCTATTATTATTTTTATTATTATTAATATAAATCCACTAATTCCGCATGTTCTTGTATAGAATAGTCCATATTAACTTATTGTGAATTAACGACTTAACCAAAAACAACTCCATTAGAGAACATTCCACTAAGCAATACATACGTAAACTATTACCGTAGAGAATAAAAAAACGGAGTAAAACGACATTAAAAAAAATTAAATGAATGCGACAATAACAAGTAGGGTAAGTTTGGTTACCATAAAAAAAAAGAATGTGAAATGTTAGGAGAGCACATAGGGAGAGCATTTGAAGCCAATTCATTCTAATCATATTTTATCAGACAGGTTGCAAATTTTGCACTTTTTGCATATTGTACAAAAAAATTACTTTTTGATACATGTTGTCGTAAAGAAAATTAAAAGACCTTTTCAATTAGTGAATGCAAGATCCATCTTTCCTATTCAAATTTTAAAGGTGAAGGGAGGAATGGTTGAATGATAAATCGTCATCGTCAGGTCCATCATTAAAAGTTGCTCCGTTGATATGAACAATTGATAGGTTTCGGAATTTTTTATAAATCACAGCGGTTAAAGAGTTATTTGAGATGACTCGTTACAATCGTAATGCCCTGTATAAACACCCATGTAGGCGATCGCGAAGGAATAATAAATAACACTTTTTTCCTGTTCGAAAGGAAGTACTTTTACTTTTGCGCCTTATATGCAGACGGATTTGAATCATAAATATTGTATCTGAATGTTTTCGGTCAGGCCGGAAAAGTGTACGTGGCCGCAATGCAGATGGGTGAACTCGGTTATCCGCATCCGTGCTTAAAGGGTGCTTTTATAGCATCGCATCGCATGCTGGGGAACTCTATTAAACGGTATTGTCCAGGAGAAATATGGATACCATTAATAACGTAAGGTATTCTGTGTAGATACGCTCCTCAAATATGCAATCTCCTACACTTCTACAATCCTCGTACAATTTGGGAGAGATTAATTATTTCCTTCGATGCTTCTAAACATAAATTTTATAGCATTATATTAACGTACAAATCACTTATATTATTATTATTATAGAACTTGTTACCCACGGTTTCGCCCTATAATATCCAAATTTCTTCTCTGAAAATTGGGAAACAAAATCGCCAAATGACGACTTTAAGTTATTTAAAATGGAATTGAAATAAACATTTGTTTAATTTACATTGCGATCAGAATTTCTTTGAAAATTTTTATCTTACTAAAACAATATGCAATCGACTATATGTCAAAAACAGTTGAATTGCGGACCCATGTTGACTAAGACTTTTTTGTTTATTTCCACCAGTACTATAATTGGGTAAAATATCCGACAACCTTTTTTTAACACACCGTATAATGAATTCAATTATAATTTATGAGATTTCTTGTGAGGCAATCTTAAATGCAATTAAAAAATTAAAGTCGGGATCGACTGCTGGATTGGACGGTTATCAGGCCAGGGCTGTAAAATTTGTTGCAGGTGAGTTGGTAGAGGTTTTGTGCTTGACTTTTAACGAATCTCTTGCGACCGTCACCTTTTCTTCGGCGTTGAATACTGCTAAAACCATTCCTACATATATAAAAAAAAAATGATCCGCCTAACCTCTTCTAATTATAGACCTATTTCTATTTTTTTCTAAAATTTTTGAAACCATTATATTTATTCAATTATTACTTTTCCTTAAGAAATTTAATGTATTTTCGAGTACACAGCACGGTTTTCGTGCGGGTTTTGATTTATCTCAGGCTTTTGATAGTTTAAATTTGAGTTTTGTAAAAAGTAAATTATTTAACGTTGGCGTGAGGGGTCCAATGCTTGAATGAATCTAGGTGGCCGATCGCTGCGGATTGTGGTTCCGGGTGAAATCTCGGAGCCCAGCGGGGTTGATCTCGGGGTTCCGCAGGGTTCGATTTTGAGACCGCTGCTTTTCCCCATTTTTGTGAATGATTTCCCGGCTTCAGTAGGCACCGGACACTCTCCTATTTATGCGGACGACACTTCGATCTTCTCTTCTCTGAAGAGCTTAATGTGAAGATCAAACGGACTATCTCTGACTTCTCGAACTGGTGTAATAAAAATAGATTAATTTTAATTGTTTGAACAATAATAAAACCGTTTTTGTTGAGTTTGCCGAGCGTAGACCTATTGTTCTTAGCAATGAATTTAATTTTGTCAATAATATTGATTTTCTTGGGGTGATAATCGATAGTGGTCTAAGCCTTGAGGATCATGTAAATAGAATCTGTAAGAAGATGAATGGAAACAGTTTCGCGATAACACAATTAAAATATATATTCAGTCACCAACTTCTTTCAAATATTTATTATGGTATAATTTATTCCGCCATTGCTTACAATATTTTGGTCTGGGGTCGTGCTGCTATCGGTGGGTTTTCATCGCTCAGAAGAGAGTACTTAAAGATTTCGACCTTAAAGTAAGGGATTCGTGCAGGCCTATTTTCATTAAGTATAATATTCGTACTTTTATTTCAATTTACATTTACAAGGCCGCCCAATATGTTCAGCAAAATACGCACCTCTTTTTAATGCCTAGCACTGTCTATTATACCCGTAAACATCAATTTTGTATTAAAAAACATAAAACTACATTTTTTGCCAATGTGTTCTCTTGCTAAAAAATATATAAACTTTTGCTCCGGTGAGTTCAGTGGTAGAAACCTTGTGCTAGCGAGGCTATCGCAGTGATACATAATATTTATTTATTTACCCTCTTGAAGTACAAAAATAAAACAACGTACTGACATTACTAGTAGTGTAACAATCTAAATATATCCTTGTAGTAAATATAATGTCTGCAATATCAGCAGAAGACAATGACTTGTTAAGCATTCTTACTTCTATAACATATATATTATAAAATAGTTACCTTTTAATAAAAATAAAACATGCAATGTTTTTTTCCTGATTTTAAAATTATTGGTCCTCTATTTCAAAAGAAATGCAATCATATTATATAAACTTAAATTCAGAAACACACAATGCCCCTACAAGTCTCCATAAAAATTTATACATACATATATATTCCACTCCCCTAACAATATAAAACAGCCTATAAATGAAACATATGTACCTAACATTATCAAGACAAGAGAATCACCAGATTCAATATAATCTAGCGTTTCTTTCTCGTCTTGGCAGAATCTGCAAATAGCGTTCTCTGCCTGGATTTATTATGTAACCATCCGTGACATTGTAATTTGCCGAATCTTGCCTCGCCAGATCTTCCTCTACTTCATTTTCCTTCACACTCGTGTGACAAAGAACCCAGACCAATGGTAATTTCCTTTGAAGATGACCTCATTTAGAGCACTTTCACACTCTCAAAGTAGCTAGAATCAATATTTGTAGAGCTGAGTTTTATGTGTAATCTGGCTGTCAAAAGAAATAATAACGATGCTTTCACTTAACTTGGTTTATCTTGTAAACTTCTCCTAAACCTCTCACCACAAACTGCACTAAACTGGACGTACGTTTCGATAGCTATCATCATCAGAACTCTCAGTTCAGTGTTTCTGCTGATGATGATAGCTTTGCTATCGAAACGTACGTCCAGTTTAGTGCAGTTTGTGGTGAGGGGTTTAGGAGAAGTTTACAGCATTACCAGTACCACAGTTTGGAGTATTTTGTTATTGGTTTATCTTCTTACTTCTTTTACATGATGACGACTTACAGCAACCTCTGCCTAGAACATCGTCGTGTTCTTGCAGAAGGAGATCGAAAAAACCTTTTTCTGGGCTTATTTTCATATATTCCCGCTGCTACTCCATTATTACTTTTGGAGCAGTCGAGTTCATTTTATTGGGTTTTCTAGCCCTTCTTAAGACCCGCAAGAAAATTCACGTGCCTCTTCGACTTTCTTATTCTTTCAACTTTAATTTAATTAATCCTTATGACTTTTTCCTCCTCTCAAGAAAAAAATTCACACCAAAGAATGTAAACATTCAAACGGTTGTAACCGAGTATGTGAAGGCTATTTAGTAAGGAAGTTTCAGCACTTTTCTGACGAATGAATAAACCGTCTCCAATCGTGCATTTTTCCAAAGGTCATCACTTTAAAGAAGACAATACGATTGTAATTTTATTGGAATAAAACAATTGAAAAATATTTATCTTTGGTTATTGAAGATGTAGGATATAAATTATAAATAATATTTACGTTATAAAAAATATATATTCCCCATGCCTAGGTTGGGCAGTTTCAGCTGGGCGTTGATTGGTTAACGAGGATAAATCATTTTGGTCTTTCTTTTTATGCTTCTAACAATTCAATTGGGGCAGTTGGCTCTACAAAAATCTCACATGCCCGGTGTTTTGTACGGAAGTTCTTACCACATGTTGTCATATATCTTAATCCTGTCAGGGTAACGTTGATTAATTCCATTAACTCGTTAATCTCTCTTTTTTCTCTCAGCCCTCACCTGTTCAATAATTTTCAATTGCCGTCGATTTGGCAAATTGAGACGTGCAGTCTCCAGAAATTAGCGGCTAATCCGATACCAGAACAAATGAGGCGCGAGGAGTTATTGTTTACGCATCGAAGACGCGCAGGTGCCGCATCGTAGCGGCTTCAAACCCCTTTACCGGCGCGGCGGATGAATAAATTTGTCGTAACTTCCCCTTCGAGGAAAAAAGCTCACCTGCGAACTTTGGCGTTATTTATTACCTAGATTGTTAGATGGCGTTTCCTGATTTTATCTGTGCATGTCGGACGTAAAACGAGCACCCGTTTATTAAATGTAATCGCCGGTTATAATAATGCAATGATACTGTCTTGAATTTATCGCTTTCAATTTATCTCAAGTCATTAATATTTAATAATACATTTAAGTTGGAGTTTGAGAAATTATTAAAGTTAACCGTTAGACACAATTTCATCAAAGGGTGAAATAATTTTTGAATATATTTTCATGGTATCTGATGTTCATAATAATTATCGGAATATTTAAGCATCAATATATTACAAAATTACAATTGTGTGAAAATGATACAAAATGGAAAAACCTGCGGAAATATTATTTGTTTAATTGGCGTAAGGAATCTTCTACTTGTTTTGTTTATCGTTCTTTAATATTATTATTTTAAATGTTTTTTTTTTTGATATACGATATTGTAAATATTTAAAAAAATGAAAAAATGTTTACTAAGTAATTTATTAAGTTATTATAGCCTACCAGGGATAAAAGAGAATATAAATGAAATGAAATATTATTTGGAAACAAGCTAAACGTATGCATTCTTCTAAACTTTCTACAAGAAACGCGAATATTTCTGCATTTACAATTGCAGACAATATGGATTGCGCCGCATCTTCTAAGTCAAGAAGACGACTCAACGACCTTGTCCGCGATTTAATGTTCTCTAAGAAGCAAACCGAACTTCTAAGTTCCAAATTAAATGGTTGGAATCTTCTTCAGAGTGGAACAAAAGTGGCTCTCTTTCGTAATAGCTATGCAGAATTTGAGAGTTTCTTCTATACGGAAGAAGGACTTGATGCTTGAAAACGGTACTACTCCACAATGGAAATGAGTTCCTCTGTTTAGAACAGAATTATATACATTTTTTTGTCCTAACCCGACTCCGTAGTTTAGTTTTGTTATGTCCCCATATTTAGATTTAAATTTCTTCAGTTCTAAGAAGTTAATAGTGAAGACATCTTTCCCATTTTCGACTCTTTCTTTATTCTGTGACACCCTCTTCATTTTCTAATTTACGACCACTAGAGTTCCTTTGTACACCACACGCAATCACTTTTGTAACCCCACCAGGGGAAAATGGTCAGTGTAACAAGGAACTACTAGTTCAAAACCATATTGTAATAGGCAGTTCTGTTCCGATATTTCAAGCGACAATACATTTGTAAATAAATATCTTACTATGTAAATATATGAAATTACAAAAAAAAGGTTTTGTGTGTTTTGTTATTTAAACACATCAACGTAGAAGTGACAAATCCAGCACCAATGCATTCACAAAATTCTACATCCTATCTGTTTCTTTGGCTCATGGAAGCAATTTGAAAGAATCTTGTGACAACATGAAGCTTTTTTGGAAAAGTTAAAGTTAAAAAGTATAACGACTTTAATTGGAATATTTGTCACTAATGTTGGTGTTAATTCTGGGATTCAATACGGATTGATCTTCTAGGGGATTGCTGTGTATGTTGCAGAATCCTTGTGCTGCTGAAAGTCTGCGTAAGAGCAGGGTTCCAGATGAACGGGAGAGAACCCTGCAACATTTGATTTAGCGACTATAACACTCTTTGTAGATAAAAATATGATGATATTATCGGTAAGTATGCTCTAGCACACCAGAGAAAAGAAGACTTATAGTTTACTGCTTTGTTGCAACGTGTATAATCCTCCCTATGGCTTATAGCCTGGCGGATAGTCCACTGAACCAAGCTGTTCAAGTATTCCTGCCATTTGATTGCCCTGTCCATGACTACTCCCAAAAATTTAGCATGTGAATGAGCAGTGTTAGATTTGTTGAGTACGCCATCTGCTGCATCTTTTTTTGGAGATTTATTTTTTATTTGTTGGCAACGAACCATTTGCTGGCGTTCTTAATTGATGTCTCAATAATGTAAAGGGTAAAGAAATGTTGTCCTACGATGAGGGTACGTTTGTCCTTCCTGATGGCAGGAAGTGTAGGGTGGATTTAAAGTCCGCCACTAGCAGGGAAAATCTTGATGTCGTGTAGAATATTAGTGTATAATGTAGTTTACAATCGCTTTTTATTATCAATGCTATTCTGCGTTATTATTTCGTTTGTTTCATACATCATTTGGATAGCAACCTTCTCACCAAAGTCCAGATAACGAGAGACATCACCAGTTCCTTCCTTGCCTTCTGTTTATGCAGTATCAGCAGGATGTGGAAAAAAAGCGGTGACCACGGCACAGCAAGAGAGTAAGACTTACCTGGATTGAGTAAGTTACTGTTACCATGTCAGCTAACAACCATAGCATCTGGATCATTCCACGGAATGAGGCAGCTCCTGTTTAAGGCAGAGTTAAGACTAGGACATGCTCGAATTGAGTAGAGTATAGTCACTATGTCAACTTACAACCTTTGTACTGGGAACGGAACATCGACCAACAGCGAGCAAGGGAATTGGAAGGAGCAAAGATGATATAACTATCGACCTGGAAGGGGAAGGTGCAGACAGCAACGATGTACGAACATGGGGAAGAATTGAAAATAAATGAAATTGTAGAACTATCACTGTCACTTTTGTTTGTAATTTTCTTTTTCTTTTGATTGTTTTTTTTTGTGTTTAAAGTTTGATTCTTAATTTTGTCATTCTTGAAACCTTTTTTTCAAAATTGTAAATAATGGAGTCTTGGTGGCAGTTATCCAGTTGTTAAAGTTAAATTGTGTGGACACAATGTTTTCAAAGGGTCCTGTGGTATGATCGTTAAAAGTAATAATAACTGAGTCAACAAATGAAGACATAGGAAGCGAGGGCTCGGGTTAGCCGCTGTCGAGTCGATTGCCGGATTTGATAAAAGAATATACGTAGTTGTTTGTGGTTGTAAAAAGTGTGTTTTTTATACCTACCCCAAGCGAAAAGTGTCGCCTAAAGAATTTACCGAGTAAGTACATATCTCAATACCTCTTTAAAGTAGAAACGCGACATTATTTTTCTGCAGTGTTGGGACGTTGTCCGCTATAATCATCAGAGCATCAACTGCATACAAGTAGGTCCTGTTTTATTTGGAACATTAACAAGTAAATCGTTGATGTAAATTAAAAATAACAAGGTGCCAAGGATTGATCTTCCGCAGTTGACATCGGCAGCCTGAGACCTTTGATTATTCCAGCATTCTGTTGGACTGGTAGTGGTTTAGCTCTTATACCATAATATTGAAGTCTATTTATTAGGATACCTTTGCCTCCAGCATGTATTTGGTGCCTGCTGATGAGTCCGAGCTAATGAGGATTATACAGAAGGTAGCATTCGGCCGGAATCCGATTGGTGTTCCCTTGTTTATACTGTTAAAATGTAGGTGGTGTAGCGTCTTCGTTAACTGCTCCAATGCTCTATTGCATTAATCTTTGTTTGTCGCAGGGTATATTTTCTGACGACTTAAAAATTACTAAGACAATACCAGTATTTAAAAAAGGTGATCCTCGAAAAGTAGAAGATTATAGACCCATCACGTTGCCTTCAGTTTTTTCTAAAATTTATGAAAATGTTATTAACACCCGCCTTATGAATTTTCTAACCAGCAATCATTTACTGTCAAACACGCAGTTCGGATTTATAGCCGGAAACTCAACATGTAGTGCTATATATAGTGTCTTGAGTGTGGTGTATGAAGCCTTAGATAAAAAGAACGTTGCAGCTGGTATATTTTTTGATTTGTCAAGTGCTTTTGACGCGGTAGACCATAGATTACTTCTGGATAAGCTCTATTCCTTGGGTGTGAGAGGTACAGCTCATAATCTTTTTTCATTTTACTTGGCAGATAGGTATACCAGGGTAAGTATCACGGGTGAAGCTGCTAACATGATTTTCGACCGATGAGAATCTTCCTTGTTCTGCAGGATCAGTTTGGGCCGTCATTTTTTTGGTATACCAACGATTTCGGGCTCACCTGTCCTGTTCTTCGTTGGCAGATGCTGGATGAATACTAGTTGTATTGTAGCGGGAGCGTCGGTATCAGAAGCATCGGTACTAGTGTATAAAGTCGTGGGCAACATGGTGGATTGGTCCTGCCTCAAATAGTACTTGTTTTGAACGGTTTCCACGACTGGTCTACTGCATTTTGTACCTGTGACTCGTAGCGGCTCTTCAAGCATCTATGTGCGCGTTGATAGTAGAAGTATACCTGAAAGCGAATATGTTAATTTCCTGGGATTGTGTGTAGATCGACGTCTTAAGTTTGAACAACATTGTGACTCCCTTCACCACAAACTTTGCTCAGCAGCTATGCTGTTAGATCACTGCAAAGTAGTGTCAGTCTACACTCTTTGAAATTATTCTATTATGCATACGTCGAATCTAGGCTTCGTTACGGTATTGTTTTCTGGGGATCCACTGCATCTTCGAGGAGGTTGTTTGTGACGCAAAAAAAGATAATTAGAGTTATAATGGGAGTTGCACCTAAAGATTCGTGCTGTTCTTTGTTTGGTGTCCTCGGTATTTTGCCATTGGCTGGTCTATTTATTTGTGAAGTCTTAATGATTTATAAAGATAATGAGACCGAATTTGCTAAAAATCGTGATATATTTAACGGTATGACGACACGGGGCTGCCATAATTTAAGTATTCCAGCTCATAAAACCAAATTTTATGAATCTAGCCCTACTTATCAAGCCACTATTATATATAAGCAAATGCCAGAATATATAAAATCGCTCCCTTCAAAAACCCAATTTAAAAGAGAACTTAAGAAATATCTACTGGCACACACATATTACACTGTGGAGGAATATTTTCGATAGCAATTTGATATATTAACATCATTAGTGTTTATTATATAGCTGCTTATTTTGTATTTTTATATTTGTTTATTAATTGACTACTGACAATGTCAATGTTTTCTTAGAAAACCACGGCAATAAAGTATTATTATTATTATTATTGCCATGACTTACTGAATCGAATGCCTTTGATAAATCAAGAAGAGACATTTCGACACAATGGGTAGAATCAAAGACATCGTGGATTTAGTTAACCATCTGCGATATTCCAGTTATAGTGGAGCGTCCTTTTCTAATCCATGTCGTTGAGATGGTTTCGTTTTATTTTCAAAATAATTTAAGAACCTCGGCGCGTGAACTTTTTATACAGAGCGTTTTATAAACGGTGACGTGTTTTTTACCTAAAGAAATGTTAGACGATTCAGGTTATAAATGGATTGATTCAAGTGGACCTATTCTTGATAGAGATTTACGAGTTCCCTAAGTATCGATGACGTTTCCGCGTTAAGATGAGTTAAAGGCGAGAGAAAAGAAAGAGAACGTTACGGAAGTGTGTCATGATGATTAAATATCCGTGAGGGAAGCGAGACAGTGGCGAACGACGCCGCGGAGCGCCGTTGGTTGGGTTAGCGGGAATGGGACGCGCAATACAACGTTAGAAGAAGCTTGCCTAAACGGCCGTTCTAATTTTGGAATCTGGAAGACATTCACAAAACATTAGGCGAGAACCTCAAAAAATGCAGACGGCGATTGCGTAAAAGGTCGAGTTTATTTCTCGCGAATTATAATTAGAACTGGACGGACGGCGCCGCGGCGCTCCCCTGCAGATTCGGTCTGGTTTCCTCTGCGCGTCCTCGTCTAGAGGTATCGCCTCCTCTCCGTCTCTCGTCTACGAAACCTAACGAAACAACGGCCAGGATTCACACACGCACACACCAGCTCAGACGCAGCACCGTTCCTATGGACATCAGGCGGCGTTGATTTATCGTGGTTCGGTTTTTTCGGTTTTCGGGACGCACAGCGACATGATCATCCGCGCTTATTTACAGCTAGCCAGGAGTCACAGACACCCACACCGTCACAATCTATAAGTATATAGTGCCGCTAATAATGACGTTCCATAGCAATTTGGATAATGAATGAATATCAATTTGGTTGTGATTCCTTTGTGTGGTGCAGTAATTGTTCCATGCCTAACGCATATTATTAACTGAATTTTGTTACAAAATTATCTTCCTGAAAGAAGACATTCCTAATTCTTGACTTGGTAAAAACAGATAATCCTCAGAGTTACTCAGATTTAAGACTTATTAGTTATCTACTTATTTTAACTAAATTTTAACAAAATTATCAATATACAAACTAGGAAATTCTTGGATCAATACAATATACTCCCGGACACACAATTGGGATTTCGTGTGACACGACATCATTACAGATATATATATAGGTAAAGGAGATAGAACCTGAACAGCCTCTTTCGGTAAGCTTCAGTGGTGTTCCAGACTGAGGTTGCTGCAATTCACCATTCTGTCAGAGAAATAAAAAATAGACTGAGCATTAAAAGCGTCGCACTTTCTCCGTATATTCAGTTCCTACTTAAAGCGATAGTTCGTAAGTGTTAGAAAGATGGGCAACTTTGAATTTGTGGGCAAACTAGTGTGTAAATAGTTGGGACGCGTTTAAAAGTAGTGATTTTAAGTAGTGTTTTAAAGTAATGTCTTAATTTTAGCGATAGATATCGATTTGAAATATACGCATGTTCTATATGCAATTTATTATCAAAGAAAATGAAACGAAAAATAGGACACCAGGATCTGTGTTGTGTAATAGGCTGTTGGTGGATAATGCAATAAGACTATCAAATCATTTTTTGCACATTTATTCAGTTGCTTTCATACAAATTCGAGAAACTTTACGTAAGCGCCATAGAAGGTGCATCATCTGTGCAACCCAAAATTTTGGACCATGGCAACCAAAATTGTGATGAATACCTTTTCACCTTCATTAAAATTTTTCTCTCTGTAGTGTTCCTTTGAGCGGTGTAAAGCAAGCATCCTCGTAACAGTGAACTTTCAACACTCGAATAAATATAGCCTTTGACTTGTGTCGACAATGAGCCTCGTCTAAGCTATGAAATTGATTCAAAACTAGCATACGGTGTCAAAGTGTTTTTATATCATTAGCCATCATTTCTATAGGTCGGGCACGTTCGTCTGACAAACTAATTTTTCAAATTCATTTTCTTTTCAGGATACAAAACAGCTTAAACTTCTACATATCTCCTTGATAATTCTCCTTGGCTATGGTTTTAATGACTTTGCAATTTTGAACTAAGTATAAAACTGCTTCGAACAATATGAAGTTGTGTTCTTTGTTTATAACATTTGTGCTGTTTTCCAACTTTGCGGTCCTTCTTCTGGATTTTGTCTTTTCTATTTGTCTGTAGTGAGTGCAGATGGATGCTTAGTGAGTAAAGCCTCTTTATATGAATTCTTCATCACTTGAATGGATTCATTATACAGCAACAAATAGGTTACCATTTTCTTGAAACTTGGCGACCCTCTGCATTTACTTTTCGTTTTTTCCACAGACATATTTTCGTTTACTTTTCGTCGATAAACTTATCCAACATTATTAGTAGCACTCAAGATGCACCAAAGTCAAGCAATTAGGCACTAGAGTTCGCTAGTATATCGCTTGTGAGTTATCACCTGTAGCTCATAGAACTGAACAAGTTGGGGCCATCCAGCCGCTATTAGGCAAATGAAGGATGATCTAGAATCGTCTAGTGTTAGAACATTTGAGAAGCCATAATCTTTTTGTTGCCCGCCAGTGAGCGGCAACTAAGGCTTTTTGTTTGCCGCTCACTCTTTGATGATCGCGCCACTCGCTTGCTCGCTCACTTGTTCCGAGAAGCAAGCGACAACCCCTTCTCACTCGATCTTCCTCATTTGGAGTGAGTATGAGTAGTTATATATTTTTTTTTTTAATTGGGTTTTTCAAATGTTTCGNTTCCACAAATTACTGTTTAGAGCTGACAGCGATTTTATCGCAATTGCTTTAGCGGTTTTTAAGATTTATTGCATTTTAACATAATAGATTTAACTAAAGAAGATGTTCAAAATGACGTCCTTCCATTTCGACACAGGATTACATCTGCTTTCAAAGGAAGCGCGCACTCTTTCAAAAAACAAGGGTTTTCTCGTATTCTCTGGCAACACTGTTCTTTTCGTTGGCGCAACTTGGAAGATCGTTTACCGGTGTTGCGTACACCAAACTTTCTCAATACCCCAGATACTTAAGTCCAACGGGTTTTAGATGTGGACGACCTTGGCGGTCAAGCAATGGGACCTGCACGCCTATCATCTCCCAGGAATTCATTGTTAAGAATGTTCCCTAACAGCACGCGTAAGTGGTGTGGAGCTCCCATCTTGCATAAATGCAGAGGTTCATGTCTTTCTATTTATAGGTAAATCTTCCAAAATTTCAGGTAAATTATTTGTCTAGAACTCGAGTATGCAAGGACTTGTAAGCGTTGTGGCAAACAATCGGTCCTAAACACCGTTTCCCTATCATGCCTAACCAGATGTTTAGAGAGAAACGTTGCTGGTGCCTAGCTTCAACGGCAGCATGAGGATTCTCGTCACACCAAACGTGATTGTTATGGAAATTAAATATTCCATTTTTAGTAAACCAGCTCATCAAGTGAAAGGATGCTGTCATCAGTGAAAAAGTGTTAAGGGAAATCTGGCCGATCAGGCAGCTGTTCGCACAAACCACTCACACAAAGCCCTTGCGCTTGATAATCCGGAGCAGTAAGGGCTTGTACCGTTGGTTTGTTAGGGTTATAGGATTGCTCATGAAGAGTTCTCGCAAACAAGATTGCTGCTTACACCCACTGATTTCGAATTCTTCTAGCACTAGTTTCGATTTTCATCAATAATATTAAAATTCGATCTTCTATCTGTGGAGTACTGCTATTCTCTGCCGTCCAGTATCACAAGACCGGTTCTCAAACGAACCACCGTTTCTCTTAGTCGTTGAACCACCGTCTGAACATCACATGCGAAGGCAGTTGGCGATCAGGAAACGTTCAGCATACGAAGCGACGTGCTTTGTAAAGAATTCCCATTAGCACGACCGTTCATGAACACCAATATCGCTCATTTCAGATTAGAAACGCAACCATTGTAATTGCTATCAAATTGCACAAAACCTCAAATTAAACTGTCATAAAACAATAGCTGATAATGTACTGGGATATGTTATATCCATGTACTACTAGGAACACTCGCTGTTATCCCGTAAACGGTTGATTTGTGAACATATGTTTATTATGACTTTTAACCTTATTTTCGATCGTACTACATGCCCTTAAAATCTTTAAACGATGTTTCAAAACACCCTGTATGTAGATAAAGGAGATACAACCTAAACAGCCTCTTTCGGTAAGCTTCAGTAAAGACACAACGATGATCTAGACTGAGGTTGCTGGAATTCACCATTCTGTCAGAGAAGTAAAAAAATAGACTGAGCCATGTAAAAGCGTCGCTACCTTCTCCGATAGTCAGTTCATACTTAAAGCGATTAGTTCCGTATGTGTGGACTATAAGCTGACTTGGGAGTGCGTAAGCGCCTTAAATTTGTTGGGCACCCAAAGGGAATTAACATTGGCCTTAGTTCCTAGCCACTCAGGCGTGAGAGAAAATGAGGTGTCGGACGAGCTGGCCAGGCGTGTTTGTCTAGGTCATTCGCTGGAACTGGCCCTTCTTTTGGCATTATCAAATCGCAAATTAAAAAATCCATCAATGAATGGATACATAATCAGTCCAGAGAGCGGTGGCAAAAATCACCGGGACAGAGACAGGCAAAAGAGTTCCTAAACAGAGGCCTGAATTTACTATGGATGTAGTGAATAAAGATTGAGGAAGATTGTCGAAATAATAGTAGGTGTGCTGACTGGTCACTGTAGACTAAATAAGCATATGTACAACATAGACTTGGTGGATGACGCTACCTGCAGATTTTGCCGAGAGGAGGAAGGTTCTGTGCTAGTGGCACCAAGGCACAGACAGTCAAAAGAGGTTCTAAAGGAACAGAAGCTTGAATTTACTATGGACCTACTGACTGGTCACTGTAAACTAAATAGGCAAATGTACAACATAGGCCTAGTAGATGATGCTACTTGCAGATTCTGCCAAGAGGAGAAAGAAACATCAGTTCATACCCTGTGCCAGTTTTTGAATAGAATCTAAAGTGATACATCGCTCTTGGTTATATGGGATTGCACTAAAACCTTGGATAGAATATCACTTATGGCCATGTGTATAAACGCATTAAGCTCGATTTAATTTTAAGTGATGCATAGAATGTGACAGTCACGGTATCAAAAATGGCTCCTCCAATCAGCGTTGTAGCCAAAAGGGTGTTCCTCAGGGTTTGATATTTGGACCACTTCTTCTTTCAATATACCCCAGTGACTTTAATGAATCTTAGATCATTGTAAAGATTACATGTATGTGCATGACATGCAGTTTTATTATTGCTGTTCTTCTTCCCAAAGAATGCCGATTTGAACAGGCTGGGTGCACTGTCTCTTAAACACTCGCATAACGATAATCCCTTGAAATCTACTGCGATGGTATGTAGCAATAAAAATGATAAATTGACTAAGGTTCTTAAGTGTGAGATTAACGGGTGGGAATTGGGGCAGTGTGAGCAGGCAAGATGCGATTGAAAAAGCGTATTTAGCATTAAATACGCTAATTAAGTTGTTATATCCACATAGAAAATATCTACATCAGTCGATGAAGACGTTGCTAAGCGAGTCATTAGTTTTACTCCGTTTTTCATGCTGTTCTGCACTTTATGGATCATGTTAAGATATGAATAATATTGGTAAAGTTCAACGAGATCAAAATTCTTGCGGAAGATTAATATTTGGCATTCGTAAGTATAATCGTATTTCTCATAAGTTTCCCACTTTGAATTGATTAAATATGTCCACTCGTAGAATGTTGCATTCTGTTTGCTTATTGCATAAGATTTTACTTCAAAAAACATCTGTTTATTTATTTAATAAAGTCAGTTTTCGTTGAGACATACATGAATAAAAAAATTACGTTACTCTGAGATGAGAATCATTCCAGCGCCCCATCGAACTCTATATGAGAGGGCTTTCAGCTACAATAACGCTTAGGGAAGGTAGCACAATTGACGCGGTCAGAATGTCCAAAGTGCGCTTGGCTAGCCACCCTTCCCAACCAAACAATCCAGAACCCTCATATTTTTTCATGAGCTTTTTTAGCCAATGTGAGTGTTGTCTTCGCTCTGACTTTAATCCTTTGAAACTGTCGACTCGAGTCGCAAGCTTCGAGTCTAGGATAAACCAGGATTTTCCACTGCCTCTGGCAGTCTTATTTCTTCACTTCGGAGTTTTTGGGGGCCCAAGACCATCTACATTTACCTTTCTCGTGAATGCTATTGCAGTCGTTTTGGAGAGATTGATACTAGGCCCTCTTTCTCGGTCCATGGTTGTACAACTTTGTAACTTCTTCCACATTTTGTCCCACACTGCGCTGTTGAATTTATCCTGTATTAGAATGTCAAGATCATTTGCACATCCCCCAGAATATTTCCAGCATCACTAGTAGCTCGTTCATGACCAGGTTCCGCAACAGTTCAACCCGACATACTAGTGTCTCTCCAATTATGATTGTGTAAACTGAACTGATCTCTCTTAAGCATGCAGCCTCTCCATCTGCTGCTTGTTTCATTGGTCCATTTCTTCCTGGATGCTTTGGAGATTGATGCTGCGAAGTATTGCCGATTGCCACTACGTCGAGAAGTGTGCATAAAAGCACTTCCTTGGTTTGCAGAGCATGCTGAGCGATCTGTAAAACGGGATGTAAGGCTGTCTTTGTAGACTTACCATACTACTTGCCCTCTTTTATTTTTTCAAATGTGTTTGAGGTTGCAACAACCTCGAAATGGCTTTACTCCCTAGTGTTTTGATCGTAAACTAGTTCAATATCTTTAAAATATCGTTCCTGTCATCGTCGTAATAATCATATGGATCAGCTTGACATTAAAAGAGATAATAGCAGTAAAAGTAATATTTCATAGAAGCAGCACAGCACACTTCAATCATTCATGGTCTGACTCCATACATTTTTGATCTTTTTTAGAACCACATATACCATAACCACATATAGTTTAATTATATAATCATAATTTTTACCTTTTATATTATATTATCAATCTCTTGGACTTTAATCAAAACAATTAACTTGATCAAAATAATACAGGGGCAATAGCAAATTGAATAGAAATCTTTATTAATGTAACGAAAATTTACCACAAATTTATTATTTACATTAAAACCTAAACTGACAAAAATCTGTAAAATAGTTGGACGAACGTGCAATCATCTCGTATAATTATTTCCAGCGCTGTATATTCGTCTATTTCGTCGTATATTTTACGTAACTCGGTATTTTTATCGCCGTTTCAAAAATAAATCGTCAAACGTAAATTTAACTTAGGTGTTTTACAATGCGAACGCAGACGGATTGTGCGTGCTAAAATAGCGCACACATAATCCAGCGGCGGGTTACGTGTTCTCCGTGGATCTACGAATTTTCCTTCCGCTATTAATAGTGGGCGATTTATACGAAACAAGACAGTACAAGAGATGCTAGAATACGAGGCTTTAAGTTATATATGAAGATGCGACAGGGTGACATGTGGTTCCGCCACTATTCCTTGTGCTCATCCATTAACAGATGATTAAAATCGAATAAATTGTACATACAAAGTAATAGGGCTAGGATCCGAAAATGTATATTTGTTGACATAGTTCTGATAAGGGAAGCACTAAAATTATCGCAACAAACGATTGAATAAAATTTAGCAGTGGCGGCTGGTACTAAAGGGCACAAGGGCACGTGCTCACCCAACCACTAAAATAAACATAGAAAGAAATTCGCATGTAATTCAGTGCATTATTTTATTTTATTATTTTTACGTATTTTTATAACGATGGTACCAACGTTTTCTTCCGCACCGCAGACGCTAGCGTATATGCGAACGCTATGCGAAGCGAACTATGTTCCGGGGCACTTTTTCCGATGTACCTATTTGGAGTATGAATCGGACGGCCCCGTTTATCTTCGCTATATGCGCTTATACGGTCGCTTCGGGGCACGCAATGCCGTGTCCCCAGTTAACGTCTTGCATTCGTTGCGATCGTTTTCAACACGTACCGCGCATGTGTGATTTCAAAGGCTTGAAGTGACGTTTATTATTAATGATGGAAGTTAATTGAGTGCAAAATCTTAAAAAAAAGAGAATTATTATTATTAATTAAAGAGAAAGGAAGGCCTATTGCTGATCTTCAAATGAACTACACTTCCACAAGTAAAACTCGAACTTACAATAGAGTATTTAATAAAAATATGCTTAATTTTTAAGAAAGAGGTCAGTGTGTGGAATAAACAAGGGTTAAATGATTTAAAGCATATCGCAGAGAGGACAAAGAAACACGAAAATTCCGTTTCTCACATGAATGCATGCGTGGATTTTGATGTTCTAGGCAAAGTGGATATACGTGAATAGTTAAACAGGGCTTATTTGCGACATAAAATTAAGTACAACGAAGATGTGGAAAAAAATCGTCATATTTTGCGTCGGTTAATTATGTGTATAAAAAAATGTGAAATCTTATCCTATGTTGGACAGCGTAAAATTGAAAAGTGAACTTTCAGTAATTTATGAGCGCGAGGACATGTGTGACGTAGATGTAGGTAGTGTTTTGCCGCTTTTAGTGTTCATAACAGACAACAACTTAAAAAAAGTTTTGACGGAAACATATAAACTCTTGGATATTATTTGCACAACCCCCATATCGACAGCAGTATGTGAACGATGTTTTTCCACCCTTAAACGCATTAAAACTTTTCTGAGAAGCACAATGTCAGAAGATCGACTGAACGCATTTTTACAACAAAGTCATAGATGTCTTTTCCAGCATGAAAAATAGGAGAATGGATTTTATGTACAAAAAAATAGTTCTTATATTGTGCTCTCTCATAACTCACGAGCCGCCACTGAAATTTAGTACATTTGTAGTATCCAGTGAGTGTTGTAAATCGGCGCTCATTTGCCGTTTCATAGGAACCCAATGAAGCCAGTTTTTTATTTGATATTTTTCTAATAAGAAACCTGAAAAAGCAAACACTGCCTTTGCTTTTTCCAGTTTCAAGTATTGTATTGTTCTAACAAGCAACGTTTTCTTCAGTATTCCAATTAAATGCATTAAAACATTTATGATCTAAAAATAACTTTCTTATTCTTGTTATGTATTTATTATTTTTTGATATCTATTTATCTTGAAAGATGCTATAGTGATTTTTATTGACTTGCTTATTCACAATTAATTTTAATACAAAGATTTCGAAGTTTATTTAGTTGCTTTTAAAACGTTCTCTGCCTTTTATTTCACAAATATGTGGTGATAAAATTGTTTATTTAACCTTTTATTGCATTAATTATACATAACAATACTTATTAGCTACAAGTGATATTACCGGATTAATATTGATTTGTAGTATTGTTTTACATAGCAAGTATTGCAAAACAAAGAAAACATTCTCCTTATTGCTTTTTGTTAATTCTATTGATAAACGTCTGGATAATGTCCAACCACTCTGACTCACATTTACCCTTTAATTTTCTTCTTAAAGGTGATCCAACCTCCGATAACATAATGCTTGTAAAACGCACTTGGCACACAAATAGTGGTGGTTTCTATATGCTTATCATAACCACCGAACTGCAATTTTAATGATGAAATTAGATTAAACAAACATCAACATCGATATTTATTATATTTTTAATTGTTTTCGTCGACTGAGATTAAATTAAGCGTTCTGATGTACAAATCTAGGATGAAATTCCACAATATGGCAAAAATCTTCGCAAATATTTAAGTTATAACACTTATAAATTTTCGTATGTGCAAGTCTGTCCTAGGAGCGACTACCCAAAACCGGTTCTAGAACCAAATAACGTAAAAAGCTTGATTTCGGATAATACCCGACTTCGGGTAAAATTCGATTTAGGATAATACCCAATTTCGGGTAAAACTTGATTTTGGTTGACAAAAATACTCTAAACTGTGGCACTGGTAATACTGCAAACTTCTTCTAGACCCTTCACCACAAACTGCACTAAACTGGACGTACGTTTCAATAGCAACCCTATCGTCATCAGCAGATTCTGCTAATGATGATTTGATTTTGGGTTATACTCGATTTCGGGTAAAATTCGATTTAAGGTAATACCCAATTTCGGGTAAAACTCAATTTTGGGTAAAGCTTGATTTCGAATAAAACTCGATTTCGGGTAAAGAATTCTCGATATCCAGATAACCCGAACGCGGTATTGCACGGACGAGTTTCGAAAACACGTGATAACATCATTCTTTACAACTTCGATGAATATATTTTTTGTTCTCCATTTAGGCCGACTAAAAGACATCTTATAATACAGTTATCTACATTTTAGAGGTACACCGTGTATCAAAAAGATAAGAATGTAATAATCGTTGAACGAATATCGTTTTTGGGAACATATTCTTTCATACTGCTCGCATTTTCATTATTTGTATAATATCTATACGATATTTATAACCCAGATTTTCAGCTATTGTGTGGATTTTGGAATTATAAAAAGTGAGAACTTTAACAACACCTAAATATAATAATAAATGAATAAAACGAAACTTTTGGTAATTAATAATAACGTTAGACAAAATATATAATGTATTAATAAATTAATGTATTTCTGCTATTAACAGTAATAATTAGAAGATTTTTTTTTCTCCTCACCCAGGATTCGAACCTACATCCTCCCGTTTTCCGGACGAACGCTTTACCAATTAAGTTAAGAGGAGATGTAAGTCGAGCGTTTAACCGAACATACGTCGATATTAGATCTTGAATGACTGGCAAGACGGCAAATTATACAAGGATTGCAAGCTTTTTACAGTGAGAAAATAACAAATTAATGTATTTCTGCTATTAACTGTAATAATTAGGAGGAATTTTTCCTAAGGAAATTTTTTCTTGTGGCTTCGAATCCTTTGTGAGGAGAAAAAAAAATACATATATAAATACACATTTAAAAAATGAAAATGAGTGCTATACGTATGGACAATTTGCATTTGCCATAAACTTGAGGAGGTCAGAATCTAGAATAATAAAGTCACAACCGAGAACGACACTTCCTGAAGGACGTCACCGTAAGCAACAGTAAACACACAACAGATCCAGCATATTGTATAAAACCCCACTGGCAAAATTTCACTGTTCCTCCAGAAGATGTCATTTCATGGTACGGCGGAAGACGGCAATCGAGGAATTTACTCCACGGATGATAGGGTAAATACGAGTGTTATTAAGTGTATTTAAAACATTAAAAGTTTATGTTTAGGAATTGTGATGAGGAGTCTACTCTATTGTGTCCAAATCATGTGTGCGATTCCTGAGTTCAACTTTACTGTACAGGTACATAGAGAGGTAGTGCAACCGTTAAAGATATGTACTACATAGTCCAGTAGTAACATTTTAAGATTTATTATGTGAAAGCCGGCAGCTTACTTTTAAATTGATTCAAAGCTGTCAGAACATCTCTAGACGTGATTCGATGAAAATTAAAATGGTGACTGTATGGAGGTGGACCACTATATGTTTGCAGATAGTTATTGGAGGCAGGCACCAATGCAGATTGTGCAAAGTGCTTATTTAATTCGTCTAAATCACTGCAGTTTATCAGGCAATACAGAGAATGATTTATTACCAATATTCAAATTATACAGCTCTTTCCACAGTAGTCTTCTAACTCTTCTATTGTTCCGATTCTGTAGACAGTGATATTTAAAATAAGCCGCTTTTTCCCGTTCGATAGCGTGGTTCGTTTCATTACGCATGGTTTTGTAGAATTGATAGTGGACAGTGTACACCCTAAAAAAAAATGTGGTAAAATTACCCCAAAAATAGATGGCAACTGGGCTACCGCCTATTTTTGGGGTAAATTTACACCTATAGGGGATTTTTCACATGCTTGTGGAATATTCCTTGAAAGTGTGGTAATTTTCCCTGGTAAATTTACACCTCTAAAGTAATATTCCCTAATGGAATGGAATAATTTCAGGTAGATTTACCACACCTTCAAGAAATATTCCACCAGTATGTGAAAAATCCCCTATAGGTGTAAATTTACCTCAAAAATAGGCGGAAGCTCAGTTGCCATCTATTTTTGGGGTAATTTTACCACATTTTTTTTTTAATGTATAGATTAGAGTAACAACAAAGAAATGAGAAATAATTGATTATTAGGTTGTTTTTATCATCCAGAAATATTAAGTTTCAGTTATCTAATAACATGTTTATGTCATTTAGAACTTAATTCAGATTCTCCACTTAAATATTCAAAATATACCATTTATAATATTAGATTTAATTTTAATAATTTCTAAAAGATATATTAATTAGTTGGATTACACAGAATTTACAATAATTTCAATAAATTTTTAAATTCAATAAGCAATGTTTTAAAGAGTAAACATTTTGGGAGAAAGGTCGATAAGGAAAGCCAATAGTTACTAAGAATTGGTTGTATTCATAATACAAAGATCTAGTTGAATGTAACCATAAAATAAATTTTGACTAACAAAATACATTAAAAAATCTTATCAATTTGAGTTTGGATTTGGAGCTTTTTTATTTTTGTTGCCCTGTTCAGGGTATATTTTTAAAAAAATACCTCTGCAGAACTTCTAATGTGTTAGAAGCCTCTTTTGCGTACTGCAGAATGAAAAGAATCTGTTGGGTCTAATAACTGTCTTTCTACCATTAAAGAATGCGACTTCACATTTCCTAGAAAAGAAAAATAAATGTAAAAAACATATGAAATAAATATATTTTTATTAATACCTTCTTCCAAGCATATTATCAACGGTGTGTTCACCTCAATTTCTTCAAGTTTAGATTTATCCTGAAAATTTTTAATAAATTTTGCATTTAAAAATATATTGTATGTAGATAATAGTGCTGCGAATCGAAGCCTCTTTATGTGAAACCGGGGTTTGGACGCAGTGATTAATCGTCTTTAAAAATTGTAACCGGTAAAAACGGTTTTCAAAATCAAAACCGGTTTTTAAAAGCAGATTATTGCGCCTTAAATAGGTTTTTCGAATTTAAAATACATATAGCACTTTTAAAAAATAGGTACGTATTGTTTTTAGTTTGAAACTGGCGTTCAAAATTGATTTTAAAAACTGAATTTTAAAAACCGATTTTTACTAAAAATCGATTAACCGGTTTTTGATATCTGGCGATTCCCGCAATACTAGTATATACATAAATAATGTTATGATTAACTATTGAACTCAAATTTGCCGTCCTGCGGTCTTGCACATTTGCATGTATAAGTGCTTAATACCTACTTTACTTTTGTCATTAAATCCTAGAGTAAAACCAAAATAGTCTCTTCCTTATTTTACTTGTATCATCACTTAACAACGAAAACATAGCTTCCAATAACGGCAAGACACTAGTCGTTTTATATTTCCAAATGTTTAATGAAAGAGAAAAAAAGAATTGACTCCTTCAAAAGGAAGACTTTGTGTTGTTTAAATTGAGAAGTTTGATACGGTAGTTTCCTGCGTGTCACTTGCACGTTGAAAACTTTAAATAAATGTATCATATCTTGTAGCAACAATACCGCCCAATGCTATTGAGATTAAGTCCCAGTATATCATATTAGATATCCATACGCAGGTGTATGTCTATTATTTATGTGTGCTGTCATAGCTAAGCACATGGTAATCATCTCAATACATAATTAATGTAAAATGAACTTACCTCAGTCATTATTGGCAAGACAAAATGAAAAACACACCATTTACATTTATGCGTTGAAGCCATCAGTGTAGATGCCGCACTTGTATTCAAATTGCGTACCTCAAACACTTGCGCGTTGTATAGTCGACGGCTATGTAATGCAATGTTAAAAAAAAATATTTTGTGTTCCAATCAAATAACAGATGCATATATATAATATATATATAATCAGAATTTCATGTCCCTTGTATTGTCCATATTGTATTTTTACCAACATAAGGGGTAATATTCCACGAAATATGTTATTTTTCCTTGCTCCTAAGCAAATTTCCCCAAGTGGGGGAAAATTACTTCATTTATTGAAGTATTTTTCCATCAAAGTCGGTTAGGTCAGGCAGAATTACACCTAATTTGTGGTAATCTGATGTTTACCCTTTTTTTGGTGTAATTTTACCTTATATTTCATATGTTTTTTTCACATACCAGTGAGGTAAATTTACCATCATTTTTTAGAGTGTAATTAATAGTTCTTGACAACTGCGAGAATTTTAAGAATCGAATATTTTCGATTCCTAATTTTCAAGAACCTTACCTTTACAACAACATTCAATTATTTTTTATATTTTTATAATATTATGACGTAGTAGGTATATTTATTAAGTGCAATATATCTAACAGTACTCATACGAAGTATAAAAATTGCGGAATCTCATATCCCAGCCGAAGTATTACTATTATATATATTTATGTGTTTGCATCCGCAGAAACAATAAATCTAGAGACGAAAAGGAAGAATTCGCCGAAGGTATGCACCTAAAACTACAAAGCGGAAATGCAGCGTGAAATGTAGGTAGAATTCCGACTAAAAATAGACAAAATCACACACCGTCGTTCTAAATATACCGGCATCGGCATATACGCTAAGATCTCTTAGCGGATGCATTCACGCGTGGACGCATCGCGAAATATTCGACGGCGAGGCTTGAGGATGAGGGACGCGCCACCGTACCGATGGTCGACGATTAAAAAAATACGCCGGGACGTTTTCGGCCCGACGTTTAACTGTTTTTCACGGGTAATTCCCGTAAATTACCGTAAATTTCTCAATTCTACTTCGATCTCGCTTCCTCCGCCAGAACAGCGACTCATTCCGTCTCCGTCACGATCCGTCTACCCCACTCCAGAAGGGCTTCGCCTGTGCAACGTGCATTCCTCAATGGAAATCGTGTAACAGTCGGCAAATGACTGTGGACTGGGTGGCTTTATGTGCCGTTGCACGACTGCCTAGGTCTTCTGTTTTTGTTGTCTATATCGGTGTTAGAATCATATGATCGTCGAATAACGATATTCATTTTTACATCAACCGCTTAAGTGATATCATATAATTCGATTCAGAAAGTTTTAATTTTAATTTTCCATTATTTATTTTAAAACCGGTGAAAAAATAAATTTTATAATTTCGAGTTCATCGACCGCAAATCACTGCAGACGTCGCATATACAAAGATACTCCGATAAAAATATATTTTCGGCGATACAGACGTGGTGTATGTATACAAAAAAAAAACTTTGCCAAGTTTATCTTTTCATCCGCTAGGCCGGGGATAGTAACATTAAAGCAATATTTAGACTGCGATTCGCACGTATACGGAGAGCGTTTCTGCGCAAAAACCGCGTTCGCGAGCTTTTTTTCAGGACGCGTGACGTAGCCGCGACTTTCAGGAGCGTATATTCCTTTCTTTTAACTTTAAATTCCGATACCTTCCGATGTTATACATGCGCGCTCGCGAACGATCACTTCCGGTGTAGGATGTCCGATTGTTATGTAAGGACCGAGTGACAAAACGGATATTATTGAACGTTTTTGTGATTAAATAATTCACGTAACCGCACTGGAGGATTGGCATGGAAGCCGCTGTTTTATTACTTTAACTGTTTCGCTGGAAAACAGGTAAGTGGTAATATTATTATTTTGCGTTTCGAATGTTTCCTAGTAATGCTTCACTTATCAACGTTCAACGCTGTGTAATTAGGATTTTTCGCACGGTAGAAATGATATAACAATAACAATAATAAACGTACGAAACCGTAGGTCAATGAACTTATGTCTTCTATGGATCTTCATTGAATTGAAATATTTTATCTATCGATCCTCTCAGTACCTTTACCTAAGTTTTAATTAGGTAAACGCACTAATGATTGTATATGTTTGGATTTATGCAGATCACAGTGTATTCACAAAGCTGGGTAAAAATTTATGCATTTAATATAACTCGAATAAAATAAGCAATTACTTTTTATTAAAGTTTCGATATGTTAAGCAACAAATTTAACGTTTTAACAAAAATTTTAGAATTTATTTCGTTAAAGTTACTATAGTTTATAGCAGAGATTCTCAAACCTTCTCCACGCATCGTTCATGTCCAATGTTGATCAAATGCGTATAATCTATTCATAGATATAACAAATTTTATTGCAACATCTTTAAAAAAATATCGACCAATATTAGCTGCTTTATATTGGTGTATTCTGCGATTTACAGAAAGCCTTCGATTGTGTACAACATGAAGTTCTGTTATATACAAAAGGTGAAATTATATGGAATAAGAGGAATACTTAGGCGCTGGTTTGCTTCATATTTTAATAGCACAATGCAAATGGTAAAGGTACGTTACAGAAACAATGAAGATAATGATACTTTTATTGAATTATCGTGGTTACCCACGGATTCTGGAATTCCGCTAGGTTCAGTGCTAGATCCTATACTTTTAAGTTTATACATAAACGATATATTCTTGTTTCTGTCAAATATATACATACTTAACGATTTATGCTGATGATGTTGTAATGTTAACTGCTCCTAAAATAAATACTCGTATTGCTGAAAACATAACAAATTCTCTATTAAATAACTTGTGCAATTGGCAAAATAAGTCTTTAAGCTTAGAAAAAAAAAAAACAAAATACATGGTATGATAGGTTACAGGGTTAACCCCTGATTGGAAAGGACTTTTTCTTTCTTCTTTTTATACGTTTTATCTAATCTAATGGAGACCACTTATAAAATTAATGGTATTTTATGCGAGGCAAAAGAGTATTGAACATTACAATTTAATTATAAACAAAAAAGAATGATTTTGCTGTGATAGTACTAGATTTTTAGGAGTTATTTTTGACCATACGTTGACATGGAAAAAGCAGTGTAACAGTATTGTGAAAAGTTCAACGAAAGAGCTTTAAACGCTTAAGGTTTAGAAATATCTGTGGATTGTTTAATTTCACTATACTTTGCTGAAATTCAATCTAGATTACAGTAAGGTATACTTTTATGGGGAAGTTCGACAAGTGCGCATCAAGTATTTTTAGCGCAAAAATCTGTGATTAGAAGTATTGCTAGAGCTCAGTTTTATGATTCATGTCGACCAATCTTTAAAAAGTATAAAATCCTTTCTCTTTGGTGTTTATACATTTTTGAATCGTCATGTTACATATACCAGTCAAAAGCAAATATTCCAACTAATGCGAAATTCATTTTTATGACACTAGAATAAAAAAGGATCAACTGCACTTACCTTCTAGCTCAATGAATATCATAAGTCAAGGTGAAGATATCTTGGGAAATAAAAATATTTAATCATTTACCTAACGAAATTAGATGTCATAATAGTTATACAAGTTTTCTAAAGTCACTAAAATGATTTTTATTACTCTATGGGTGAATATTTCTGAAAGTTACATAATCTTCTTTAGTTTTTTCTGTTTACAATTTCCTTTTTTGCCAGTTATGTTTTTTGTATCTTATTATTAAAATTATTGTTCTTTCATTTTGTTCTTAAGCTTGGTGGTGGCTTCATTAATGAAGTTTCTTTATGATTTATTATATACGCAATTGTGTCTTATAATTAATATTATTATTATTATTATTATTACATATAACGATTTAACTTATTAACTAGCACTCGAGCTTAAGAAAAGTAATGTTTACCCAATTATTCGAGCACGGATGATTCACAGGGACGTAATCATAGACATTATTACACTAAACATGTCTATTATGAGAAAATTTATGTTCAATTTTAAAATATATTATTATTTATATGCATATTATATGCATAAATAGATTTTTTACATTAAACTTGACTTAAATACTGTAGTTAGGGTAATCTTAATTGTAATTGTACCTTAGTAGCTAAAAGCACTCGTCTTGTATGTATTATAGTGTAGGGGATAGGTTGGTTCTGAGTCGATATAATCTTAAACGTTATATTTTCTTTAGAACTGTGTCGTTAAGAACATATGAATGAACATAAGATAAGTGCATAACGGTGCTCTCTCTGCGCATCACACAACTTGAATGAATATTGTCTCACATGAAGTTATTCTACTTCTAGTACCAACTGTAAGATTGTATTAATAGTAATAGTATTTTATTTTCCGACAGCTGACAGACCCTAGTACAGGAACACTTAGATACATATCAAATAAAAATAAGAATGAATACAACTAAAAATTAAAATTAACTAAACATAAATCAAATAAAGAAAATGAGAATTGCATAAGCACAGAAAACTAGCCAAATATTCCTCAATTGTCCGTTGTTATTCCTTGTGTTTTTCTTTTAAATACACTATTCTCAACGAATTTTTTGCACTATTCCCCAAGACACTACAGTTAATTTCGATGTTCTAACAATTTTCTCTATTTTAGTCCCATAATTCTCACTCTTTAAATTATTGTATACATTTAGTTTATCTGCTGTGTTTCAGTGCTCCAATGATTTCTTGCACCATCAACATCGTCTTCTATCGCATCATTACTTTCACTTACCGAAATATTATTATTCGCGAATACATCGTTTCTTGAATGTTCATTGGTAGTCCAAGGTCTTTACATGTTTTTGTTTCACAAATTTAAACATCTACACTTTGCGACAACTGTCTTTCAACTATATTTTCTTGATTGTTCTGTTGATTTCTAGAAATTAGTTAATTCAGCGAAGGGGGTGTTAATATTGAATTATATTATTTATATATTATTTTGTCGTTTGTTAGTGATTCTGGAATGTTCTCCAAAGGAAATGGAATCTAAACGAATCTAAAATAATCTTCCAAAAAGTGTTTCTCAAACGTGATCAGCATTTTGCAGTGTTGTTTTATGTTATTTATAAGATCGTTCTTCACAGATGCAAATTACAAAATGATGAAATGAAAAAAAATGTCTTTTATCCTTTACCATTTACTGATAAAAGCCTTAATTTTGTCATCTACCAAAAATGTAATTATAGTTGTACCTTCTAATTTTAAGTTCAGATCATTGAGTCAATTAAGCGTGTCTGCTAAATAAGTTATGGTGTTGTTAGCAACAACTATAGTCTATTAATCGATCTGACTGTTCAAAACTGGTTTCCATTAGAAACACAACAATCTATTTAGCATTCTTCCCTTTGAAAGCCATCTGATCTCTGTGTGTATCAACAAATGAATATGAGCATTACCGATTTCAGCACACGATTTCGAAAATAAACATGAAGTCCAGATTTGATCAAACTGACCATCTTGACGACCTTCTGAAGAGCATTTTTAATTGATGTGGTATTCGTTTTGTTACTAATGCCTCTCTGTAGATGTTGCAGTGGGTTAAAGTAGAATTTTTCGCAATTGATTTTTCTTTGCTGGTAACTCCTTCGTATTGTCCTGTACGAATTCTCAAAACAAAAACCAATGAATAATAATAATTACACAACTATATATAGTTCAAAACGTTTCGACATCATTGCATGCTTTTTCAGTTGCCAAATTAATTTTTATGATTTAAGTAATACAATAATATAGCCGGCCGTACGGCTGAGAAGGAAGGGTGCATCATTGCCAATCTTGAAAGTCAAGCAGCAATATGCGGTACCGGTTGTTGGTTGGGTCACCATTCGGACAACACTTCTCAGTGGCTCGGTGTGTTCCGGCACTCTAGCCAAGGGCCTTCAAGGCCTGTAGTGCTGAGTTATTATTATTATTAATACAATAATATATTAAAGTGAATTTAATTTATCAGCAGATATCACAAGGAGTGGACGGATCTTAGTATTTTTTTGTGTATTTTGAATTTTTTATGATTATAATTTTTCCATATAATTTTCACGTAACATTCTTTTTATAAGAAAGTGACTGGTTAAATTATCACTCACACAAACATTATAAAATTGTGTATATGCGAGGACAATAACATATCATGAACAAATATTAAAAATTTTGAATAGAATAAACACTTCACATACAGTATAATTGATTAATACGATAAAGTCCACTATCTTCTAGGTCCTTTGGGGTAACCAAGTAGAAATTAAGCAGAAAGTAGTGATCATCAACCTTCTTACTTTATTTAACATTAGCTACAATGTTACAGGATGTTCCGTAACATTTAAAAAGTTATAACCAAAAGTTCAATGCCCTGTATAATTTAAAAGAAATATATACAATAATAATCACTTACATCCGCTACAGCTGTTTAATGATTATCAAAATTTATAAAAACGATTGTTTCTTTTTTAATACTCGTTAAATCGATTACAGGGTTAGTCAATACTCAAACAAATTCATTAGTTTCTCAGTTTTTTTTTTTAAATGGCCCTGTATTTTATGTAACTATAGTAAAACACAATGTACAAAATTATTGATTTTTGAGATATTTTCATTTTTATAGGCACAATATTGATGAGGCATTTGAATGTTTACCAGTTATGAGTTGACTATGAGTTATTTATCAAAAATTAACTATTTTATTTTGTAATTTTATCTATAAATGAAAGTGTGTTAAGGTGTTTCTTTTTAATGTGACAATACTTAACATGCAGCTCATAATAATTTCACCTCGGGCTTGTTTAACTTAACTGAGCACAATATAAATTCTATTAGTTTCCATTTATTGAAGTTTTACTTCTTTATACAGGGTGTATCAGATATACAGGTAAATATAATAATATGTAGCAGCTGTAATCATATACGATCAAAAAGTCTTAATGCACAGGGGGTCTATCTGTAAGCATTAACGAGAAAAAAAATATTTTGTAAATGCCGTGGGCTAGAGCCGCACCTGTGCCCAACCTAAATGCTGTCCTTAGTATACCCCCACATGCCACTATCATTCAACCATTATAGCTGTTAGTTTTGTGTAGATCGCCGCTTGGAGTGCAAGCCACTTCGAACATTTTATTTAAATTCTTCCCGTCTCGAAAAAAATGATCCTTTTCAGTACCATCATGATTTCATATTAAGAAAATCGAAGCTTGATGCATCGGCAAAAGCGCGGGAATGTATATATTCATTTTTGCGCGACATCATAGTAAAAAGGCGTGTTTGCAAATTTTCTGTATCTACATTTATTTCTGTGTAATTCTATTCAATTCATTTTGCGTTATTTGATTAAATAAATCCAAAAGAAATAACTCAGAGTAATGTGATACCGTATATTAACAACTAACTCTCGATTTGACAAAGCAAAAGAAAAATATTTACGTTTTTTGTAATTACTGAAGTCGCATATCCGGTGAAACTCGAACGTCTTATCAGAATATTAAAAATAAGGCTTTGTAGACTTAAGTAGAATGCTCTTAACAAACAAGGAATGTTTATTTTATAAAAAGAAGAAATTTAAAATGCCTCAGTTTTGCTATTTTTATAAGGCACACTGGCCGATTGGCCTTTATTTATTCAGAATGACGTTAAATGGACTTACGGCATACCATTAAGAATAATACTAAGTGAGTGCAATGTATTTATACATAATACCACGTTTAGCAGGTGCTTAACATGACGTTTCTTTGCATCAGGCCCGGACTAAAGAATTTTTGGCTCTAAATTTTACTTTTTTTTATTTTTTAATGATGAAATCCGGTTTCGGCGGGATTGTGCTTTATATGTCGTGTAGTTAACACCCAAGCAAAATTTACTTTTTTATTTGATACACCCTGTATATAGATGAATTTATTAAGCGTGTTAAAGCAGATGCCCTTATGCATATATAAAGTCGATTGGGTAACTTTCACAAGTCATGCTTCTAGTTTAAAGTAAATGTTCACGTAATTATATTCAATAAAATTATATATACAGCTATAGAAATATATTTAAATAGCTAGGCAAATAATCATATATAATAGACAGTATTAGAGCCAGCTCAATTTAAAGTTTTCTTAGAATCGTTCACTCTTAAATCGATGCCTAAATTGGGTTAATTGAATTTGAATTTCCTGCGTTAGCATTATAGGGGCCGCTAGGGGGGTTAAAGACCTTCCGTAATAAAAGACTCGAGGGGTTGTTTGTAGAAGAGACACGCGATACCCTAAGGAGATATATCCTTACGATTTAAAGCGGATGTATATTACGAGAAATCAACAGCGATTAGGAAGAACATAAAGTTATATAATGGTCACGAAATACGTTTAATTCGTCGTTATAGTTTATATCTGAATAATTTATTATTATAATGAATAAGCGTATAAAGATATTAAAAAAAAAGAATATTATAGTGCCGTTGATTTTTAAAATAATAACTTAATTATAAAAAAAACCTCGCTTCTCTCTCCTAACCCAACTTACGTGGAAGTTAACAAAGCACTTATTTGAACCCCTCGCATGTTGACGCTTACTTTTCATGCTTGGAAGGCAAGGGCGATAACCTTTAGAAAGTTTCACAAAGCTCGCAATTGACGACAATAAAATTTCTCGTTGTGTAATGTTGCTATGAGAAGTAGTACAAGTTTGTCTTCAAACGATTAAATATTTGTAACTATTACATGAAGGGGAAAAGAAGTTTGCGAACTGAGAATTGTAGTTTTTCTTAAATCTTTATCACCTAATAAACTTTATCTAATTGTTGCAGTAAGATTTCGACTTTTCGGAGGGTGCAATCTGATCTTGAAGCTCTTTCGGGTTGTGAAGTTGTTTATATATAGAGGTGTTGCAATAAGTAGAAAATGTGGTACACTTGAAGAAAAAAGTATCCGAACGATGCGAACGGAAGCGAGTGAGACAGAAGATATCGGGTCAATTCTATTACAAGGAGCCGATATTTTCTCTTTTACTTGCCCACGCTTAAATCGTTCGGTTATTATTTTCTTCAAATCTAGCCTGTGCTTATTTATTTGATCGCATTTTAGAAATCGGTTATAATTGTTTTCTTTTGCATTAATGATGTATAGATGGTTTAGAAAATTATACAAAATTATGAATTTGGACATACTTGCTTATTTTAATGAGTTCCGGTTTATTATTATGTGATTGCATTTTATGTTTAAAATTAGTGTAGAAATAATATCGAGCTCTATATATTTATAAGTGTCAGTATTCGAGTTACGCCCGTTTGGATATACGATTACATTACGTCCTGACGACCAGTGGCGGCTCGTCACAATATTGAGTGCTGGGGCCAATCACTAGCAATTCTCCTCCCCCTATCCCCTCCATTTTATTAATTTTAATTAAGTTTTGAATCAGTTGAGCTCAACTTGCAGTAATTTATTACCACAGTTATTGCTAAGGGCCATTATTATAATCGCGATTTAAGGATTAAATATGGCAAGGTCGAGTTTATTTTCTTTTATTTATATCGATTGTAAACCTAAACTGAAGTTTAAACCGAAGCTTATTGATCTACCGTTTAAACCGCTATTGTAATAATGGCCCTAACTAAAATTCGAAAGCCATTTTAAACTGAAAAATACGTTAACTTCTTATTGGTAATATTTATTTTCCTAAATATAAATACTAACGTAATTCCTTAGGAGCATACAGGTATTTTGTCTTTAAACTGCACGTACAGTGAAATTCAAAATTGACGTCTCCCTAAAATATCAGCGTGAGCAAATGGTATATCTATTTTAAAATGCAAAAAAAGAGTAGATATACAAAGAACGGTTGTGTATTCACAAAGCCAAATTATCGTTCGATTTATTTATCAAGTAAAAAATTCAATTTACAACGACTCATTCATTCCCTCGATCCTGAAACCTGGCACTTTACATATATATATATACCTAAATGCATGCATTTATATTGATGTATGACATGTGTTTGGAATGGAAGAATTCATTTTAGCAAAAAACTACTTAGTAAGCAAAATTATTCGAAGTATTCATTGAGAAATAAATCTCAACCTCATGGAACATCTTTAGAAATAAGGGGTGAAATTATTCCCCATTTCATGAAATTTATTTATAATTTGCTTCTTATTCTTATTTAATTTAAAGTTGATGTCTGAATGTCGTAAATTATAAAAAAATCAAGCCATCAAGGTGCTGATCTCGAAAATTATTTTAAGATGGTCAGAAGATGTCTAAGGAAATTAAAAGGAGTTAGGCAAAAGGAATAAGGTACTCCTCTTGTGGGTTCGAGGCCACCCAATAGTGGAAGGGAATGAAATAACAGGTAATCTTGCAAGAAAAGTGTCTAAAATACCATTAGTAGGGACCTGAACCCTTTTGCGGAATAAGTAGCAGTACAATACTCAAGAAATTGAAAATCAAAATAGAGCAGAGAAAATGTAATTATTTGCGAGAATATCTAGGGAATGAGGCAAGCTAAAACTCTTCCAGGAACCTATAACCAGATGAGTTTTACAGAATGCATCAACCTGAGCAGGAAGAATATTCGCATATTAACTAACTAAAGGAATACTTCCAGGCCATTGTAAATTGAAAGGCCATCCTAGTAAGTTTATATTAGCAAAGGAATCTGAATGTAGATTTTGTGGGCAATTGAATGAAACATCCATCCATCTCCTTTCAAATTGTGTAACACTGAGCAAATCGAAGAGAAAAACTTACCTAGTCTTCTTATAATACTTTCTGAAAGGAATATGATTGGAAAGCCAGCAGCAAAAAAGGATATAATGTCTTAGACAGGAGGGGTGCCGTTGCGGGTGTTTTCTTCGACCTGACGAAGGCCTTCGATGTTTTGGATCATTCGCTACTGTTGGTGAAATTGCGAGCTCTTGCGGTGCGGAGAGTGCCGCTGGATTTGTTTGCATCGTACTTCAGCGGTAGGACCTCTAGCGTAGCGGTAAAGATGAATTTTGATAACGTTAAGTTCAAAGAATATTCTAAGGATTTAGAAATAAGCTGCGGCGTTCCGCAGGGGTCGATTCTAGGACCGACCCTATTTTTAGTTTACGTTAATGATCTCCATCTCTCTTCGCCATCATGCACCCTTTCTCAATATGCTGACGACACGAGCTGTATTGTTTCTGCTTCTGATAGCGTCGCCCTTTCATTTTCTATTGCAACAGTAATAAATCAGATGACTGACTGGTGTGATGCGAATCATTTAATAATACTTAATAAAAATAAATCAAATGTTATTAGGCTTACGACGGCGTCAGTGACCGATAATGGTGGACTTCATATGGGTTTGATCGACGATTTGCTTTCGGATAGTAAGGTGGTTAAATTTTTGGGAGGACTTCTTGTTGATCACAATCTAAAATTTAACAGTCATTGCGAGATGCTTAAGGGTAGACTATGTACTGCTTTGTATGCCATTCGCAATCTCCGTTGCGCCGTGAATGTGCACTCGCTTAGATTGTTTTATTTTGCATACGTTGAGCCTCGTCTCAGTTATGCCCTAATCTTTTGGGACTCATCAGTTGGTGCTAAACGATTATTTATATTACAAAAACGTATCATTAGAAGCATGCTATGTGTATCGTCTATGTCTATGGTATCGTGTCGGGCACTTTTTAAAGAATTAAATATTCTGCCTCTGCCATGTTTATACATATTTGAAATCCTGAAATTTTATAAAGCTAATGAATTTTTTTGTCAAAAACAGGGATATTTATAAAGTAATGCATACACGCCAGTGCCTAGATTTAGCTCTCTCATATTACGAAGTTATATGAGACGAATCTCAGGTATAGAGCAGTAATATTTTACAACAAATTACCTCAGGCAATAAAAAATTTGCAATCGTTGAGAGAATTTAAGTTCAAGTTAAAAAAAAATTCTTCTCGAAAAATGTTATTATGCTATCGAGGAATTTGTGTAAAGTTAATTAAGGTAGTTATCTTAGTATCATCATTTTTAGTTATTTGTTCTATTTTGTGTAATATTTATTCACTGATTTTACATTATATTACTAATGTATTTAATTTTCTACACACAGAGAAGTAATTTCTAGGATCAAGTGAGAATTTCTCAACTGAAGTACCTCTCGTTCTTACATATAAGCAAATGAATAATTTCTTGGACGAAGAAAATTATTTTCTTAATATCCCAAGAAATTAATTCCTGTTTGAAGAAATTTAATGTCCTTAGACAAAGGAAAGCTGGTTACTTGAAACAAATAAAAAAAAAACTGGTTTCAAGAATATCATGTATTTAATTCGAACTTATGAGAACTTTGAATTGAGAAAAAATAAATTTGATATAAAGCAGGCCTCCCCTTAAAATAAATGCAAAGCGAGTTAATATTAGTTTGTCCTTTTCTAGTGGTAAACATCTAATACCTTTAAATCAAACGTTATTTTATTAAACATGAAAACGATACTTACTTGAACTTAAGGATTCCTTTCTTTAAATCAAGAAATAAAAATGGTGTTTTTATTCTTGAGGTTATCGCACATTAGCCCGTCACAGCACAGTACGGTGCGCCCCATCACAAAACCAATAGCATTGTGCTGAGCTATGTATGCTGGTATAATGGGCGCTTGTTCATTCATTTGCATAGCTTTGATTCTATCCGTTTCTTTTGACGGGGCACACTGTGCTGTTTTGTGACCTATACTTTAGTACTGTTGGTTGCAAAAAACTGATTAAGTTTCGTCAAAAATAACTAAACTGTTGGTTATTCTGAAAAAGTCAGCAGCATGACGAAATGTTACTCAATTGTTTGCAAACAGCAAGACCAAATCCAATATATTATTATGATTTTAATTATGCTGGCAGAGGACCCTATGCAGGATTAGTTGCTTGATAATAATTTTCATTGGCTAAATATACATATTTGTATCTTACTTATAATATACGTTATTTCTTACATAGGATTTGTATTGTTACCATGTAACACCACATACTTTAAGGTAAAAGCTCGAAATAAATTACAAGTATACATAGTTAACATATTAATAAAATCAGTTTATTTAAATTTTATTTTGTGAATTGTTAAATCATAGGTAAGGAAAAAAATACAAATCGAATAACTTTACAACTAAAAAGTATTTATTTAGATACTACATTTACAGTATTTTATTGCGGCTTCTATCTCCGCGCCAATGCTACACCACTCAAAATGGCCTTTATATTGAAGCCTAATATAAAATTGTTCTTCAGACATATCTATTTATAAAAATATCCGTAACTATATATGTATATATATTTTTTTATTTACTAGTATATATACGCATTGTATTATAAAAATACTTACCGTTATTCAAACCACTATAAACAGGTGACAAACAGATTTAGGTAACGCACAGGGCAAATATTATCGAAATACTGCGAAATATCTAATACCGAAATGCAAACTCGATCATACTGGATAAAACCAAGTTTCAGCATATATCAACCCCTCCACATTCCAACTTTTTTTTCTATTCTAAATACAAGAAACTTATGTTAGTTGCGTCAAGGAAATATCACTCAATATTAGAAAAATCGTAAGACAGTGAATTATTCCTTATAAAAATTATATGTACTTGTTTTAAGAGAGATAACATTTGCCACAAATAAATTTTGTTTTGATAAAATATCAAGAAAATAATTTATTATATTTAAGGACACCTATTAACTCGGATCTAGCAAATTATCTAAAATAAAGAAAATACTATCTTACATTTAGTAAAAATGTGTAAGAACACAGATGTACTTACAATATGATAATAGAAAACGTTTTTCTGTGTGTAACTATGTCCATGTCCTCTTGAACCATGACATAAAATAAAGTAAATAAAAAAACAGCAAGAATACGCATATGCATGCTACTTTTTCTTATCTGCCGCAATTTCTTCTTTTACCCTTATATACATGAAATTATGCATCTTAAACCCTTACCCTTCATTCTAATACGTTGCTAGCCCTAAAAGCCAACGACCACACGCGTACTGTTGCATCCCAATTACTAAAATTGCGACGACACGACCATGCGCACCCCCCGAAACGCATAAATCACATATAATAGTTAGAATTAAGTCATAAATTGTTCATATTTCGCCGTTAGTGATGCGGTACGGAGGAGAATTGCACCACAAAACCGTGCACCGGTCACGGCGAGGGCCACTGATGGCGATTCCGCTCTCGCTTCTATGCAAAAATATTTTACGACCACCCGCCCAATAACCCACTACTGAAAATGCCCATTTCGCGTGGCTCACCCTCCCTGGGCTGCCTTTTTCCTGCCTTGAGAGCCGCCATCGTTACCGTACCGTAGTTTTATTGTCGTCGTCGCCGTCATTGTTGTTGACATTTCGCGTTTATTGAACATAAATCTCCGCGTTATATAATTACGCAATTTAAACGTCCACGGAACGGATGTAGTAAATAAAATTTCAATTACTACATTGTTACATTGATCATAGGTGGAGTTTTAAATAATTTTAAATCGGCCGGGATGCCGGAGCGGCGTATAGACGCCATCATCATCATCTTATGCATGCATGCATGGGTCGTGAATAAGCGTGGGCGTTCGAATCATTCGCCCTTCTCGGCGCGGATCCGAAAAGACAATTACGAATGCCGAATCTCGCGTCTGTACATGGCGTGGCCTCTTGTCTTCTCGATTGCCATATATAGAGCCGGTCGCTTTGTTTAATTCTCGAATTTTTAACACTTCCTGGACGAGTGTGTAATTTATTTCATTTTAATTTGTAAGAACTTATTCTTTGTTCAATGAAGAAACGTTAACAATAAATCTTCTTTACCCATAAGCAATATTCAATTGCACTGCGAAGAGAAAAATATTTGTGGTTAATAGCTCTATATAATAATAATAATAATAATAATAATAATAATAATAATAATAATAATAATAATAATAATAATAATAACCTTTATTTCCAAATTGACAACTGATATGTACATCATTAGGAAGGTCAACACAAAAGATAGAAAAATGAAATAAAAATGAAATATGAACAATTATTTTACAATAATATAAATACTACTTAATTATTATATTTCACAATGAAAGAAACTCTTCTATTTTATAAAAAGCCTTACTTATTAACATTTGTTTTATTTCTTCTTTGAATTGTCTAATAGGTAATATTTTGAATTTCATACTGCAGATTATTATTAAAATTTTTTGATTGATATTATAACAGACTGCTGCGTTTAAAGATATCTATGATAAGGAATAGTTAAAGTTGAATGATTCTTGTTGAATAATTATGTACATCCGACTGAGTTTTAAAATTCTCTAAATTATTTTTTGCAAAAACTAAACAGTTATAAATGACGGAATAGTCAATATTTTTAAAGATGTAAAATAAGGTTTGCAGTGTTCTCTAGTACTAACTTTAATATAGCTCTCACACATTTTTGTATTTAAAAATTCTTTCACTGCATTCCGTGCTACCCCCATAACAAAATACTATTTATTAACTAGAGAATAAAAACTGAGTAATATATTAATTTAACAGTGTCTGGCGTCTGTTAGGTCTACTGTTCTGCGATTTGGTAAACGGTCGTGTTTAATTTATTTGCATAAGAATTTATATGTGTGCTCCAGTTTTAAGTTAGAGTCTATGTGCACACTAGCATTTTTGCAGAACTTGTCTGCTCTGGTCTCGTCTCAAATACGGTATTTTGTATTTTGTTTTCGTTTAGTTTTAATTTATTAGCTCTAAACCATTTTTCTGCAGTCGATATGCCCACCGACTCCAGCTCAGCCAAATCTTCTGCTGTTTTTGCTTTAAATACTAGAGTAGTGTCATCGGCAAACATAATTGTTTGGCACATCTGAAGATTAGTGCATAAATCATTGACATATATAAGGAGCATTATCGGCCCTAGTTTAGATCCTTGTGGTACTCCACAACCTATGTAGTGATGTTTCGAACGTTCATTAGCAATCATCACTAATTGTTTTCGATTTGCAAAGTATGATTGAAATAATTTTAAAGGATCACCTCTTATGCCATAAAAATCTAACTTTTCAAATAAGATATTGTGGCTAACACAGTCAAATGCTTTAGATAAATCTAACATTGTCGCAGATACTTTTTTTCTCTCGTCGAAACTGTTAATAACTGTATCAATTAGTTCACAAATAGCTTGCATTGTTGACTTATTTTGTAAATAACCATATTGTTCTTTGCAAAACAAAGACTTTCTGTTGAAATAGTCAATATATTAATCGAAATAAAGAATAATCTTTTAAATAGTGGTAAAGAAATATTTATTAGGACCCAAGAACAAAAATTGTTTGAAACAAATAGTGATTTATGTAGCCAATAAGCCAAAATATAGCCAAAAAATAAAAATTTCTTTGTTTGGAATAGTAAACCATATTTGGTAAATGACCCCATAATTTACGTAAAAAGAAATTAAAATAAAATAAAAAAAAATTTAATAAAAAACATATTCTTTAGTTTAATATTTTGTTTATTTGACAAAATAAACTATTTTATTAAGCACTTTATACAAAGACTCCAATTGTTCATGTTATTGTTTCGTCCACCTAGATTTTCAATAAATATGAAATTACAGTTTTAACAGATTAAAAAAAAAAAACAGCCAAAACCACTGCATACCAGCTGCTCGTTGCCCCTCCACCTCACCCATTGGTGTTCATTCAAAAATCAAAAATTAAGGGCTAACCATACACAATGTTTTGATAACAGTTGCTAAGAAATATTTATCTGGCACTTAATGAATATTTGACAGCTACGCCTGCCTTGTAGAAAACTTATATCGAGTATGGAAAGTTAGTGTAGTGAAATAAGAGAACCGCCATCTTCGCAGCAATTTCTATACTCATTATAGAATATGTTAAACATATTTGCTACTATAGGCCAGAAAACTTTGCTATTATTCATATGTTTAAAATATCATGACGTGATGATTTCAGTAATAAAACAATTTTCATGTAAATCTACTATGTACTACTTTGTTTGTAATTGTATCGACTTTGTATGAAATAAATAGTTTCTTTAAGGAAATAATACTGGATCTCATATATCCAAAGAAATATTTTTTTCTTGGTGTTAAGCTAATTTATTTAATTAGTTACATATAATCGTTAATAAACGATATGATTTTAAAGAAATAGTTTGAACATTTTCAAGAAAGCAATAAAATCAATCTTAAGTTACTATATCTAATACAAATAAAGTTTTGTTTATGTATGCAAAACAAATGTGCTGATCTGCAGTACTTAAATTGAAAAATCTCTAGGTTTTTTTTTAGTAGACAGTATTTAGTAAAGAAAAAGTAGTTCTTTAGTGCAATATATGGCTTGTCTTTTAATTAATTATTTAATTGATGAATACACATATTAACATGTTCATTTGTATACATTTTGACTAAATTTTATAGTTTTCTTCAGTAAAAAAGGTATCCCTGGAAAACATTATTAAAATTTTTAATTACTAAAATAATGTTTTGCAACAATACTTCCTTTACTGAAGAAGACTATAAAATGTAGTCGAAACGTATATAAATGGAAATGCCAATATGTGCATTCATTAATTAACTCCTTAATTAAAAGACAAGCCATATATTCCACTAAAGAATTGATCTTTCTTTATTGCAAGATGTGTTCATCTTCATTTCATTATGTATTTATTATGAAAACTTTGCAAGAGATTTCCTTAGATCTCGCCCTATCTTGATTTCGATGTGTTATATATACATAGTAGTTTATTAATAAGTCGAATCTTGAATCACTGTTTAGTGGTAGAAATATTTTGTCTTAGTTTTCTATTAAGTTACAATACAATACAACCAGAGGTAAATATATCTGTTAGCAGCAATCTCAGAAACTACATCTTAAAGTAATCCTCAAAGTCATACGGTTCCAAATTAATTAGCAAATTAAAGGTTTCTTTCTTGAATAATTTCAAATTATTTATATTTTTAATTCGTTGAGGAAGTTAATTGAAAACCTTTATACTTGAGTAGCAAGGACCTTCTTCAAATAAAGATATGGTGTGCAACGGGTTATTATAATTTGTTTGAAATCTTGTATTATGACAATGGCCTGGCAGAAGATTTTCTTTTTATTTTTCCTTATATTTGAAATTAAAAATTAAGCACTCATTTACGGCAATTTGCAATATAGTTAATATGTCATAATTATTAAGCAAAATTAATTTTCATGTAGGTACCTCCAGTAAATTCTAGACATCTTGTAACTATTATCCAATACTAACCATTTCTTAGATCCATTGTATAGCGGATGTAAATTACATAGATTCACGGAACCGTCCATTAAAAGTTTTTAACTTTGCATATCTCGATTTTGAAACTTTCGGGTTAAGCATAGTTGGCTATGATCTCTTTAGAAAAAACAATTGCATCTATGTCGTACTTTTGGTTACATGGAAAGTCATGGCCAACTTTGATATTTTAAATAGAAATCTATATTTTTTAGTGCATTCTTAGGTTCGTTTTAAAGCCAATTTTATAAAACATCTACTTACCTATCGGTTACCATTTCCGAGTTATTTTGGGTTTTGTGAAAAAAAGCTCAAAAAAAATATGATACTGTAAATGCGTATAACGGCTATACAGCAAAAGATAGAGAGGTTTTATGTTGACTGCGGATGGTATGAGTCCTCTATTATTTAACCAGGGAATAAAAAGTAAACAAAATTATACAGGCTGTTCCAAAATCTAGGGTGATTTGGGGTAACTTCTTAGTACTAAAACTATTTTTTTTTCAAATGGAACGCCCTGTATATTTTTACAACATGTGATGTAGAATTGAATCCTCTATCGAAAAGCTAAAGGTATTCTTATACCTATCTCTATTGCTTCTTTGAGAATTAGTGATTTTCAGAAAACATAGTTTTTAATTATTATTTAATTAATAGTAGGCGGTGAAAAACAATTTTAACTTTAAGAGCATATAAAAAAGACAAAATATAGTATGAAAAAATAAAATTTATTGAATACAAGATAATCAAAAACGAAATGCTATATGTATTATATAGGCATAATAAAATTACTATAAGTGTTGTATATGACCTTCATTCGCTTGCAAAAACTTTAGAATCCTGTTGTAAACTCATATTGTTGTAGCCTGTTTTATTTGTTAAGGATCTTCAGTAAGTTTGAGAATGGAGTTATCTGTTTCAACAAATTTAAAATGTGTAATAATAAATATTAAAAGCTATTAAATTTTTTTTACATCAACAAAATTCTCAATATTTTTGCATTACTATAAGAAAATCATTTGTGATCTCTCACAGTAATATCATAGAATAGGCCTTCTCAAGACGAACAACTTGCATTCACAAGGTTTCTCGATTCCACTGGTAGTTTGCGTGATAGCGTGTTAACTCAATTAAAAAAAAAGTAATTTATTAATATGATATATTGACGTAATCTTGTATTAAATATTAATATATTTTTAAATAATTCTAAGTTATACACTTAAAAGTGACAATATTCCAGGCTTTCAATTATTTTGTATGTTAATCTTCGGATGAAGAAGGTTATTAAACTTAATGGAATTTGAATAGAGATCGGTTATTGTTTTCATAGTATTAGATCAAGGTATCATGAAAAGGTAATTTATTATTCTTTGGTATTTCAAAGATTAAATGGTGCCTTTCATAAACTGTATTCATTTGATTTAATAATTGTTGTATATTATTGGTAGTCATAATGAATTAAATTAAATCAAGTTAAATATCTATTAAGCAGTAGTTATCCACTTACGTGACAAATAAAAGTATAAAGTAAATTACTCTCACTTGCAATAATTTTAAAGGCCTTACTCATAAGTATTTCAACGGTAGGAACACCAAAAGTTTGTTTGTAGAAGGTATTGTTGCATTTTATATTATCAAATTAATCAATTAACTTGGTCAGTAAGTTTGAATAAAGTTTATTATACTTTTCATCTAAACTAGAATTTGTTAGATAATTCTTCTTCTGTACAGTTCTGAAAAGCAATTTATATTAGCATTAGCTTGCATTTCGTGAATCCAGTCTTGGAACTGAATTATCTAACATCTGCAAACACGATTTTACTGCAGTGAATGCAGTCCGAATTCCTTGTCCTGATTTCGAAGTGTACTGGCATATTTCTCAACTGTCGTTAACAGTATTGATTCGTCGTGGTCTGCTTTGAAGTAGGAGTGCTACGGTCTTGGGAAAGGAGTTTCTTATAGTGGCTCCTTGTTTTGATGATGACAATTGCGAATAATCAAATTATATTGGATGTGTAAACTTAATTCACGTAAAGAACGTGTGTGCAAAGATGTAATAAACGTAACGCTTTATTTACGAAAAGCTAAATAATAATAATAACTAAAATATCATAGTTTTCCAAGAATATTTCTTATAGTCTACACACTCTATAGTATATGGTATTTTTACAGTTTTCATTAACACATAAATATCCCTATCCTGAAGATGGGAGTTTTTTCCCCGAAACTAGTAGTTAATTGATTCAATACACTGAGATTGTGAGAAAAGAATTTTGTCGTTTTATTTTATTAAAAAGATTATAAATCGGTCAGCTATTAGTTATTACTATGCTTCTGCCCATGGAGCGCCTTCAGTTATCTCCAAACATTCGCCAAGGAGTAAGAGAAAACCATTGAGAGCTTTTAGGTTGGGAGCAGCGCCAGGCTTTGTTACTGATAGCCGCCAAATTATTATTATAATCCTTCTGAGTTTAGAAGAGGCAGGCTCCACGTCCTTTCAGTCCACCATCGCTATTATGGTGCTTAGAATAGGTATAGCCTCGTGTAGTACCTTTTAGGTGGAGTACGGGGTTGGGATGATCATAAATTTTCTAGCAGCGGAAAGATGGATACGTTTTTACATTTTTACAAAAAGGAATTGTTCATCTTTATAATTCTTCTGATGCTCCTTGGCTTATCCCTGTAGTTTCATTTATTTTTCGCTGACTTGTATACGGATTTTTAGCAAGAGATTCGATAACTAAAATATTATTTCCTTCATTTCCGGTAATCGGTTTTTGTCGCTCTGTTTTTTTATAAGACACACTTCCTATACTTCGGAATACTTGCAGCAAATTTTCTAAAGAATGCTTATCGAGATGGCGTCTGTTAGGATATTTTTTTTGCGCATAAATCCTTGATTTGCTTTTCTTCACACTCTCCAATTATTAAAATCGTATCAATCCTTTCTGCTTGAGGGTAATTTCTCATTATAAACAATTAAAATGCTTTTTAAATAACCACGAACAACAATGATGCGCAACTGACAAGTTCTGTTAAAATTAGAAACTTACTTGCTTGCTTTTAAAGATAGCGAAAATTAAAAGTATGTTTTTGTTCACCCCATATAATTTATTGCATTACTTTTATTTTATTATCAAGTCTAATGCTTTAGTTAAAAAATAAATGCAGTTTAAAATATCTAGCTTAAATATGCATGACAGGCATGCCTCTTCAATTTTGGTCTACATTTTGAAGGATAGTTAATCATCTCGTAAACGAGTTGAATTAGGCATAAGAAACCTTACACCAACTTGTCTTTACTTAGTCTGTACTGCCAAAATATGTCATAATACACAGGCTGTTCCATTTAATTTTTCAGAACTTTGGTGTGCAACTTTTCTTTGAGTCACCCTGTATACTTCAAAATAATTTTGAAATGTGTTTCTTCTGAACCTGTATAATCCTTAACAAAAAAAAATTGAAAATATGTTACCACTTTTCGTATATAAACTGACGTGAAAATGGGAATAATTCTTCCAGATCTGCTGTCGGTCTCAAAAAGCTTGGAGTTCAGCATTCTTCATATTTCACTGATGGGAGCAGCTTCATCTTCCTGCAGACACTATTGTCGCGTATTGGCATCGTCAAAGCGAAGAAACCTGATTATATTCGAAAATCGGTTCCGCTCCGTTGTTACTCGATATAATGGGTAACAATTATGCTTGAATTAATCGTAAACATGGTCTGTATTTAAATAATTAGTTCGACATGTCAGTAAGAGCCGCAAAAATGCATACAATTCCTTTGAAGTCATATCTTTCCAAACGAGAGGTGTCTTGGTGGGATTTTTTGCGTTAAATATTTGGTAAACCCTCTTAGCCTTCTTATTGGCATGGGGTACGATAATAATAATAACAATTTCTGAATTGAATATACATTTGAATGTATCACACTTCGATAATGTTACTTCGTTGCCTAATAATATTGTGCGCCGGAGTATGATACTGAACAGGTAGCCCTTTACTCCAGATAGTTCCATCTTTTTTCCGCGAAAATGATCTGAAACTGCTGGTTCATTGCTTATTGCATCTTCTTCATGCTCGCTTTTTCTCTTCTTCATCATCCTAAAATAACCAATCGGTCAATTTTTTTTTTAAATTCCCTAACCTCTTTAATACCGATAAACTATCAGTTATAATTCGCACGTCCCCTAATCCTTATTCGCGCCTAATATAACGTACTGCCTGATTTACGATCAGCTGATTTAAGCTTTTATATATTTCAATATCCCTATTATAAAGAACAAAAGCCGCCCCTGGACCACCCTCACCCTTTGACCCATCCCTAACAGCCAGAAATATTACATAGATATTTTTAAAAATATATTTTATAAATATTTTTCGTCAGAGGTTTTTGAATATATTTTTCATATTTTTTCTAAATATAGGTAAAATATTCAATTAAAATATTTATTCCATATTTTAAAATTAATGTAAGCGCTATATTTTTTCTAAAATATTTGTAAAATATTTATACGAAAATTGAGATTTTTTTGTGTAATCTATTTAATTTGTCAAAATGAACTAAAATTGTTCTTGGTTATTTAGAATTTATAACGTCGATAACGAAAAGTTGAAACATACATAGAGTTGTCTAAAAGGCAAGAACTTGTTTTTTCACACTCCCCATACAAGTTAATAATCAATAATTCTGGCATATTTTAAGGCATACTGGAAGGTTATCAAATTAATCACTATTTTTAATTGAAGTGTTCTAATAAAAAAACAAAGGTATTTATTATCATTTTATTTGAATAAGTCAATAAAAATGAAAAAGACTCATTCTTAAGTCTAGCCTTGGCTGGTGCCAGGTACAACCCTATGGCTTTTTTCATATCTTCGGTAGTGGCGCTCTCATGGCGTTTCCTTGTGGCCTCTAAAACAATGCCAATTGTATTAGATTATACCATGAATAAAACATCGTACAACATTATCAACACCTACTAATACATTTGGAGCATTTACAATAATTGGAGTGGTAGCTACATTCTAATACTTACGATACTTATTTTTACTTTATTTCATAATATTTGAAAACATTCTACGTACAAACAATAAAACAACACTACGTATTCTAACTTCTATTTGAGGTTATGACGCTTATCTACCGAGATGAATCAATCTTATAAATGCTATGACATGTTCAAAGTTTTGTTCCGTCGTAGTCACACAAAAAACTAACACACCCCGCAACAATTAATTACACAGTTAATCCTAATCTCCTAATCGTATACTATTATAAACTATAAACATGTAACGGACAAACGAATGAAAACGTTGATGATACGCACGTGCGCGTATGCATTCTATGTACCTAATCCATAGACGCATAAACAATACTAAATCATATAACACCGGCACCGTAATGAATAGAGGTGTTGTGTTGACGTTCGCAACTTACAAATATTACAAATAATATAATACAAAACGCAGATATATTAATAGAAATGTTACAGCGCTCAACTTAGATACTAACTAAATCATAATTTTAGATATATATTATCTAATTTAATCTTTAAACTGTCATTTTTAATAGGACATACCTACTTAATATGTATGCATATTTTGCCCATTTTATATATTCGTCCTACGCACCAAATGTACAAAAGCAAAAATTCAATCTTTTTTTATTATGAATAAATATTTACAGAAATACAAACCAAAATATTCTTGCAGAGTTATGAAAAATATATTGAGAAAATATTTGCAATAACATATTATTAATGCTATATAACGTATATATTTTTTAAATGTTTTCCTAATATATTTTCTATAATATATTTTATGCATATTATATTAATAACTAAAATATTCAAAAAAGATTTAATATTTTTTAAATATTTATAAAATATGAAATAAATATAGTTGGTCACTGGGGATGCGTAAAAATTTCTAAACCGTCTGCAAAAGTTCCTATTTCATCGTAATTAATACTTTTTAATTCCGCGGGATGAATTCGGCTCCTTATATTTACTTACCTTTCTAAATCTATTAGTAATCTACCGGAAATAACGCACGCCGCATCGGCCGAAATAGATGAATACGCGTTCTTAGTTTTTTTATTTCTAATTTTACTTCTATAGCGCCACTGTAAATATGTACATACAAGCGATATACGAGCCGCAACTGTCATGCATATTATACATGAAAGTATATTTCTTATACAATACTTGGTATTTTTATTTTTAACATAAATATGTACACAAGCGCACACAACCTAATTACACGCAAAGGAACTCCAAAAGGCGAACGGTATTATGCATATGAGCTTCCTTCCTTTCGACTGACCTAATTACACAAATTATAACGCCCCGTGCTTTGTCCGACACCATTACCATGTAATAGGGGATAGACGACTGGTCTAAACTACACGTATAAGTACGCATTCACTCCGTAACCTTTCTATATTATATATTCATTTCTTCCTTTGTACGGTTGTTATGTTACCACGTATCTGTCTCGCTTTGTTTGGGAACATTTCCATGTTAATTCTTCCGAGATTAAATCGCAAGATTACCCGACTAAATTGGAACGTAATGACATATTTCGATGAAAGCTCGGACAAAGGTTGCGCACGGTGAACGTTTAAGTATAAATTTGAAGTTTTACCGTTTTTAAACGGGTAATTTGTAAACGTAGACGGCCGTAATGCGTAATAGCGTCGAGGATAATGAGGCCGTTTTCCACCATTTTGTTTAATTACATCGGGCGAGTAGGAATTTTCTGCTCGACCTGTGAGAATTTAATAAGGAAAGGATGGGTTTTATAGAAATAGGTCAGAATGCTTGATAACGTCGAAGAATAATATTCAAATAATTAATTAGTCAGAATGGACTATGCGAATTAATTGGATAATGGTGTTTAATAAGGGTGTCTTCGCTAATCAATTTTTCATTGGAATATTTGAAAATCGCTCTTTCAAAAATATTTGTGATGCGAACCAATGCAAAAGCAATATAATAGTATTGTAATTTTATTTAAAAAAAAAAAAGAAAAAAAAAATAACCAAAATGTGTTCCCACACATTTGTCTAGCCCCAAAAGGAGGAGGTCACATTCCTTACCAGTAACGCTGGGTATACTTCAGGGTTCGATACTGGGTCCTACTTTTATTTTCATTATATGTTAATGATTTAATTGCTGTTTTCTTGCAGAAATTCTTTATATTAATGTATGCGGATGATACGACGGCCATTATTACCGGTGAGGATATCACACAATCGAAAGAGCAGGCAAACTCTTTACTGTGTAAAATGTATATGAATGTTTGCTGTAATGGTCTCTATTAAATAAGAGAAAAACTAGTATTTACTATTTCACTTAGCAGCATCTATTAGTAATAATTACAGATTTACACATTAATAACAATCATTAGATCATCAGATAAAGTAAAATTTCTAGACTTGTTTTTTGATCCACGTTTACAATTCGAATCTCCATGCGAAGTATACTAATAAAAGAAGCTTAATAGTCTCGCCTATCAATTTCGCTGCTTAAGGAAAATTCTTGATTTATCAACTATGAGATAAATATACTTTGCTGAGGTTCATAGCAGATTAAAGTACGGCGTTATTATATGGGGCAATTCGCCAGCCGCAAAAAGAGTATTCACTTCTCAAAAACGAATATTGCGTAATATAATGGGTGCAAGTTCTAGAGATACCTGCGTACCTTTATTTCAAAAATTTAATGTGCTGACACTGCCTCCTATGTTTATATTGGAGAGTGTTCTGTATATATTTCCAAAATCTAAATAGTTATGACAGATTCTCTAATTTACATATTACAACACAAAAACAAAGACAATATCATACCTCCACAACATCGTTTAAATATGTCACACAAGAGCTTTTCAACATAGACCTAAAAAGTTATAATACATTACCTGAAGTAGTTAAGGCATTAAACTTTAGAAATTTTAAAAATAAAATTAAGCATGGTCTCCAAAATATGATTTTATATAATGTAAATGATTATTTTAGTTTAAATTCTGAAGAATAATATATATAATTTTTTTCTGTGACGTTTCTTTATATGTACTTTCATGTATGTTTATGGAGGAAAATAAATATTATTATTATTATTATTATTAAAAGTGGTTAAAATGGTTATTAGTGGTAAATAGAAACGCTGTATGTACTTGTGGGATTGAAGAAAGTATTGTTGGGTATGCAGTCAATGGATTAAATGAAATTCTTTGTTATACGTCTAAAGTTTTGCAATTAATTCATTGCTTTCTCAGAGAAAAAAAAAGCTAAAAATTGTAACATGAAAATTTTAAAATTAATAAGTTGAAGTTAGCTGGCAGTACGGCTAAGAAGGAAGAGTGCCAATCTCGAAAGTCAAGCAGCAATTGTTGGTGGGTGACCATTCGGACAGCACTTCTCAGTGCTCGGTGTGTTCCGGCACCCTAAGCCAAGCGCCTTCAAGGCCTGTAGTGCTGAGGTATTATTAAAATTGAAAGCCAGATTACCTACAATGAAATAATTAAACAAGTCAAAATACACACAAATTATGTGTGTGCAAAAAAAACTAGACATTACAATGTAAAATAATCCTAACAGAAAACCACATGTTCAAAAGATAAGGTTAGGATTACATAGAGACTGTAGATAGTTTTAATAAGTATTCGTGTACATATTTATAGTAAGTTCATAATAGTAATCAGGATCTAGCACCACTTACTAGTATTTTTGTTATAATTAAAAATCCCGCGCGTTTCAGAAAGGTGGACGGGAAAGAACGATTAACTACAGATCTATTTGCATTCTATCAAAGCTATTCGAAAATATTCGTATTTCGTACATGCAGGCAACAAAAATGATGAATAAACCTGATTAAAATTTCATTATAAAACACAAACGTTTAGACGAATATTCACAATACAGTATTCCCTCGTTAAGACATACGAATTGTCGTTTAACACGAACATTATTCTTTCTCCCCTTAAAATGCAATATACTTTTTATATCATTTTTATGAAATCCTCCGGTAATAGGAATTATTCGGTAACACGAAATACGAACAATAATATATTAACAGTGCAATAGAAGCCCCCGTTTAACACGAACTCCGGCATGCAATAAGTAGGTAAATCCCCTAGATATGTATTTAGTCTGTACGTGCTATTATTTTATCGTATTTTTGTTAGTTTGAATTTTGTTTACACAGTGATAACGTCAATCCCGTGTACGTACAATGTGTCGATAGATATTTCTACAAAACTTAAAATCTTGGAAGAAGTAGAAGCAGGTGCTTTTACTAAAACTAAAATTGCGGAACGATATAATATTCCTAAACCTACTTTATCAACTAGTACAAAGAATAAAGAAAAAATAGACACCGCCGTCTCATCCGATTCATCTGGCTCTATCAAAAGAATTCGTAAAGTATAACAGGAAGATATGGAAAATGAATTTTTAGTGTGGTTTAAAAATGCTAAAAGATCAAATGGTCCCATATCTGGTCGGTTGCTGACGAAAAAAGCCAAAGAAATAAGTGGAGATGGCTGTAGAGATTTCAAAAGAGATACAAAATTTCCTCTCATCTTGTAAGTGGCGAAGCGAATAAAATAAATGATATAACCGAATGGCTTAAATAGGTACTTTTATGATATAAGAAAATCATATGACGAAAAAAAATATTTTTATCCTCGATGAAACAGGTGTATTTTATAATTTGCTCCCTGATCGTTCTTTAGGCTTTAAAGGCATTAAATGCCACGGCGGTGCTAAAAGCAAAAATCGCCTAACCGCAGTTTTATGTTGCAATATCAACGGTTCAGAAAAATGAAATTATGGATCATTGGAAAATATAAAAATCCTAGATGCCTAAATAAAATGAATCAATTAATTTTACCATTTGACTATACTCATCAGAAGAATGCCTAGGTGAATTCTCTATCATTTCGATTATGGCTGATTAAATTTAGAGGAAAATGGCCAGTGAAGACAGGCATGCGCTTTTAGTATTGGATAACTGCAGTGCATATAATATTGACGGACTTCTTTTCCTACAAATTCTACTAGCAGAGTTCAACCTTTGGACCAAGGTATAATAGCAACCTTTAAATGTTGTTTTAGGACTAAACTTGTGCGCAACGCTCTACTCTGCATTGAGTCAATGGCTATATCAGGGATGATGTTACTGGTCAAACAATTACTGACTGCTTTAATAAAGCTTGGAACATTAGTGCTGTTGATTTACCTCTAGAATCTTCTCTTATCTCACAGGACACTGAAGAATGAACAAATCTAATTGCGGGAATACATCTGACACCTAACCTGTCGCTCTCTGAATTCATTGCTTTGGACAGTAATGCAGAAGTTTGTGCTTTGGAAGAAACGCGGAAGTAGAAAACAGTTACAAGGAAGATGATGTTACAGATTAAGAAGTGATTGAAAGCTACCGAGAAATGAAATTTTAGTAGCATTAGAAACAGTCCAGAGATTTGCGCAGACTACGGAATTAGATGTTCATTTTGCAGATAATCTGGACCAAGTAAGAAGGGAACCTCTAAAGAGTTGTATGCCTAAATATAGCCAGCAAAAGATAACAAATTTCCTAAAAATACCTACCGAACATTGAATTAGTACCATATTATGCATAGCATGCTTTGTTTTTTTGTGTTTACTTGTTATTGTTGTTCTTATGGATAGAAATGTACCAATAAATCATTCTGTATATTTCTTAAAATAATTATATTTGGTTTATCTTATTATTTTATTCAATAACTATTTCACGTAACATAAATAGAACGTAAAGTACTTCGAATACTACATATAAGTGTAGTTATTAAGTAAATTATTCGACTATCAGATATGGCGAACTAGTTCGTCTTAATCGATTTCGGCTATGACAAACTATTTTTAAAACGAACAGAATATTTTATTCCCCCATCGAGTTCGTCTTAACGAGGGAGTACTGTATTAACATAATTCTGTTCTAATTCCACAATTTGAGACCTATTATTTCTTTTAAGTTTGTTTAGTTTGCTATTAATTTGGTTTAGTGGTTTTATGTGTTATTCGTACTCCACTGTCGCAAGTAAACGTTCTCTATTTTGAAATCATTACGTTTTGAATTAAAAAAAAAATATATTGTAATTAATATTTACAATCATATTTTTAAGTTTGTATTTTGGAAATAATACCTATAATTTGTATCAACATTTGTGACTTTCGGATTTATTTTATCAAACATCCTCCGTCCTCCGCTGAAGGAGGAATTCATTTTGCGTCTAGCAGACCGTAAAATTATACCGATATCTGACCATCATCGGCTCGGTGTGTTGTCTTCGCCGGATCAATCGAAGCAAAAACGCAAAACAAACAGAACGCCGCTGTCGTCGCCGCCGGCTGGCGCTAAGCGAAACGAGAGAAAGATAGCTCCGGTTTAGCAGTGGAATGGTGTTGGGTGTGCGTGCGAGAGCGATTCCAACGGTGAGAGACGCTACTTCTTCGGAGACGGCGGCCGGAATATCCTTAATATCGGACGTACGGTACGGATGGTCGCCCAAGCGTGCGCAACCCTACGGAGCAAAATGCGGCACGACACGACGTGTATTTATACACTAACGACCCGATGATGTACTTACTTACACCCAGCGCGGCGGTAAATCAATAATTTCCTTACGCTTAGGGAGGATAAAGACGGAAAGTTAGATATTAGAGGATGCAAAAAGTTACTAGTATTAGGTAATTGTCGAAGGATACTAAAGATAAAGTAAAAAAAAATAAAATGGGACAAATTATACCACAGAATCATAAAATTTTACTACAATCTGCGGCAAAATAGCAGATTATTACAGCTTCATTCATTCATTCATTTAAGTTAGAGTGGGCACTTGAGCTTGATGCTCATTGTACCATCCCTATTGATTCTCTTATTTCCACTCGAGCAGCTTGGTGTTCTCTATAAAGCCCAGTATCCTGCCCAGTGGAAACTTGAGGACTTTCGAGGGCTCAATAGATCTCTCCAAAATATTTTGCCTGAGTACTTTCAGTTCTCACATGTGCAGATTACATGTAAACTCGTTTCCTTCTGTAGTTCGCATCTTCTACACCACGGTTCGCTTATACGGCCTGTGTTGTATAGATGCTTTTTCAGAGGACAGTGTCCAGTTACCAACCCAGTAATGGTTTTAACTTCTTTCTTACTGCGCTTGAGTAGGTTATCAGAGAAACTACAATCCCATCCCTATCAGCGTTTTGGTATGGTGTTGACCTTCAGTCGACCTCCATTCTTTGTACTTTCTTTATCTAACCAGGGCCAGATCTCCTTCTTGCGAATCCTTAGTGATCCCACATACGGACTCTGGACCATGAAGTGTCTCTTAGAGCCCTCCTTGGCTAGTTCATCGCTATTATGTTGTCTTTATATCCTCATGTCCGGCACCCAAATCAGAGTACCGTGTTGTCTCGTGCCAGTGCATTGAGGATTGTTTGCAGTCCCAACTAGTTTTGATCTAGTTACAGGGTTGAGACTGCTTAATGACAGCCTGGCTGTCAGTCCTTATATTAATTTTCCTCCTCATGTAGCCCCTTTTGCAATCATTTCTGCACAGGCTGAAAGGGCGAATACCTCTGCTTGGAAGACCGTTGTATGTTTCCCCAGGCTTATGAATATCCTTTGATTAGGACTGGGCCCACAAATACCGGCTCCTGCCTCCTGGCTGGATTTGGATCCATCCGTGTACCAGTTTTCGTTAGCAGTGATCTCACTACGTGCCTGGTCTCTGTTCGTATGGAGATTTTCACCTTTTCAGTGAAGATAATTTCGGGTGCCATGCTGTCCATGCATTTGTAGCAACGTGCCCGTAGTATAAGCGTGCCCTCCCAACCTGAAGTTGGGATGCCACAGGTTGTTGGGTTTCAGTCTACAGATCGCATTCATTGCCTCCGCTCTCACATAAAGTTCCAGCGGGGGGAGGCCCACAATGGTCTCCAAAGCAGCGGTCCCTGTACTGTTAGTTGCACCAGTGATACCCAGCAATGTCTGTCTCTGGACAGCGGATGGCAGCTTCGCTGCGGAGGACACTTCTGTCCTCTTCCACCAGATTACTGCCCCGTATGTTATCGCTGGTCTTATCACGGCAGTATATAGCCAATGGATCACCTTCGGTTTTAATCCCCAGGTTTTGCCAGCAACTCTCCTGCAGCGCGTGGCCCTGGTTGTTGTTTTAACTAAGTGATTTTTCCAGCTCAGTTTCGCATCAAGGGTAACACCCAGATACTTTACTTCTTTGGTTAATTGTAACTCCTGCCAAACATTCTAATGCCGCTAGGTCTTGAGTTTTCTCATGTTGGTAAGCAACCAACTTTGTTTTTTGTGGATTAACTGAGAGTCCTTGTGAAAGGCACCATTCCTCCACCATTCGCAGTGCATTGCCCGGCACCACGCCTGGGAACTTCCCCCTAGCTACGATGACAATTATTGCAGCTTGTAGTACACTTTTGTAAACAATTTTAAACAAAAGCCGTTGCAAGGAATATTAGAATTTATACACCAAGAATTTTTTTGGTGAAACTAAATGTAAATAAATATATTTTGGGTCAAAAGCAAAATGTATCTAGATTAAATATAACTTTTTTGTTAAATAAATATTCAAATTAGCATTCCCTGATTTTTGAAATTACTATAAGATTGTTTTAAAGCTGAATTAACTAATTTTTTAATACTAAAATGCTTGATATTAAGAGTTTCATCGATACGAAATCAATTTAACAATAATTTTTATTTATTTAGGTTAAGCCTTATATCAATCTTCCTTTTCAGAGTAATAGTGATGATGAGATTGATGGGCCCCTGCAAGCATCAAATTATTCTGTTAAAAATCTGTATTTACTTTTCAGGAAATAAAAGTTTTGTGGAGATTTCATTAATTGCATACATTTTCATTCGTAACCAAAATTTACTTTCATAGTCATCAAAATCTTCTTAGGACTGTTTATTGCAACACTTCATTAGAAACATCAACAATTATTAAACACGGAGGATATATTCAACTAAATATAATATACGTCAATGCATAACATCGAAGTGAACTTGTTCTTATCGAGTTAAGGAGCGACCGTCTGCAATTGCTCCAGTTTTTTCCTGCATATACGAATACGGAATACGAACGTAATGGCACTGCCATATTTACATTACAAGTAAACATACGCATACACACGCAAAATCCACACTGACGCACGTTTGTACATGATTTCAAATAAATTAACGACGTAAACATATATCAAAGTAATAAATTCGAATGTTTGTTATGTGTATATACGCAATAATTTGTGTATATATAGTACGTATTATGTATCGGCTACATGCTCACTTGTACACTTCACGTTATCGTATTGCTATTTAATTACACAAGTGAGGAAAAAACAAACGATGGTAAATAAACGCTTTAATCACAATTTATTTACAAATAATTGGCGATGTAGGGCACGATCTCCGTTTATTAATTATGTCATAAATGCCATCAAAAACAATGCACGAACTGGTCTCTGTATTGGAGCTAAGAAACGAATCACTGCTTGGTTGCTAAAGGATGGTGCGATGTTTGGCCTACACCATTAACAATAGGATGTTTTTTTTTTTTGAAAATCATTGAAAATATTAAAATATTTACACAAATATCTGGATATTGTTGGATTTTAATAGCGTACTCAAAGAAAAAAGTGAAGAAAATCAGTGTAAAGAGGGAAAATAAGTACTTTCTAATTAAATTTGGTGCGGTAGTTTTATTTACTGCATTGTTTGAATTAACTATTTCACTACCAGTTTCCGCGTGATATTTCTTCCTCGAGTGTATAGTTTGAAATAAATAAGTAGAGTAGACATTAACAAGAAACTAAAAATTGACGGAACAGATCATCTAAAAATTAATTAAAGTTATTCAGTGCAGTCGCGCGGGCGAACCCTCTCCGGAAACTGCAGGCTTCAACTACGAAGTTACACTCGAGAGCGTATTATTATTATTTTATTATTATACCTCTTTAAACTATTGAATATACCTAATTATGGACGAGAAATCACCACATGGGGAAAATTACTTTATTTGAAATGAAAATAGCAATTAGTTTTACACTTTATTTATGAAAAGCTAAATATTTACAATTTGGTTATCTCCCCGCGTTCGGCAACAAGTAAAAGAAAACCATGTACCTAAAACCTTACTTTGACAGCACGACCTGGGAGTAGTGCCAGATCTTGTTACTAATAGAGTAATAGCCAATAATTAGAACATTGAAATAAAATCTGCTACGCTGTTTTTAACCTATCACATTCACAATATGAATCGTTAACCCTCTTACTTCTACTTAAATATGATTTAAAATTTGCCATGACCCGTTATTAATTTCACCGCCTGATACGATTAATTAACCGTTATTTCCCTAAAACGTATAACTTTAACGATAAATTAAGTAAAAGATAAATAAAGTAATATCCCATTTACCCTGTCATTCACTATCATACTACAGTGGAACCTCGTTAAGTCGGACACCGGATATATCCGGATAACCCGGATGAATTTTGATCGATAATTTTTTTCTTAAAGTGCGTTGTATCAAATAGTTTTGTCTTTATTGTTTAAAATTAGTTTAAAAATATAATTGTTTTGCTTGTTTTCTGTGAGCGTTTGTTTATCTCCGAAATGAAGTCATTTTTCTGTAAATACAGTCTTATTTTATCTTTTTTTTTGCCCGAGTGTCCGTGTAACCCGGATCGGCTTTGGTCCCAATTTTAATAACGCTAGTCGAAACTAATTTATACGCAATTATCGCAGTATCCCCCCTAAACACTGCCTTTTTCGCTAATTCATCCGCCTTCTCATTACTGATTGTACCTACGTGAGCCCTATCCTGAAAAGTGTTTGTAAGCATCTTTTCATCTGTTCAATTCAATTTTATCATTTTATGTATTTTGTAAACCTCTTATTTGTGTATATTAAGTAGATTTAGGAGATTAAGAAGTTAATAGATACGGGATTTTATACCAGCTTTCGGGAAAAAGTCGCATACGCAGTAAAACTTACCAAGGTTGCCACTAATGCACAAAATTTTGTGCCAAGCGCAATGAATTTTAGGTGCCAGATTTGAGGAAATTTTGCCAAAAAATGCGCTCACATATATACAATACGTTTCTTAATTATATCGAACAGGTTTTGCAATTTTATAAGTTCTTGGGGAGTTTAAATTTAATTAAAATACATAGAAGCAATATTTTAATACTTGAGAGTTTAGTATTTGATGTGCATGAAGGCTCGTTTTAGCCTTAAAACTATACAATTTACCTTAAAAACTTTAAAAAAATCAAAATTAACAAAAAATCGTTAAAATATAATAGAGCTTTTACAAATATAAATGAGACAATCTATCTTTAAAATACCTGCCACTACTCCGGTAGATTGAGATTAGGAGCGCGCGCAAAACTGATTTTTCGAATATTTTCCTCATTTTTAAAATTCAATACCTTTTTAAAATTCTCTCCATGAATTAAAAAGGGGGTTTTAGAGAAAAATTACTCTACATTAGAGTAAGTTTTACCCGGAAAGTAAAAATTCGTTGTATTTCATTGCTTTTACATCATATTTTCATATACTTTTAATTAAAAACACATTTACCTTGCAAAATTACTCGAGTTATAGGGTATTTACCAAAGAAGTTGCAGTAAAAGGAGTCTAGATTTACGAATATAATCTTGTTAAAGTTAAAATGTTTGCATCATTTCCCTTTAGAGTGGGGGTAGAACAAGAATGGACACTGTCGATTAAAATCGTAACATTTCGATTTTTACCTGTGCTTGCTCCAGATGCCGCCATCGAGTCCTAAACCACTACAGATCCTCCACGATGTTCCACAGTTGGGAGCAAATTTTCTTTTTTCATTTCTTCATTTATCTGACGCCGTTTTTTCCTCTGCCTTCTGATCCGAAGGTGTTGTATTTGCTTTCATCACCAAAGAGGACAGTTTTGCAAAATTCAAAAGATTTGTCAATGTATTTTTTTGCGAAATCAATACTTTTCAGTGTATTTTGTTGGAAATGAGAGGTTTCCTTCATGGAACCCTTCCGTTAAATCCATTGCATCGTAAAACTCTTCGTACAGTTTCTGCATGTACGGCTTTATAGGTAATTTAATGAATTTCTTCCACCAGTTGAGGAGTACTTGGATTTTCTTTTACTCCACCACGCTTCGGTCTTCTCAAACTTTTGAATGAACGTCATGTTCGAACAATACTAAAAAGACATTGGTTCAAAAGTTTGGGACGACCGAAGCGTGGTCTATTTAATACACATCCATTTGAATTGAAATTTTTTATAATGGGCTGACTTGTTGCATGACTTTTACCAACCGCTTTTGCTATTTCACCATACGATTTGTCCTCATTCCGCAATTATATTACGAATATCAACTGGTACTTTCTTTCTGCCCATGATATGATATCGAGTGTCAAACATTTTAAACAATAGGGACGCTGTTAACTCTTCAGTAGTTCATTCGAAATTAACAATTTTTCGTATATGAAACGCTATAAATAATAATTAGGAAGGATCTGGACACAAAGGGACCGTTGTATGTTGATTTTTCTAAGGCACTGCTTGTGGTTTTTAGTTTGCAATTCTATTTTCTTTCTGTGCGGCGTGTTTATTCAAAGACAGAAGTAGCTTTGTATATAAGAAAAATTAAACTTGGTTTTCTTTGCTGTGGAATTGCAATGTTAGGGTGGTGTATGTAGATTTTTGTGTTTAACTGTAGCTTACAAATCCGTAACGGCGTAGTGGTAAAGTGCCTGGTGTGCAATCTATGCGGCTGTGTTCGAATCTGACAGCTAAATGTTTTCTTAAGCTTTATTCTTTTTAAATTAAATATTACAATGATAATTAAGGTAAAAAAAAGAGGATTTAATTTACACAGACTGTTGGTAATATTGTTTAATTAGGTATATGTGAAAGTAAATATCAGCGATTAGTAACATTTAATTTGTTTTGGTTGATTGCATTAGATAATAATCGAATTACCGTTAATTTATTTCTGACCATTTATAGTTAATATTTTACAAAAATGCTCCAAGAACTATCAATTGACACAACCGGAATCAAATCTGGGATTAACTAAGATTGGCTGGTTTTCCTTGTGAGTTACAAGGATAAAAAAATCACATTTATTTACTAAATCAACTTTATATGTACTTCGCGTCAACATCACTATATACAGGGTGATTCTCAATATATGCGACAAACTTTAAGCGCTGATTCCTGGGGTTATTTTGATCATAAAAGTTCATAAGAACATATGCCCAAAATCGCTTAGTTCTAAAGTTGTACAATGTTTAATAGTAAGTTAACATAATTAATGTTTTTATTATAAATTAACAAAATAATTAGTAAAACAAAATTAACTTTATACTAACTGTTAAAAATGACCACCCCCAACTGCAAGTCAAGCTTCTATCCTCCGTCATATTGACTTGTGAGTCCGTTCTAAAATACCAGGGGTATTTCGAATTGTTTGAAAAGCTACGATAATAGGATTTCTCAGTTCATCGACATTTTCAATGGGAGTCGTATAAACTAATGATTTAAGATGACCCCAGAGAAAAAAGTCCAAAGAATTTATGTCTGGAGACCGAGGAGGCAACGGTTGTGGACCTCCCCGTCCTATCCACCGACCTGGATATTGTCCAAAAACTCGCGAGCAATTAAACTAAAATACGCTGGAACACCGTCATGCATAAAATACATTTGTAATCTTAATTGCAACGGAACTTCTTCCAGCAGTAGGGGTAGCTCTTCTTCAAGAAAATTCCGGTATACGTCGGCATTTAACCGCATCGGTAAAAAATGTGGACCTATCAAGTGATCTCCAACAATTCCGGCCCACACATTGACAGAGAATTGATGTTAATGACGGGCATTCACTAGTTCGTGCGGATTTTCTTCGGCCCATATCATTATTATGAAAATTAATGATCGCGTTTCTAGAGAAAGTAGCCTTGTCGGTGAAGAATATTTGAGCCAAATAGTCAGGATTTTGTGCGATTTTGTGTTGCATCCATTGACAAAAAGTTACTCTTTGCGGAAAATCTGCCGGCAAAAGTGTCTGCACCCGTTGTATGTGATATGGATACAACAGTTGATCTTTCAATATTTTCCAAACTGTGGCCTGACTAATGTTTAAAGCAAACGCAATTTTTCTGGTGCTTGTAGTAGGATGTTCCTCAATTTCATTTAGTACCATTTCTTAAACTTGTGGAGTTCTCACTGTAGATGGGTGCCCGTTATCAGTCGTGCGTTTTTTAAAAATTCCCGTTTCACTAAGACGTTGGTGAAGACGGGCAAATATTGAATGATGCGGGATGCGGGTATCGTTCTTCATAAAGACGTCAAGCAGCACGCGAATTTCCATTGGCAAGACCGTAAACGAAATGCATATCACACATCTCAACATTCGTGTAATTCCTTATAGAAAACAGAAACTGGCAATAAACTAAATGAATACTCTGACAAATATTGAAATGACAAATAAACAATTCCCCTCTCAACACAATAGTTTTTGAAGAACCAACTGTGATCTTATATCGTGTTAGTCATGTTTCATAATTTATTATTAAACATTCAATAACTTTAAAACCAAACCGTTTTGGACATATACTCATATGAACTTTTATGATCAAAATAACCTCAGGAATTAGCTCTTAAAGTTTGTCGCATATATTGAGAATCACCCTGTATATTCACCGGTTTCCTCCAAATAACGTATAGAATGTTACTACTGAACGTTTTGCATACATTATTTACGCTCTCAAATGGGTAAAGTTCCCTGCTCTTATTGGAGTGTAAATTCACTTGAGAAACGTTAGGATTTTACGATTAAATTGTTCACTCTAATCAATTCTCAACTGCAGAACTATTTAAAAATTAAATTATCGTTTCAGAAACGTTTATCTGGCGATAACGGGACGCTCTCTTTCGTTGTTTTATCTCGAAAGTCAATGCGGTTTTCGTACCAGGCAGCCGATAAAATCATTATACGGAACTTCCAACTAAAACTCTCGCCATACAACTGCCCGTTCTTCTGACTTCACGGCTTTTGTTTGTTCCGAATGCGCGAATTGCTCTTATAGATCCTATAGATCTGGGTCAATTACGCCGCTCGAGTTATTGATCCTCCTTCACGTGAATACCAAAATTCTCTTCTTTGTTGGATGACGACGCGGATGGCACGCACGGCAGGTTCATTAATCTCTGTTAAGGTTGTAATAAATTCGACGATAAAATAATATTTTCTACGATAAACAAGTTAAAGACAGAGGGCGTACCTATATACTCTTTAGGGTGGTCTTTACATACTAACTAAAAAAAAATCGCTAAAATGATTCCAATAGAATATCAGTAATTAGTAACATTTAATAGATTTTGAAACACGTCATAAAAAAATGAAGGAATACGTTCTCCTTTTGGTTATTCTAATACTCAACTTCAAATATCCGCCAATCCAGAACGTACACTAATAATAATATTATCCATATTTAGAAATATAAGGATTTAAAAAAAAAATGTTTTCAAGTTTTACGTAGTAATAAGAAAGAAGAATTATAATATGATTTGAGAAACACGCCGAAAAAGGTGTTAGAAGGCCAGCACCATGTAACAATAATTTTTATGCATGTAAATCTCATCCCCTTTCTTTTGTACCAGGAATATAGAAAGATATTAGGATATTTTGGAGAGATAGTTGTTTGTGAACTAAATATGGCAATTTAATTATCATATTGCGTTGAAAAAAATTAAGGTGAACATTGGCAAGCAAAACTTAATCGGAAAACCGCTTGCACACGTCGACACGCGAAAGCCGTATACGTCGAACGATTGCGGCAAACCAGTCGTTTTCTTGCGAATTGTAAGAAGAGTTTGTCGGCTGGTATAGAGATTTCTAAAGTCGTAGGACAGTGACCATATCAAGAATTTAATATTAAAGTTGTTGAGGTTCGTGAATATCGGTACGCACACATAGATAACCCATTTTTTAGATAATTCACTAATTACAATACACAGGTTCACAAAGGAAGCCAGCCAAAGTTGAAACAAAATAATCAAACGTTCAAATTCTGAACTTTTGCAATCTATTTATTGCTTCATCAGAAAATTAGAAAAAAGTGTATTTAGTAGCGAATAACATAAAATACCGAATCGTAAACATTACAAATGTCAAAAACTAAAGTCACAAATCCAAAATTAAAATGCAAACGGTGGATCTAGCAGGTAAAAGATCAGTTCGGCTGCAGATCAGAAGAGGTGTGCCGCTGGGCTCAATTATTGGACCGTTATTATTTTCATTATATACAGCCTCTATTGGTAGTGTTATTAAAGCTTGCAAACTGCATATTTATGCTGACGATACTCAGTTCTATTATAGTTTTAAACCAGGTATATGGGAGAACGCGGTTGCTGATATCGATAATGAATTAGATGCTATCTCCACGTTTTTAAAATCAAGAAATCTAAGAATCAATCCCGAAAAATCTAAAGTATTGTTGTTTGGCAGATCCAGGGTATGTGATCAGTTAAAAAACGTAATTAATATTTGTATACAAAATACTACTATACCTATCCTCAATGAAGCTAGAAGTCTGGGCTTAACGTTAGACAACACATTCAGATATTGCACTCAGGTTAACAAATATATACAACGTTCTTTCATCAATCGTCGTGTTCTTTATCCTCACAGATCTGTTCTAAATATCAACATTAAGAAAATTCTTTGTGAAGCATTTGTCTTATCTCAATTTACGTATTGTGGTGTTATAGTAGAACAGTATTGCTGGACTTCGCCTTTGATTGGATGTTTGTAATTTAACTTCCAATAAGGACCATTTATTATTATTATTATTATACCATACTGCCATTGACAGCATCACTGAACAGAGAATTCAAAAGGTGCAGAACTACTGCCTTAGAAAGTTTAATCTATTCGAATAAATTATTTAGTTCAGCATGGTCTTAACACAATAATATGGTTCAACTTTGTAAAAATGTTGGATTGGTTCAACTACTTTCGTATTGTTGAGACAACATCGGTACTTTGTTAACTCAAACAAATTTGTTACTTCGGGGGAATAATTATATATTTGGGCGAAATATGCAGTTGGTTGGGGGTCAAAATTTATTTCTAGACAATGAAATGGTGAGTAGTAACCTGTGTAACCCGTCACATGATTCTAACATGCAGGAACCGCATTATTTTATTTTATTCACCCTAAATTGGTCTTATCGAGTGTATGCGTTTAGTATCTATTATTATTAATTATTAATAAATAAGGGTTACGCTAACCACAATTTTAGTTAATTTAATGTAATTATTATGCTCAAACTACTTTTCTTCCAAATTATTATTATGGCGAAGTTTTCCACCCATATAGTTACGTTCAATAGGTATATGTGATACAGCCATTGTTTTAAAGATGGCGCCTCTCCTATATCACTCAAACACGGTTATAAAAAGTTGATTTGGTGCATTTATCAGAAAAAACATTGTATACCGGCGAAGGAGAATTCGTAAACGTCACATACAGAACAAAATAAATTAATGAGATCAGAACTTCTCAAATTACAGGAACCTTTATTCATTGATGGATCAGTCCAGCATTACTATACGCAAAATTCCACTGAAAATTCACTATTGGATTTGCGCCAAGCAGTATACAATTTATGCTCCTTTCATAGGTAGGTTATGTCAGTATTGTAGTAACACTTTATTGAATAGCGAAATTTTGTGATTAGATTTGTTATTCAATTTAATTAAGGAATAAAAGAGCTGCCGTAACAGATAAGGCAAGTAATTCTGCCAAAATTATTGTTTGAAATAAAAAAGGAACGCAGTAACCTCAATTATAAAAAGTAAAAGCACAGAAGCACTGTCTTTGTAAGTTGTTATTGCAGTTGTTAGTGCATTGTACAGCAGCAAATTTACAATCTGTTGACTTGAGAGGTATAGAATAACACTCAATGAAACGTAGCGAATACTCTAGACAATCTTAGCCATTCATTTTGGGAACATGTAATATAGAAAGCCAACAATTCATTCAAAAAGACAAGCGGCATCTTCCTTTTCCATCTGACTATCACTTGAGGTTTATTCCTGCAATTACGTGTTCTACAAATACTCTTCACATTTGTGCATACCTCGAGATAATTCAGTTCTCGGAAAACAGCAGTTTCTCAATTTACAAAATAAGTCACAGCTTCTATCGATTGATAGAACTGATTATATTATCAGTGCTATAATTATTTATTTCTGAATTAATAGCTTTCTTAAGTAAATCAAATAAATGAAGTAAAATTACTGATAATACCTTATTAATTTGCATTTTAATTTTGATTTTTCTAAAAAACATATGAAATAGTGTTACTCTATACATTCAAGTTCATATGACAGACTAACTAACATTTTGAAAAGATCTGATTACTCGAACCGGTATCATTTCTGTAGCGCACTCAATTCGACGCTTGTGCTACCGCCCTAGTTATGGATGTCCCAGCGGACGAGATCAAAGAGAAAACAAATTTCCCTCTTTCGGACGCTATTTGCTATCAGAAAGAAATGAAAACAAAATTTTAATATTAGTAAGTACTGCTGAACCGTCGCCCTCGACCACGTTTTTATTTTTCCTTTTTGGAAGCTAATGGAACCAAACAAAAAATTTAAAAAAAGAAAATCTACTGGCAGAGAATCTCATTAAAAGGCCGTCCAGATTCGCCTTAATGTGTTATTTCATCCCTCTATTGTAATTTTCTATTTTAAATTCGAATAATGTGTAGTTGGGAAACTGGTGTCGTCTAAAGTACTGACTGTTTTAGGCTAAAACTCTCGCTCTTTGTTAAAACATAATCTTGCGATACCCTATAATGACAGTATTTGTAAGTAATAATTTATAGAGAATTAAAACTGAAAGCGGAGAGGTCTGTAATCAATCTTAACACTCAATTTTCGACAACGCTTCCTTCCATTAAAGGATAAGGGACTATTGTATGTTCTATCGCGTGACTCCCTCCACCATTGTAACGGCTAGCTAAATTAACTAAATTATTTTAAATAAGAAATAAATATACCCATCGACGTGTCTAATATTTCCCTGTCTGTTTGACGGGGAACTAACCCAAAAGTGGTCGTAAACAGGTCTGTCCCCTACGTTCTAGTATTTCTAATGTCACGGTTAGTTTAGTTACTTTTTCTTTCTTTCGTTAAGTGATTCTCTTTATCGCACAGTCCATAACAGTTAATAATAAAGTCGATGGCACTGGTAGGGGTCACACTTTAATAATCAACGGCGGTTAAAGCGATACAGTGTGAGGGTGTAATATATGTGGGTCTCGTTTTGTGGCCTTTTTCCGAACGATATTCGGTCGAAAATGGATTGGTATTATCAGAGCGAGGTGGATTTCAGGCGGCGACATACAAGGGACGCATGTTTCTCTCATTGATAAAGCGTATATGTAAACGGCACTTGACTATTTGTACTGTAGCTGGTAGAAGGGACGAACATCACAGGCGATACTCCAATAGCAGCGCAGCGGGCTCAGATGTTTTATCGTGGATAGACGATGAAATATATTACATGCAAAAGACAGTGGCGTCTGGAGTTTTTGTTAGCGGCTGTTGTATATTAAAATTAAAAAAGTTGTTTTTAAATATATATCATACATACGCAGTTTTTTAATTTCTAGCTGCAGTAACGTGATACTTTTAGTAATTTTAGATTTTCTATAATAGTAATTACTGCAAAAGTTTATTCATTAACACTACGCACTAGTGCAATTTAAATAAAGTAAATAATATTAAAAGCATGCGTGTGTAATTACAGACGTTATTTTAATAAAAGGGAAGAGTTTACTTGTGAATTTGTTCTATTGACGTCTAGATATAATATGATATAAAAATAAAAATCTAAAACCTTTAGCAAGAGAAGCCGAAGGAGATGGCAAAACAATTATAACTGAAAATGTACTTTGAAACATAAAGAATAAGTAAGTTACGAAGTAGAAAAGGTAAGAAACGCCTAGAAATATCTATAAATAATAATCGCTTTATTATTTATATATATCCTTATATATTATTTTCGCAAATCGCAAGGAAAATGAACTTTTTATAGCCAAATATATGAAAGTAATACGTACAACGATTCTCACAAAAGACTAAGATTACACGAGCACTGAATAGTACTGACCACTACAAAGTTTACTGTCATTTACTATTGATTTAAAAATAATAGAAAATTCTTTCAAGCTGAACTATGTATATTAAAGTAATTTTAATATTATATGTAATATGTACATATGTAGCTTAAAGTTTGGTGAAGGAACTTCAAGTTTCTGTTACTGAACACTTCTTCTTTTGGCATAATTGTTTTTTTAACAGTAACCACATGATACTTATATGCATGTATATATGTATATGAAACAATTCTCAACAAAAAACAAAATGCAGCAACCGTCACACGTATGTACACGTCGTACCGACACAGGGCAAGTCTAGTCGGCACGATGCGGGCACATTACGGGCGTCCGCCTCTGCCTTGGATGATGTAATGCCAGTTCGCCCGAAATTGTCCTCCCTCTGGTTATTATGTGTGGAAATCATTAGCCCAAACGGTCGATGTATTTTCGACAGAATATAACATCGGGAATGGATTGCGTTGAATTTAATTCATTGTTTATGCCTTTGTTTAGTGTTTTTCCTTTCTTTGAATTTAACACGTTTGGTAAATAATTTGGTTTAACTACTTACATATGGGTCATTCTCTTACAAATCGTACACCTATTTTAGCTGCGCGATTTCGATTTCTCTTGTATGCATGAAATGAGCCGACATCTATTTCGGGATTTTGTTCGCGAAGGTGTATTTTTCGAAATATGTCTATTTTGCGTTTTGATAATTCGTCGGATTCTCCTAACAATCAACATTCATTATCTCCGGTTCTACTGAACGGATCCTTACCTTTCTTCCGACATTTAACACCTAGTTGTGTGTATGTATATATTGCAAGGGTGATATGACACTGCGACCTAAAAGATCCATTGTGTCCCCTGTTCTTGCTGTTTTACAGCTGGCCTTCCAATCCTATTCCTTTCAGAAAGTGTAGGATATCAGAAGGCCCCAGGTTAGGTTAGTCTCCCTCTTCGATTTCACGTGGTTCCCAGGTGCAACGCCCTTAAGTTGCACAGTCCTACGCAATTTGAGAGGGGATGGATGCCATCCTGTTCCCCAATCTGCTCCAGTCGTTTTGCTCCTCCCTTTGCTCCTTCTTTGTGAGGTACTCTCACTTTGGAAGTGGAAGGCTTCTTATGGAGGTCCTGCTCCAATTTCTGTTTATTAGCGGTGTCGGCCCGCTAATAAACTTCCTTCCTCCTTGGTTGATCCACGAGTAGCTAGGGAAGAAAAGGTCCACCTCCACAGAGGTAAGGCTAAATACAATGGGGTGCGCCAGGTACCCCAAGATTGGACTAGTAGACTGGTCTTCTATCCAACCACGCATCCCATCAGCCTAGTCGACCACCTTAGGATTTAGGTTTTTGTTGAGGTCTCCTCTCGGTCCGTGCAGTTAAGCCAACACACCCCATCACTTTCGGGACCTGGTTTAACAGTTGAGCTTTCAGTAGCCGAAAGCAACAACTGGCATCGTTGTAAGACCCTGTGCAAGCCCTGAGCCACGACACGACAGCTCGGGCGAGGGGGGAGTGGCTCACGGCAACGGTCTTCATTCACCCTGCTTCGGTTTTAAGCAGAGAGGACGAACTTATAGCCGCCACTAACCATCTCGTCTTGAGCGAACCCTGACAAGAAGGCCTTTCCCGTATCCACCAACCAGGGGACGCGGTTGGTAGGTACTCCCAACCCCCAGGATGAGAATGTGAAATTATTAATCGAATACGAAAAACCTGACATTTAAGACGTGTAATTCGCGTTGAAGCATCAACACATAGTTATTTTAGAACGTGCTTTGAGTGTCCTGGTGCAACATCGACGAATTGGAAACAATTTCGAGTATAATGACATTGACGAAATCACTTACAATGGACGAATGTCGACAGGACCGCTTTGCAAATAATGATACCCCCAGTTGACGAATATATGCAAAAATTGAAGATCGTTTTCAAAAAAATATTTCTGCATTTATACCTCGTAAGAAAACACAACGATTTCATGAAGGATAAAAAAAGAGTTGACAGAAAATGAGTGCATTGTGGTTTGTAATCTTTCGGAGAACTATGCTTTTTGTTGTTCAAGATGCTGTACAAGGGATTAACTGGAAGAACAATCAGGCAAGAGTGCACCCTTTGCAATCTATTACAGCTGCGATGACAGCGAAACTCGAAGAAAAAGTTTTGTAATTATATCCGAATGTTTGCACCATGATACGATTGCCGTTCATGTGTTTCAAAAACATTTAGTAAAGAAAATTTACTTTACTAGAGAAACTTCAACAAAATTGAAAAAAAAACATATTTTTCTGATGGGGCAAGTGCCCAGTAGAAAAACCAGGAAAAAAATTATCAATCTCACTCATCATCTAAATGATTTTGGTTTAGCTGCAGAGTGGCACTTTTTCCTGCTTCCCGCGGCAAAGGTGCATGTGATGGCTTGGATGGGACTTTGAAAAGGTTGGCTGCTAGAACTAGCCTTCAAAGAATAAGCAATCCAATACAAACGCCGAAAGAATCATTTCTTTATCCTAGTGGACACATATCGAAACCTATATGTGATATCCGCTAGATGGCGCACGTCTATACTACTTGGTAACCTGATGGAATGCTTTGTAATAAAGTTAGCGGCACGGAAGCAACTATATGAACTGGAAGAACGAAGAAAGAAGTAGGAATCGGAGTTGTTTTCGACCATCCTCCTTGGTTTCGAATAGGCCTTTGGGCTATGGCCCATGAATGCTGGGCTGTTTTATTACCGAGATGGTCTTTCAAACCATTACATTCGACGGGGAGATTTATCCGTTCACGTTAGGACTATAGGATTCAGAGCCACAAGTGCTAATCCTGGTTAAGAATGAAGACCCCTAACTATATGAACATACAACTGATTCCTGGGTACTTTCATTCATGAAAATAACAGTATTTTTGTACTGTAAACATCACTGGTTACCTTCTTCTGAGCACGTAGCTCAAGCGCCCGGACTATAGGTGTCCACCCTAACTAAATGAATGAATTAATACAACTAATTAACAACTAATAAACATATTACGTCGATTTTTTGATGTAAATGTATCATGAATGAACAAAATGTGTAAGAAAGGGACACCAAGTAATAGGAAAATAAAGCAGAAGCCGTATATAACTGAATGGGAGGCACTCTACACACGACTAGTTATATCTCTAATACATTTCTACTTGTCTGAATAAAAATAAACTGTCTACGATCTCTTTCAGGAATATTTCGATCGGTTCTCGCAGACTTATCTTGTGAATAACTAAATTTTGGCAAGTCCTCTCCCGCGTCACGCAGCTAGGTATGTTACGTTCATACACCCAGGGCGAACTTAAATTCGTTTGACAAGACAAAGTAGCGAATAACTTTACATCGCCGTGACAAATAGAAGTGCAGGATTAAAACCGTAAATTACTCGCAATGGAATGGCGAGTTATTTGACATTAACGCCTGCACAGAGCACTGCGTAAATTCACTTTGTGTGCCGTTCGTCTCTCGATTTTTATAGCGACAATAGATTAGTCTAGGATCCTCGGAATCACGTCCGCAGCGAAACAATTTACGGAAATATCCAAAATATTAATGATCATTCGTCTTGGCACCGGTCGTTTTGTATACGCCCTCGCTCCAGATAGTATAAAACGCATACGATTCGATTTTATATCATTCTGTTCGAAGAATCGGAGGCATTATTTTGTCTACGGTTCGCAGACGGTATTATTTATAAATTTTATTGTTCCGCATAAACTTACATATGTATAACATTGCATGTAGTATCTGTAAATTCTAATCGTACGTAGGTGATTTTTACAAATATACGAGGAAAGGAAAAAAACGCTGACGCCCCATAAATCAAACGGGTAATTGTAAACCTACGCACGAAATAATTTTTTTTATTGGAGTATTAAGTCGGGATTATCCAAAGGAATGCAGGCTTTATATGGGAAATGTGGAATTCGTGGTATTTTAAATACATACATCCGTTGATTGATTCATTAATAACCGAATATGACTTCCTATTTAATTTTTTCGCAGTAGTGTGTATTTGGAGACCTTGAAATAGGTTTTGTATAAATTTTTTTGCTGACTAGTCATAAATATATGCAAACTGTAGGGAACTTGTGATGGCATTCTGAGCAAAAAAAAAAAAATAAATTTACTAGTCTGCATTTTATAAAAAAAAAATCTATATAGTAACTTATTAGTTACCTGCGCTGAAAACCCATTTAGTTGACTCAACCAAATGTTAGTTATATTGCTAAAATCTTTGTTTAAATATGGGCAAACAAATATATTGTCGGGCGAAAAATTTGTTAAATAAAATTTGTTTGTTTTAACATATATAATTAAACAAATAAAATATTTTGCTCAAATAAAATGTTTTATTGGGTGAAATGTATGTAATACTTAAAATAACTAATTATTTCATTGAAATAATGAGATATACAGGGTATTTCACGTAACTGGTTCATTAAAAGTTTATGATGTTCTATTATTTACTTATATTTGAGATTTTGGCACCAGTATCTGTTCGATTGGAACTATAAATGTAAAATACCTTAACCAAAATATCACTTCCGGTTGACCGGAAATGGATGTCAACTTTGTTATTTTAAATAGAATGATATAATCTTTTATTCAGTTTTGGATTCTACAACTATAAATACGTCAGTTTTCATTAGCTATTCCTATAGCTACATGTTGCCGTTTTTGAGTTATTTAAGTTTATCTTTTTTTTTAGTCATAATCATTGCATCATTGAGAAATTAATATCTCGGTTAATACTGCAAGTAGAGACTCCAAATTTGCTATGTTAGGAATGTAGATATAACCCTAAGAAACGGTACACACACTTTACATTCTAACATACAGGGTGTTCAAAACTGAGGAACAAAGTGACATATTTTCAAATGCAGAAAACTCAATTTTTCATTTTCAATAGAACACCCTGTATTTTAATTCGGAATTAGGAAGTAAATATCATCCCCTATCGCTTTATATGAGCATTCCCTATACCTATCTTTAATAGATTTTGAGATATGAGCGACTTTTTGTTAAACAGACTAAGTATTCTTTCTTTTAAATAGAACACCCTGTATTTTAATTTGGAATTAAGAAGTAAATATCATCCCCTATCACTTTATATCAGCATTCCCTATACCTATCTTTAATAGATTTTGAGATATGAACGACTTTTTGTTAAACAGACTAAGTAGCCCTATCTTTGCGTGTTTGTAGCTGGCTCTGAATGGGATTAATGTCAAATTCATTGACTAACCAAAAGTGTTTATGTATATCATTGTAATTACACTTTCGTACAACGCAATATTAATAGAAATGACTATTCGAACAGACATTCTTGTATGGTTATTCAAAAATAATGCATGAATTTGACATGAATCCATTTCAGAGCCAGCTACAAACATTTAAAGATAGGGCTACTTAGTCTGTTTAACAAAAAGTCGCTCATATCTCACAATCTATTGAAGATAGGTATAGGGAATGCTGATATAAATTGATAGGGGATGATATTTACTTCCTAATTCCGAATTAAAATACATACAGGCTGTTCTATTAAAAAAAAAAATGAGTTTTCTGCATTTGAAAATATGTCACCTCCTTTCCTCAGTTTTGAACACCCTGTATGTTAGAATGTAAAGTGTGTGTACCGTTTCTTAGGGTTATATCTACATTCATAGCATAGCAAATTTGGAGTCTGTACCTGCAGTATTAACCGAGGTATTAATTTCTCAATGATGCAATGATTATGACTAAAAAAAAAGAAAAACTTAAATAACTCAAAAACGGCAACATGTAGCTATAGGAATAGCTAATGAAGACTGTTATTATTTATAGTTGCAGAATCCAAAAATCAATAAAAAATAACTAGATCATTCTATTTAAAATAACAAAGTTGACATCCATTTCCGGTCAATAAATTTAAATAATAAATTTTATTGACTCACATATAAATAACACACATAAGAACAAAACATGTCGTTGAAACAATTAGATTTATTTGAAATATATATTTTTTATAGCAACAATATTTCTGTTTTAAGCAAAATATGCTAGCTGAAATTAGTGTTTTAGTAAAATCTGGAGAAAGTTTTGAGTCAATTATCACAAATTTTAAAAATTGCCTTCAAATATTTTGCAAAACTTTATACCTTTATGTATTAATGCAAGGGAAAATCTATATTGTGTTGGTAAACGCAAAACTAAAGCATCGTTTTATGTCTATATACGGTAATAAGTAAATTTGTTGGATATTTTGAGGTTACGTAAATGTTATTTTAGTAATTATATAAGAAAAATCATCTAACGTATGCATCGATCATAGATCTTATAAAATGAACGTAATAACCACTAACTGCGTTCATAAAAGTATGTTTTACGACTCCATAAATGAATGGCGGATATTAAATTCACTGAACTGAATTTGTAATATTTATCACAATGAAAAATAGGTGAGTCTGATGTCTCACCATTCTATCTGGGAGCAATTACATCATAACTTAATTATTCACCTTTTATGGATGACGTAATGGATTTTGAACATATTATTTCCAGTTCATAAGTAGGATTAATGGTTGATTTCAGTGGAGACTCATTTGATTACCAATCGTTGGATTTCTGCGAAATATTTATGAACTATATATACCTATACGTACATATAAAATGTTTTAGATTATGATTATTATATGTATCATATTTAAATTAGCGACTACCTGAGTTATAGCATGACAAAGCGATAGATATTCTAGAAAAAAAAAACGTTTAGATATATTTATCGGTACAGATCATATGTGCTAATTAACACAATATATTCATAGAAAAACATGTATGTCTTAGGTATGTCTTTTATAATAATAAATAGGTATACTTATATATTATATTAGGATGGGAAAATAAAATTTTGTATTGTAAAAATATTTGAAACCCCCTCCAACCTATTTCACGGTATAAATTAATTTTTGAGTTTCTAGCAAATTCGCAATACAAACACATTGTCAACAAATGCATTCGACAAACAATTTTCTATATTTTTCCATATGATGAAAAATAAGAAAACTATACTGAAAGATCACGAATTTTTTACTATGTTTAAATAATTTTTGTAAAAGAAACATACAAAATTTTATTCTAAATTATTTTGGGAGTTAACCATATAGAAGTTTATGGAAGAAGAGGGGACTTTCTAATACATATATAACTTAAGCAATACCGATGAAAGTGTTCTAAATTAGTTTGCGGTAATTCCATGACTCATGATTGATTATTAAAATTTTTAACATCGAGATATTTTTTTACTGATAAGCTCTGCACCAAAAGAGTTGTACTTCAATGATTCGTGTAGTCGACCCTTACTAACTGTTATAATCCCTGAGGTGTAATAAAATTTTGTTAGATTTCTTTTATCATGCATTTGATGCAATGATTAACTAATGATTGACAGGAATGTCAAAAAGGTCATATTAAGTTCAACGTAAGTATTTTTTTCCTCCCTATAATACACGTATCTGATTGTTGTCCTCTTTATCTGAACTATTCTGTTAAAAGTAGATAATTGACGATATTCTGGTTGCAACTGATAATAATAATGCTCCACCACTTTTTCGAAAGCTTTTAATAGGCTAATAAAGTATGAAATATAATTTGCCGTTTCGCATAGCGTTTCAAGTGTTGGTGTTTTTTGGTCTTTATCTTTATTCTCTGGAGTACCAAAGGCTTCTATTTTACGCCCTTATATTCATCATCATAATCATTCCAACATATTATTTTCTGTTATTGTATTTATCCTTCTTCCCTACAGATGCAAGTTCCGCTATTCAGCAACTTTCTCTTCCTTCCACAACATTCCTTTCTGACTCAATGTTTCGTCTATTTGTTCTTCCAACGCTTCTTTTGGCTTTCCTCTCTTTTTACCGACTTTTCTTGACATCTATATCTGCTTGACCTGTTTTGCTTATCGACCCGATTCAAATGTCTCCGCCGTTCCAACTAAGCCTTTTCTATGAGCGTGCTCATACGCTTTCTATTGCGATAATCTGTTTCCGATGTCTTTATTACGAATTTTTATCTTATTGTTCTTTTTGTTTATCAAACTCGTTCTCATATTGTCATACATTCGCTCTGCTGCTGTTATTGTACTATGTACTTCCATTTTGATGTTCTCTGCTTGTTCATTTATAATTTGTTTTTTTTTACTTGTTCCACACACTATGTAATCAAATCAAAAAGCTTAGCAATTTGAAGCAAAATTTATTCGAAAATTGTCTCCTATGAGAAGGAGTCGAGGAAGTTCCCTCTAGTATCGCCGTAACACTAGGATATTAGATAAGAATTCAAAAGCTCAATGATGTAATTAGACAAACCAAAACTTCCAAGTTTAGGGATAATCAATGGATGCTGTACCAACTCAACTGGAAACTTTTGGGCAAATCAGCATCAACCATGTCAACTTGTATTCTGACACCAAGAGATTTAGCACATAGTGGGAAAAAAAATATAAATAAGTTGGCAGATGTAGACTTCCTTATGTATAGTTGTTGACACTTACTGTTTTTGGTAATATAACCACTTCTTATAAAGTGAAGAAGTTAATAACAACTTCCGGTATAACCGGATTAACTAATGATTATTTTTAATGGAACATCCAATATACTATCTCATTTTTGGATTCCTGAGAAAATTTCATGATGTGTTCCATCTAATTTCCCTATACCTATTTTCGTTTCTTTCTTAGATATCTTGATTATTTGGAAAATTTTGAAACATGTAGGTTTATTTTCAATACTACGCCTTTTAACCCTTTCGACTGGTGGTAAGCGCTTCTAGGGTAGACGAAAGCACAAGAATGGTACTTTCGACATCCACGTTGACAATTTATTTATCGCATATAAGGTGTTCAAAACTTGATGACCAGTTGCATAATTTTGAAAGTTGAAAAGTTGGGTTTTTCAAACCTAACACCCTGTATGTTCGAATGCAGAATTTCATTCTGCAACGATTCGCTATGCCTTTCCCTATACCTATTTTCAACGGTCTTCTTGTTATTCCATATTTTCTACCAAAAGCCAATGAAACTCCAAAAGTCCTATCTAGTAAGCATTGATTTTGACAGGAATTGAAACAATGTTGATTTTAGGTCAATACAGTTTAAACCTGCCTACCGATTTTTGAGTTTCAGTGATTTTGTGAACTTTCTCAAGTGCAAATTATAAAGAAGAATGTTGAAGAATATTCCAACAATGATGTGTTAAATTTGTTTTATACGCATGGTGAATGTGAACGAATTGTCAGACGAACATGCAGATTATTTATCGAACGATATTCTTTATAAAAGTTTTTAAACCTTTGAAGAAGACCAAAATTGGTCGAAACGTTAGGAAATGAAGAAAAAATTGAGAATGTTTAACTAAAATTAAAATAAATTAGGTCCACTATCTCACGATTTTTATCTACTACTCCTGTTTATGGCAAAAAAAAATCATATCAAGACTCTTTGTAATCAGAGATACTTTTAGGTTATGCAGTATCGAATTCTCCAAAACTTCTGTGCAAAAGACTTTTTCCTAAAATCAAAAATAGAGCTGCAATCAAAACCCAGTATTAAGGTGGGACCCCAGTGCATACATTAACATTCCATAGTAACATATTATAGTTTTAGAAAGTGTTTTTTTTTTCCGATCCGCTGAAAACCAGCATGGAAATGTACTATTAGTTTTAGTAAATAATAATGGTAAATGGTGGATTGAAAGCAAACATAAAGCAAATCGTAAACAATTATGTTCACATTGTGTGCGCATGCAGACAAATGTTCGAACTGTTGTCTTTTTTACATAGCGACAGCATTCATGAAACTTTCTACTGTCACAATCCTAACGAACTAAGAAATTTTAGGTATCCAGTTAAAAAATGTGGCTAATACATTTCTAATTTATTTAATGTTGTTTTAATTAACGAGAAATATTTACGAAACAAGTTATGCCTCGACGTAAAAGTTGTCCCTCTCTTGTAATACCGAAGTAATTTTAATTCGAATGAATATGTTTATGTATGTAACGTATACATATAAACACTAAAATACATTTCATTTCTCTTTATCTTAATGTGCTCTTGTGCGCATATGTTCCGTTTAATTCGTACGGCTAGTAAGTAGCTAACGTCTCACCTATGTATACCGCTTTCGACGTAGTTAAACGACGCTTATCTGGCATCCTTAATGAAGAATATGGCGATCTAGCGGGCGATGGATCAAACACCAGCCGGCTGGCTGGCGTACGCCGCGGAGTGGTCGATGAGTTTGACGTTTGGGAACTAGGCGTTCGATTTCGCGAATATTGCCACCCTAGCGAGGCCCCCTTAGCATAATCTTTTAAAAGTCTAAATCGCAGTAATATGTGTATTTTCGTTCGGGAGGATGAATGTCCGTTCAAGTAACGGGCACAGCATAACTCCGCGACCTGCCAGTCGATTCGCAAACGCTCTCTTACACAATGAACACCTCCGCGAAGATATTTGGGAAAAAGTCGCGAAGAATCTTGTCTCGTTTTCGTTTTTACAACGACATTTATTATAATTCAGAAACGGTACCATTTCGTCGTTGTGCCGAGATGGTGAAGAAAGCAAAAACGGAATTAGATATGAACTAGTTCAGACTGATGGGAGGATGAATGACATCAATTTTTTTTTTTTGCCGCGAAATATTGAGTCACACATCAAATATTTATAACAGCGCCCACTTCTTTCGATACACATTTTTGTATTATCTAGTCAACTAGATCTTAACGGTATATCAAGATTAATATACAAATTAGATGCCTGATAATGTGAGAATATCTGGCAATAATGTAAAAAAAAACATATTTATTTACAAATATCCAAAATATCATATAACTTACAAAAATGCTTTATATAACCATAAATAGCTGCTAAAAGAATCTAGAAAAGCGTACTATTTGGAAAGAATTAGGATATGTATAAACTGGAATCGATCATCTTGGTAAATTGTTAATAAGTTGAGTGAAAGGAACAGTTCGATTATTTCAAATATTGTCGTTACTGTCAATAACGAAGAAGTTGATAATCCTCCCAATATTAAGCAAAATTGTTAAGTTTCCTGCACTCAGAAAAGTTACTGTCTGTGTTGAATTAACAAAATGCTTTTTTTATTATTATTACCAAAATTTGAATTAAACCAGAACAATTTCCGTCGTTGTATAAAGAAAGAATTTAGCTTGAATCTGTTTAGTTAAATTAAAGTTTCAACTTGTTCTAATTAACAATGAAAATGGTTCCTTTAATATTACTAGAAAGTTAACCTTTTTTTTCCCATTCAACTAAAAATGCGGCTTAATAAACAAATCTAAAACATTAAATCAAAATACGTTTTAGGTTGTGGAAACTGAAGAATGTTAGTACGATAGTAGCACATCTACTTTGTAGCGGTTTTCTCCTTATATAGTACAGCAAATACGTTAAACATTTACCTGTATTACAGAAATTGTCCCATAGATGGGGCTTCTTCTATTTCATTCCAGTAATAGAACCTATGTAGCAGAAATAGCAAAGTAAATACCAGGGATAATATATACCAAGGGGATGGAAAACTTAATGATATAGATTTGCGACGGTGGTGGGGTATAATGCTTGAAGTACCGATATCAACTCTTAGAGGCCGTTAATCGCTATTGGCGCGTAATTTGAATGCATTTCTGATGTTTATTGGTTTATTTGATAGTGTATTTGCAATTTAAAGGTGGTTTAAATGCAAACATCATCTGCAAACATAAAATAATATTGGTGCTCATACTAGTAAACAGCTGTTTTAATCATTAAAAAGGGGTGAGATCTTTGCAAAGGGAAAAATAGTTAAAATCTGAGTAGATTTATTCATGCTTAGGTATTACTAACAATATGTAGGCTTAAATATTTCATAATTTGATGAATAAAATAATAATGTCAAAGACTACACTGATTAAACCAAGTTTTTGCGTTTTCTAAATGGCCAACATGATTTGATGTTACCTTCAAAAAGAATATAATTGTAAACCTACGCATTTCTTCGGAACTAATATATTTGTTGTTCAAGCAGTTCATTCTTTTAAGTGAAACATATTGATAGTTCATTTGGTTCTGAAAATTATGCAGACTGAATCAAAATTTTTTCTCTTTTATTGTAATATCTCTTTACTTTACACAATTTTACAAATAATATGAAGAGAAATGTCTGTGCAGCTCGATGATGCGTACTCTACTGTGTATCTGATACTTGTGCAATTTGAAACACGAATAAAACTAAAATAATTCCGCGTAAAAATATACTCGGCTTGAATTGCAGACGTTTGCATTTCCCGCTAAAGGTAAAAGTTTTAATTCAATTCAATAACATGATAACGTACTTAAAAGAAACTAGAATATCTTGTTTAATATGTCTATTGTATGTATTGTCTTAACTTAAACAGAAGTTATAAAATATTAGTCAAAGTTAAGGCGCATTCCAGATAATTACAGTTACTTTTCGTATAAAAGCATGTACTTAAGAAGAAAACAGTTTTCCGGTAAAACAGCATCTACATTCAAATAAAATAAACACTTTTATGTGGAAAGGTATATTTTTCGTTTAACATAATAAAAAGCAAAAGTTATAAAACTTTTCATTTTAATGCAATCTAAGGAGATTGCAAGCTAAAGCAGTGAGCCTATAATTTGAAACATCCAGCTTACAACCCTTTTTATGTAACACTGAGACCTTTCTCAGTGTTACATAAACAGCTGGAGCGGTTTACTGATTTTATAGAAGTACCATTTTAAATGATTCGCAACAGGGATTTTAGAGAGAATCATTTTGTACCATTACCGTTTTGAATGTCTTTCGTGAGAGATTAATTAATCATAATGAAAGCTCCAAGTACACTATTGGTATATTCTGCCATCTTAGCTGCGCAAATAGGTCGCAGTTTGTTGAGTTCACTTACGGCTCAAACTCCATTAAAACTTATAAATCAGTTAAAAGTTTCCAGTAGCTGTTGGTGTTTCACAGGGATCCATTTTGGGACCTCTGTTCTTTATACTATTTATTAATGGCATTGTAAGTTATTTCCAAATTCTCATGCATGATGATGATGCTTGTGGCCTGATCGCGGAAAATGATATTCTGGCGTCTGAAGTTATTTGCAATAATTTTTTATCTGAACAGTTCCAAAACTAATTTTATATCTATTTTGTGAAAATATAATAGTGAAAGCTGTCTCAACTACATTTTTAGGTTTAAAAGTTGGCAGATATCTAACATGGTGAAATCACTGTATTAGTGTGATTTCACACTTAAATACTGCTTGTTTTCAAATGCGAAGTTTGCGTGAGGTGATAAGACGTGAGTCTATCCTCAAATTATATTATAACAAAATACCTATTAGCATCTGTGTCTCCAAATTGCTTAGGTTTAAGACTATATGCAACAATTAATCGAACCCCGTGAATGCTATCTCTTACTAATCTAATCTAATTTATTCTGGGCGTCAAATTTGGTGAAGACTTTTGATTTGTATCCCCTATAGCGATGAGGCAGATCTTGCATTACTGTCAACGATTGGACGATTTGCTATAAAGTTTGCGAAAGTGGAATTGATATTTAGACGAACTACTGGCATACATGCGTGTCCGCCTTCAATGCTTATGCTATTTTAGATAACTTTTGCTTCATATGGTTAGATGGTTATTCTACGAATTTATATAATGATAATGGAAAAATAAATGATATTTTTGAAAAGAAAATAAAGCAAATCCGTCTACGACACTACAAAAATAAAAAAAATTAAACAAGCAAATGATCATTCTATAAATATGGTACAGTAACACCGATAGATGTCGACAACACTTAAGGTATTCTGGATTAGTTCTTTTTTTTTAAGAGAAAATGTCCCAAGTTTTTATTATCGCGTAATCACTTCGACCTTTCATATAATTTATTCATAAAAAAACTGGAGTTTGATATCAATTATTCGTACATTTAAGTAATTATTTAAAGTATTATTACATACGCAACGCCATTAGCTATCAATTGAAATCCATAGTAAAATGTCATGAAACTTTAAATAATTACCAATAAGTATTTGCGATACATGCTTAAAATAAAGGTTATTAATTAGAAATGTCATCCTGAACGACAAAAATCGATACCACAAAGTAATTCAACATTATTTTGCATTAGATACGCAGGTAATTGTAAATTAATTTAATGATTTGTTTACGATATTCCCTGCTTTTTGCCTGTTTTACATTTCGATTGCATTTTGATTGCCCTCCAACCATCAATAATACGGTAAAACAATACGTAACTGATTATGTTAAGGTTAAAGCAAATTTATAAAAGTACGAAGGTGTTTTATTTATTTAAACTTCGTGTTTCTTATAGCATTTCTTTAAGTCTCATGTTGCATATGCTTTGGGGGAAACAACAGTAACATTTTTACCTCTTTTTTCGTTGATAGCTACTTTAGTACTTTAGAAGTTTTCTGCGAAATTCTTAAAGTTAATATGAATTTACGTTATCCTTTGACTATTTCCATTGTTGTTAGATTGATAACATTTAAAATTTCACCAGTTTCTCTCCTGCAGCACCGCCGATATCAATGAAAAATAACAATTACAACAAAATCCTTTTGTTGGTAAACACAAAAATGCTAACATCCCAATTACCAATGATAAGCTTATAAATTGCTATTCCACTCCACAAAAGAAAGTTGCATTGATAGTGCTGCCGCAATAATGGACAATCAGCAAGGTTTTATCACACACCGCTGCATACATCGCAAATGCTGTTCAAGGATTTATTAGAACTACCACAAAACATGAATTCACCCTCAGATTAAAATCAGGAGAATTAAGTCTCTAAAATATAGACATATAATGTTTAAAAAACTAGAATCGTAATATGAATCTTTATTGTTTCACATTGACGTACTTCGATTATCTTTAGGCAAAGTTCTTAAGTATTAATTCCATTTGCTGTACTGAGCCCTGGAAAATAATAACTGGATGGCCAAACTTGCTTACATAGCTGATATATGCGAGAATTTGAACAAATTTTGAAAAAGAATGTGATTTATTGTGATCCTGTTTACACTATACATTAACTCCCTTTCGCATCCTTCACATAGTTCTGCTAGATACTATGTACCTACCAAGCAATAGCATTGGCATAGAAAATGAATCTTGCTCTTTGTTTTGGCAAATTGCAGTATTTGCCAGGATCATGTTTCGCATATGCCTATTTAGTCTATAGTCGTCAGCTTGTAGATATATACTCTCATTTTACACTGAGAAAAATGTTTCTTTGTCATTAATAATAAGTATGCATTAATCCAAATCAACTACTTATTAGGTACCAATAAAAAGTTCATATGAAACAAATACTAAGCATATTTTTTTTTATCGAAATACAATTAATCGACTGTGAAGGAGGAAAATACTGGAAATTAAGAAAGCACATAATGTAAAGACTAGCTGTTGCTCACGGCTTTACTCGCATGGGTTTTAGTGTGAAATTACAAAAATTAACCAAAGTCAATCAGTTATTACTAGAGACCGGCTTATATGCGAAGAAAAACTGAAATATATGCGCATATATATGCATCGATTTTTGAGAAAATATGCATAACCTGGGCATATATGCAAAAAAATTGCGACAATATGCAAAATTTTTACATAAAATAAATAAGAGCAGAAATTTAAACATTAACTTTATTGCACAAAATTTTTTCACAACATATTTCTAAAACAATTTATAATTAAATGTTTTTCAAAATTGTGTAGAAGAAAGTTTTGTCTTCTATCAGAATACATATGTTTCGAAATAGAAAAGCTTCTTTCAACATCCACAGATGTAATTGGTGCATTTTTAACTTTTGCAATACATTCTAACTAAAATTAAATTCGAAATCTTTACTGTTTCACCTTCCAAACTATTCTTCAATTCAAATACCCCGCATCTTTATTTATCATTTTTTAAATTTGTCGTATATAGAAGACCTATTGTACCCTTAACCTTCTTACATAGCATATCAAATTCGTCTATTATTTCGACTGATTCGAGAGCGACATCCCTTGGTTTCTAGTTACGAATGGAACTTGAAACAAAGCTATAATTTGACTTAATATACAAAGGTTTTGTACCAATTCTGTTGATGTTACTATATTTTTACAGTTTTCTAGAGCAATGCAGTCAGCAGTAATTTCAAGAATTACATTTTTTATTCTTCAAAATAATCGGCGAAAAATTGCAGCCTCTAACCATGTACCCCATCTCGTGATAATCGGTTCAGGAAGCAACTTAACACTGGGAAATCGCTCCTTATAAAATTGGATTCGTAAAGGTGCTTTTAAAAATACTTTTTTGACATTGCTAATTAAATCATTAATCAAAGGGAATTGATTCCTAATGTCTTGCTACACGATTGAACCATGAGCTAAAGCAGTGGTATGAATAATGTTACTATAAATTTTTTTAAATTTTGCGCGGCTTTTATATGTATGGTGCAGCGTCGAACCAATTAGTAACATTTTTTCACAAGGTATACTTCCAGGTAAAAGAAATTTGCTAAACCTTCTGAACGAATTGGGCAATTGTCACATTATTTATTTTTTGAAGTTCTTTACAATAAATTAAATATGATTTACCTACAATATCTTCATGAAGAATTCCTATTAACAAATGGGCAATATAACGGCCACACTTATCCGTACATTCATCTACCATGATATAAGTAAAATGATTCCCTACCAATTGTTGAATTTCTGCTATTGTTTGCTGGTAACAACATGTGACATAATTTTTTCGTACTTTCGTCAGGTATATTATGTTTGCAATATTTTTACAGAAATGATTTCAAATTAACATTGTTTAATCTTGCTAATGGTATGTTAGACGAAATTAATGCGTTACACAGATACGTATTATATTCTTCTTGTTCTGAGTTTCGTGATGCTACACATTGACGTATAGATTGCTGCACACATGCGGATCGCTTTAGTTTTTCACATTTTCCAATATGTGCTGGAGTTTTTGGGTGTTGATAAATCAGGTATTTTCTCTCAGAAGACACCTACAACAACAATTGTCATTTTATATCAAAAGTTAAGAATTTAAAACAATTGTAAAGCTTTTAGTAAAAATAAACTTACCAGTTTACTGCAGACTCGACAAAATATTTTGTCGCCATCCTTTACCAGTTCAGTATATGGCTTAATCTATAAAGAAATTTTGTTCGCTATACTCATTGTATGTACGTACAGTATTTAAAAACGTAACACAATTACATGCTGTTTCGCTCAAAGATATTCAATGAATGAACAGTTTATTTATTTATAATAAAACGTAATAACCACATCCCTTCTGCTAGGCGAAATTAAACACGTGCAATTCTTGGAAAAAAGTATTAGAGAAACCAATGTAAAAGATTTATCGTTCTGAGAATTGTCGGTTGTCGATCTACATTAGGAATTAGTAGGAATTTTTACTAATAGAAAGGATAAGAAAAAGCTTAAATATGCAATATATGCAACTTTTGTAAAAATATGCATAGAAATGCCTAAATATGCAATCACTAATTAACTTCAATTAGTGTAATACGTCTACATATAGACTATAATTAAAAATATGCAAAAGATTAAATATATGCACTTTGCATATAATCCGATCTCTAGTGATAACTTTCGTCAACAATTTTGTGGGAAGTTTGAATACAAGTTCTTGATTATTGTAAAACTTTGGAACAATTTCTATTATACAGTATAGGTTTTGGAGGATTAACCTATAGGTTTCTTAACATCAACTACTTACCAATTCTATCACATACAGATCAACAATTACATCACATTATCTTCGCCTCGTGCGGCGCCATACATTTTCGAAATTCGAGAAAATCTTCACGTTCCGTTCCTATTACGTTGTTCGCCTGTCCAATTGTACCGCGTCGCGTTGTTGCGTACACGCACCTCGTTTTCGTATGCGGCAAAGTACCCGTGTTTCTCCTATACTTAATTAATTAAGTGTTGAATATTAATCGGACGAGATAAAATCTCGGTAATCTAAAACTGTGTGTATTCTAGTCGGTCCTTTTGTGCGTCGAGTGGAATTTGTTGCATTTACTACGTATATATATAATACCCGGTACGCATAACACGAAACGCCACTTCCCCGATGCGTTTCAGATCTTCGAAGGAGATTGCGTATATACGTTCGTATGTGTGCGCGTTTCTCGATGATTGTCTTGAATTAGTAATGTTAACATTACTATTACATTACGACTGTTTGTTCTACGTAACGTAATGGTGAAAATAATCGTCTTGGATGCTCTCAATTAAACAGCAACAAGCAAAACTTTTATATTTACTTGCCATCAGAAGGATTTAATCATATCTGTATAATTGCTTCATGTATTCAAGCTTTTGTTTGCTGATATAATTCGCAATTTTTCGGACACATGCTTTGTGTTGCTGAGAAAAAAAATCCGATTAACATGTATGGGAATTCTATAATCGTAAGATGAGCTTAGATGTAAGGTTTGTTCGTTAGTGCAGCACTTTCTAGACTAGCTTGTGAATAAAGTGGGATAGAAGATTCGCTCTTTATGTACCTGAGAAAGATAAAATATTCACCAGTATAATTGGTGCAACACTAACAAACAAACCTGTAGTAATATACCTCAGGCATACCCCACATTATATCAGATTTGATTAATTCGGGATAATGGTTTCGTGAACCCACGTTTCCTAAACAATTGTCATAAATTAATCAAATCTGATGTAGTTGCGGAGTGATCAGATATTTACCTGTCTATTACTACACTACAGTGCTTGTGATATCTTTTAACATACCTCAGACTGAAAGATTACGATGTAAATATTTTTACACTAATCGTTGATGTGGAAAATTACTTTTTATTACAATTTATAGTAAAATCCCAATTATATTATCTACCCTTAATGATTCATACAATACAGTTAATTTTTAAGAAAATACTAACCTTTAAATCGTAACTGTGTTGCAAACACGTTTTCAAACGGTTTGTAACACAGTTGTCCATATTGCTAGATAGTTCGATTCAGCTCCATCGCTTCGACTTGCCCGACTTGTCCACAAATGACTTCTTTCTTTGGGATTATCTCATATCTAAAATTTAATTAGGAGTTAATGGAGTACATACTCCTTGCAGTAATTAATTTAATCCATTTTTTTAAAGTAATTCTGTCCAAGCATTTATACAATCGTTTAGCGTCACTTCAAACAATTTAAAATATTTTTATTTCTTTAATAGTATGTTGTTAACAGCTAATCGTGGTACAAAAAATATATAATACATGTACTTTGGTGTGCATGAACCATATCAACTGTCACATTGTTGTTTTATACTAGCAGTAAATATTAGTAAAAACATTTACTAATAACTGTGAAACAATTAGAGAATGCGTGTACGGTTTTCCTACAAAGACTACTATTAGATAATAAGTATGTTAAAGTCCATCAATAGTAGTACTCATTCCTACAAAATTGTTAGTACTGCCTGGACTATTGTCTGTGTATGATGTAATAATACGTTAGAAATTTACAGCACTAGGAAACAAAATGTTAAGTTGTAGTGTTGGATGTGTATTCTGTAAACCTACAACAAAGTATATTACATTACTTGCGATACATACGCAGGATGAACCGTCAACCACAGTAGATGTAATTATTATTTTATGTATACACCTGTTTGTAAGTCCAGTATATACTTGAGTTTTAATCAATTTGCATTGTACCCGTGGTAATTAAATATATAAATTTATCGCCTGGTAACTGTAGGATATTACAATATCTTAGGTTTCGACTTTACTTCACAGTGATGGAATTTAATGTAATTCGTATGAAATAAATGAGTTGAGTCCATGGAGATAGAAGATTGTTGATAAAAACTTTATTTTTCATCAAATTAAAATCAATTAAGTCATATTCCTGCGCTATATCCGACATTGAAACGAATCTTCTTTGTAAATCAATATATTTACCTTCGACCCAAAAATATATAGAAGAAACAACAAGATTGTCAACAACATTGTTTCAACATTAGAAGAAATTTGCTATTTAAAATACCCTGGTACATTCTCATGAGTCACACTTGTCTATGCTGCTTGAGTGATTGATACGTTAATGCTTGAGGGATTTTTCCTTGATTTTTTTATTACGGCGTTTCTCTGATGTGACTTTCTGCACATCTTTGGTTTTGTACTGCGAGAAAACTCATTCTGAAGTCTTTTGGGTGTACGCAGCTATATACCAGGTATTTCGCTAAATAATGTTTAATTTTTGTGTAAGAGTATTTACCATTCCAAAACGTTGAAGGTTACTTTCATAATTTGCTAATGACAGTGAAATTATATAAATCAAATAAGTATGTCATCAAAAATAATTTATCTTTCAAGTAATAATATACTGCTATGGTTCACATAGAAAAACTAAAAAAAACTATTTTTCTCCTAAGAAACTAGTAATAAAAAATACAAAATAACAACGTTGGTTCTTTGAAAGCGAAGAAATTAAAAGTATGCTATTAAATATCATTCACATAGCGAACAGAACTGTTAAATGACTTTGTAAAACTATAAATACTTTACTAAATTCCGATACATTTTCTTTTCTGAACGTGTGATAAGTATCTTTATGTATTGTCTAGTTCTCCAACTGCGAGCCCCATATGAAGTGTGAGTCTGAGGAAGTGTACTGCAAGATAGTCTTTTGGGGCCTCTTATGTACCTTGTTTTCATGATTTCAAAGACAGTACATCAGAAACGTAAGAGTTAGACTGCATTAGTGTTTGTAATGGTTTATGTAAAATAATGATACACAAGAATTCGCTGCAGGAATTGAAACTATCCTATGATAATGTCTATTTCAGATCTCGCTATAAAGGCATTTTTATAGACATTAAAGTATAAGGACTTATGTTATGATAAGGTTAATGTAATATGAATAAATAACAGTTCGATACACTTAATTGTGATTCTAATCTTCAGCTTAACAAAAAAACGTTCAAAATTGGTAAATGAAATAGTACTTACATACGACAAAACTTGAAGAACTGGTCTCACGTCAGAACTAAAAAATGAAACAATAGTCTAAATAATAAAGAAAATAAGATTTGGCCAATGGAAATAATACTCTTAACTGGTTGCAAAATGAAAATATGGAGAAATTTTTTTTTGCAATTTCGAGATACAGAATTATCATGCTGAGTTAAAGCTACATAGCATCAAACTTGAGATGGAATAGTTTTCATTTGATTGACTTTTAGTGAGCTTGAGCGTCGTAGAGATCAAAAATGCCCATTGGGTAGGACAGACGGGATAGAATAGTGCTTTCATTCGCAATTTTTCTTCGTGAATCAAAATGTGCAATAAAAAAGCACAGTCATTCCAGGTGAGCAATAAAAAGACCAGCTATAAAAGTACTGATACGCATCGTACATTCTTATCATGCAAGAAATAATGCAATGTAAGCAGTTTAAAATTGAATTTGGAACTGTCTAGTGACAGAAGACAAGTTAGGGTAAGTAAGTTTATCCTTATTTTTGATGTAAAACCCGAATGTGTTGATGGAGCACGCATTGAAGTATCAAACCATAAGCTTAGCGATAGATAGCAAGTCTTACATTAATTAGCTCTAAGGTACAGCACATATTTGGCAGTTTAGGAGTACGTCAACATATATATTATTAATGGTTTTGATAAATAATATTATATGCATTATTCAATTAACTTCAAGTTCAAAGGCCTGAAGTAGAAATCTGATTTTTTTTGCTTTGCTTAGGTTAAATGAGTAAGTTCCACTTCATCTTTTGAAATTACATGGAGCCTTTTAGCTTAGGATGAGAACATACTAATTCACTGAATAGATTCGGCTTCCTCAAATAAGCATTAGGGAATAAAAAGTTCAAATTACACTGCGAAATATATTTTCTAACTGCCAAATATATAATAAATTGCTATTAATTGCACAACTAAGACCCGTCTAACGTCTAATTATTACTGCTAAAAAATAAACTTTAAAACGAAATGCGAAGCATACGTTATATATGTTAAAGCGCTTTATAATAACATTTACAATGTTATCGCGTGACCTGATTCTATTTTGTACTTCGTTTTCTACCTTTTTAAAAGTACCCAGATTATTAACATTTTTATTAATTTATTAATTCGTGTGGCAATTTAATTAATGGTCTGTTAAAATAATAACTAGATTAAAAATCATTTTGATATGTTTGTGACTCCGGAGGCTATTGGAAAATTTTGGGCAAGATTAGTTTTTTTGATTCATTTTTCATTTTATGGATGTCTTAAAAAATAACTACGGAAATTGCAACGCAATTATATATAATGATAAATCAAGTAAGAATAATGTACGTCGTTCACTGATCAGATATTCTGCCGAAATAATGAATAGTGATTGTAAACTACTTATAATATATTTCGTTAATGATTTAATATGGTGCTTAAGTATCTTAGTAGTGTGTGTAAAGTTATAAAGATAGAGAATTAATACCCAATTGAGATACTATTACTAAAGTGTTGCGGTGGAAAAGATTTTAAAGGTTTTAATTTAATATTGATTGAATGTGTACGAAGTGGGTGATTTAAATAGCGGTTTTTGAGTTTTGAAAAGTTTTGAAAACGACTCTTCTCAAATCTAACCTCAGGTAGTGCGTAAAAGTGTTCTATTCTCTTAAATGAGCGATAAAGTATTTTTCTTTTTAAATTTTACATAAAAATCGTGTCACTAAGAAAAATACTAGACATGACATCAATAATCTACATTAATTGAGTGGATTTTCATCGACAGACGAATGTTCAAATAATAAAATATTATTAAAGCCTTGATTAATATATCACAGATCCACTGGTGGAAATAAATTAGTTTCTTTATTATAAAATCAGTACATAAGTCCATAATATTATTTGTAGATAACTAATATTTTCAACTCAATAAATAATTTGTTAATATATGAATATAACGAAAGTATTTCACGTAAATTTTATGAAATTTTCGATAAGAAAAAAAATATTAAATGAACTCTCGTTAGTTCAACGGTTTCAATTTATACAAGAAGAAGACATGCTGCACGTTACTGCATCGGCTAATGGAAGTCTCATTATGGGACATTTTTCACTTTTATCATAAAAAGGAATGTATAAAAAGAAAAGATTAGAGTTTTGTGCATACTTTGATATATAGTGATTTATGTACTATTCAGTAGAAGAAGAAGAAAGCATGAATAAATGAAATATGTATGCTTAATCGAGTGTTTAATAGTATGTTATTATAATCCTAATAATTTTAGTTATTGTAGAGAGTAAATGTAATTGAAATAATGACTTGATGACTCATTATGCAATACCGCATTTCATTTACGTGATAAGTGTTTACGTTTGTAGACTATTGGATGCAGTAAAAGTAATTAAAACTAGCAAGATGAATCTAGCGATACAGAAAACATAAAAGAAAAATATCTGAAAAAACCGTAAAAAGGCACCGAGCAGGGGCTTAATTGTAGGAATCAATACAAACAAGCCGACAGGCAATCATGAGCAGCCTCGAGCAAATTACTCTCAACGGTATAGCATTATCTTCGATCTCTCACTGGGATATCAATAGATGGACCCCCCTAGCGCCACATCTCAAAACTACACTCAACAGCACACGCACAAGCGGTATGCATCAGTGACTGGTACACTTTCGTCAAAGAGTGTTACTGTTCCTTCTTGCAATAAATCAATCATTAAATAGGAGGGATTCATTAAATTCATGTGTTCATAGGTTATCCATCGTATATAAAAAATATAATTGATGTGTAAAAATTAGTACTATAACAAAAATGCCATGGACTAGTGTAAAATGATTTATTGTAACAATGAAAACCGAATTTATTTCATTAATGAGTCTTTTTATTACTTAATTAAAGATTATAACCCCTAATGTTATATAACAAGACACAATTTCATTCGTTGTGAATCTCTCGATAAATGTAGATATTGTATTACGACAGATGTTACACAGTGTAGTATCTGGTGTAGCATGTTTAAACTCCAAAAAAGATGGTGGAAAATTCGTTTTCGGTTAGCCCTCCGTAAAGAATGTAAGAAATTACTTAGTTTTACAACAATTTTGAAAAAAAACAAAAATTAATCCCTGCAATTTTGGTCTTCCGGATTCGATAGATTGAAAACCAAGATATTCTCTTATTAGTCATTTTCCAACTGTCTCTACAGCCCCAAGCGCTCTAAACATAGAATTTAATACTTAAAACACAACAAACATACCCGATTCCGTTGCGACCAATACGTGCGCAGGTAGAGGAACAGGACCAGCGCCCTATATACTTCACATTCCAAACCGCTACGTCGCATTGATATTGTTTACAAACTACCTCCTCAAGATAAGCACGAAGCATTATACTGCTATACCATGTCCACCTATACGCGTATAGACGTAATGGGCGCTGGGATCATATATATACAATTCTACGGTGTATCGCACACGTATACATAATACATTAAAAAACTGTTCGTTCGGATGAAGGGCAATGACATCATATCGTGTGTTATATTGAGTGTGGAGAAACTGTGGCCTCTATGTGAAAGAACGCACTCTAGACACACAGTTTATCTATCCCATAGGACTAATTAGAAACATCAAAATACTGTATATAAATAAAATCTCTTTTTTCTTGGGCCAGGAGCCGAATTCGGATGCACCTTCGTTTGTAACCCAAATTCGACGATAGCGGTATACGATTTATACAACAAGTGAAATATGTTTGGGTAAATTCAAACTTTATTTTTGTAACTTGCTATATCAAAACAGACTATGTATATTGCTACACACTTCAAGGAATTTAAATTATTTCTAGGGCGTTTTAGCTATCCATTTGATTTACATTCATCCCCCATGGCACACATATTTAATATTTAAAACTTGCCAATATTTACCAATCTTAATGGGTTAATCTAAAAAAAAAAGATGCTTAAACAAAATTTCTGGATATTGCTTTGTATGATTTATTGTAATGCTGAAAAGAAGTATTCAAAATTATTCTGCGAACACAATGTGGCTTACTTAAATGTCGGCGTCAAAAATTTATATAGATCTATGGTTTTAGACAAAACCTAATATTGTTCTAGATGGATTTCAATGAACATTTTTTCAATTTTATTAGTAAAAAGTCTATTTCGAAATATCTGTTTCCATATTCCATGAATCTAATTTCGATAATAGTCTTTTGATCCATTACTAGGATTTTTTGATTCAGTTAGTAATTTGGGGTGTAAAAATATTTGCCTTGTAATACATTAATGGTTCTTTTATTATAAGTTAGTCAAATTCATCCATTAGCGCCCAAGATTTTTTTTTTGTTGATTTAACTAACATATGATACATATAACATTGATACCATTTCTGTATTCCATCCTGTCAGCGGGCTCTAATGGTTTAAAGTAGAAACATAAAATCAAAAGTTATGGTGTTGGCTAAACCCAAGTAAATCTGGACGTGACTCAAGGCCAAAGGAAGAGCACCACTATGGTGATTTGGTCTTTTTGGGCAATATGAATATGTATATATTTTTATATGACCCCAATAAATAGATATTATTGTTATTATTATTATTATTATTATTATTATTATTATTAAAATCTTAAAATCACTTTTTTTTACATTTGTTAATTTTTTCGTCAAATTTCTGTAAACTTATAAGATACCGTTTAATACGAATGTTTATAATTTTCCTTATATATACTAACATGATCTGTATAGCAGGGTAAATATGCTACAAAAAAAAGCATTTTCGAATTATCAATTCCAAAGGTGATTTCGTTGCTATTCAAGAGAAATTAAAAGACAAAACTTATTCCTTTTAAAATTGTGTAAACACAGAAAATGAAAGTTGTTTGGATACCTATACACGTATCTTGTTGATGGTTGATGGTATGCTAGACATTACACAACTTTGATGTACCATAAAGTGACTTTTTCTTTTCCACACGCTTTTCTGTCGCATTCAACAGGAGATATGGAATGGCCGTGGTATTAATTTCGTTCTTTCAATACGATATTTAGCCTGAGGTAATGAATGATAATAAAACAAACGAAATGTTGTTTTATCATCATAAACATACCTATATAAAACCGATTTTACTAACCATTCAATTTCATGTATACCTACCCAAGAAAAAAGGGTTAGAATAGTATTTCATTAGTAACCATCACCTAATTCTTCGCATCCAGACACCCGTGGCGCTTATGTTTGGCTTATGTGCGTCTGCTTGTATGTGTGACATTCAATTTAGGACGACATGACCTGCTCAACAACATGTGCGGTGCCCTTATCTTTAGATACGCTTTGTAACGCGGTACATATTAATGAAGTATAAACTTATTTAAATTAAGAACCCCTTTCTTTAATTTAAAAATCCTCTATATTAATGCTGTTGAGGTGGTTCCGGCCACGAAGTGATGTTCTCGCATTGACATGAGATATTAAAAACTTATTATCACTTTAATCCATTGAAAAAGTGGGGATTTTTTTTCAATATTTCGTGCGAATGAAAAAATTGCGTTCAAGATCATAAAGATGTTATAACAAAAGCTTCACATCTTTAGTTTTAAACTTCATTTGTTTTAGATTTCTTCAAGTCAAAAATATCCTTAAAATGTCTGGATTATAGCTGATGTTTAAAATAAATTAATTTTCACAAATTTCTTCTTGTTTCCACTGTGGTCATTAATTTATAGGTTCATTGCATTCTCAAACATTGAAATTTATTCACCCTAATATAACAAACCTTTCTATGAATATATTCTGCTCCTTTACATTTTTGTTTTACTTCTGAAAACGAATTAAATAATTTAGACCCATAAAATGCTTTATGCCACCCCTATTATGCTTGATATAATGTTGGGGAGTTAGTTTACTAGCATCTAAATCAACTGGTGTTGAATCTTCTCGATTTTTTGATAAAATACTTAATAAAATCACCCTAAACGTTTTAATTTTGTTACACAAATTATGATTATTTCGATGAAAATCAAGTTAGGACCCGCAGTAAATTATTACAGAGGATTGGGGTATTTATTGTAACTGATACGCTATGCTGAAGGTTCATGAAGACTACACTATTTTCCGTTAGGTTAATTTTGGGATAGGTGTTATATTTTCATGCATGAGGCCATGTGGAATATGTTTAGGTAATAAAGCTTTACAAAATCATTTTTTAAATTGCTTTTTTGTGGTAATATTAGGGAGGGTATGGATGTTGAAGGTTCATAAAATATCTTTGAAGACTACACTATTATCCATTGGGTTAATTTTGAGGTGGGTGTTACATTTTCATGCTTGAAGCCATGTGGAATATGTTTAGATAATAAAGCTTTACAAAATCATTTTTTAAATTGCTTTTTTGTGGTAATATTAGGGAGGGTATGGATGTTGAAGGTTCATAAAATATGTTTGAATACTACACTATTATCCGTTAGTTAATTTTGAGGTGGGTGTTACAGTTTCATGCTTGAAACCATGTGGAATATGTTTAGATAATAAAGTGCTACAAAATTATCCCTTAAATTGCTTTTCTGCCGTAATTTTGTTGAGGGTATGGATGTTGAAGATTTTCAAGAGTACACTATTTTTTGTTAGGTTAATTTTAGGGTGAGTGATATATTTTCACGCTTGAAACCATGTGGTATATGTTTAGAAAATAAAGCGTTACAAAATCTTCCCTTAAATTGCTTTTTTGTGTTAATTTTGGGGAGGGTATGGATGTTGAAGGTTTTCAAGAGTACACTATTTTTCGTTAGGTTAATTTTAGAGTGGGTGATATATTTTCATGTCTGAAACCATGTGGAATATGTTTAGAAAATAAAGCGCTACAAAATCATCCCTTAAATTGCTTTCTTGCGGTAATATTAGGGAGGGTATGGATGTAGATGGTAAAAAGTGGGAAATATGCTTAAAAATCGCATAGTGGATGTTTTTAAGTAAACGAAAAAGTGATGGGCACAACGAGGGCGCCCTCAAGATGGCGTTTTGAGCGTTAAAGTCGGTTTCATCCACTAACTGTTGAGCGCAGCAACCCTTTTGTGTTGCGTCCTTTTTGGGGATTTTCGAGTGGATGCGGGTAATTTATTTCCGGCTGTTTTCTACGCGAAAATGTTCGTACTGCCCCGGCGCAACTTCCTACGCTATTTCCGTGCACCGCAGTTGAGCGCAAGGGTGCGAAAATAATATTTTCCCGCCGCGAGGGTATTTTTCACGATATTTCGGCACGCGGGGAGTTTATTATGGTATTACTGACGTCGTTTCTGCGTTAAAAATACATCGGGGGGCGTTTTGCGCGCGAATAAATTCTAAAAGATCACATTTCGGCGATCCTACCCCCAAAACGTGGCCTCTTTAGAATGGCGTACGCCCGAGCATATCCGCGCTTTTTCGACGCTCCTTCTAGCCGCCGGGACGACGATTTGGGCGTTGGGAGCGAGTCCCGCGCGAAAAGGATCACCACCGGCCACCCTGGGGGGTGAAAATCGCCGAAAAACCCGCGTATATTCGCGAAATCGCGTTCGGCGGCCATTTTGTCGTGGTTCCCCCCCGTCTCGCCGTCCATGGTCCGACATTGCGGACTTCGTTCGCGATTTTCTCAGTGTTACGGGGCGAAAAGGTGCGTCTTTCCCGCGATTAGGTGCCGAGGGATGTACGAGCCGGTGGTGACTAGGGGCGAGAGCCAAGGTCGCCGCCGGATTAAGGGTAAAAAAAACCCGAAGAAATTCATTTGCCAACGTCCGCGAATGGTGGGGGGACCGCGTACCGGCCCGAGAGAGACAGACATGTCGGCAGTGTCCGTTGAAACGGCGGCGATGGACGATCGGACGTAGGTCTGAGTCGGTGCCGGTGGATTCCGAATCTTGTTATAGTTTAGTGTTTCCCTAGTATGTTCACGCAATTGAAGTGGAAGTGTTGATCTTCGATATGTTCCGTATAGTATGCAGAAACAGCGAGTAGCAGCCCCTCTTTTCATATCAGCGTTTATTCGGAGAGGAGTTGTTCGTATTTATTGCGGTCGCTCGAATGGACATTTTTACGCAGCAGTTAATATTATTATTATTACTTTGATGTGCGTCTTCTGCTTCGCAACAATTCGCACGGGTAAGATTGCATGATTATTAATTAATATTTTTATTGTGTGTGTTATATGTGTTTGTATGTATGTATAAAGGGGAATGTATACGATCTTAGAATTAAATTCGCGAAAGCAATATTAAGATGCCAATTAATCGATTCAGCTAACAACATCCTAATACATGAAAAAATGTCGCGAAAAATATCATCATCTTTCCGTCCGCATCCGCCGATCCGTACGTGTTTTATTAACTGTGCATCACAATTGTAAAACGAAAATAAAATAAAATCGTCGTCCGCGTCGACGACTGATGGCGTGTGCGTTTTGTGTGCCATAGAAATTTTGCGATAAGGGGCCGACCCCGAGACGGGCACACAGACACGGACGTGAACGCGCGCACACAGACACGTACGAACGCACACACACAGCGAAATCGGGACAGGCGAAAAGCGCCAACGAATCGCGTATACGCTTTGTGTCTGAATTTTGAGGTCTAAGAACTTGCGATTATAATTGTATTTGGATGTGGGGGCCGCTGTCTAGGCTACACAGACTGGAGGCTCAATTTAGGTAGTTGTTTGGCCCGGTGATTACGGCTAGTCATTCGCCAATTTTTTTCGTTACCAACAGCGAACTGTGCGCTAGCTCTCACACTACTAAATGGTCACATTTCGTCTGGGTAACACATATGCATATATATATATATGACCATGACCATTACATATATATATTACAGATTTTTTTTAAGAATCGCATTAAACCGCCATTCATGCGCATTCCTCGATAAGATAAAAACCCATTTATCAATGAACGAAGTATAAAGATATCCAATGCACTTTCCGATTTCTACATTCGCGAACGACGACACCCATTCACGAGAATCCCATCTGCTAAATCCTTCACGCTCAAAAGTCCAATGAACCCTCGCAATGTGACGACGCGACTTGACCTACTACTTACCTAACATAATACATAATGGGTGCTGCCGAACCAGACGGTGGCCCCTTTTTTTTCGAAATTTTCGCCCGTGTTTATGATTTTCCGAATCTTCCGCGTCCGTTGACCTCCCGACTATATATCGGCGGAGCGGGGAAAAAATTGATTTGCTTTTACGCGCTAGACCTAGTCGAAAAAAAAAAACGAAGGAAAAAATAAATCTCAAGGTCGCGCGCGCGCAATTCTCACGACTCCAGGATTCCTCGGCGTTTTCCTCAGCGAAGGGATCCCGATTCGCAATCGAAAACTGGGGTCCTTATTTCATCGGGAATCCTTTTAACGAGAGCGTACAGTGAACTCTAATCCTCTATAGTGGTAATTGATCGCGTTGGGCTCATTTCCAAGATCCGTTCGCGCGCACGTCTCCACCAGCCGAGCAAACTTGACCGATTCCGATATTTCTAGAGAGTTTCATTGTTATTAAGTCATAAAAGAAAAATAAATATTTTAACGTTGTCTAATAGCGGAATGGTTTGGGGTTCGTTGGACTCCGCCAACTAGTTAGAAGTTTCACGTATCCAAATTTATAATTAGATAAGCGTTTTAGAATTTTTGGATCCAATCGGAGATATCTAGAACTATTTTGAAGTCCGATCATTGGCACTAAAAGGTTTTTAGTTTGTGCATTTGCTATACTAGAGAAATTGCGCTAAGTCTAAGTTGCCAAAATGAGGATAGAGCAATTGTATATATGCATTTCTGTGGTAAAAAACATTTTAACGAGGTACCCGGACCTATTTTGAAGTCTAATCTTTGATACTTTTGTGTTTTGAATGTGGGCATTTGCTATATTAGAGAAATTGCGCTAATCCTGAGTTGCCAAAACGACGATAGAGCAATTGTAGATATGCATTTCTGTGGTAAAAAGCATTTTAGAGAGATATCCGTAACTATTTTGAAGTCCAGTCTTTGACACTTTTGTGTTTGAATGTGGGGATTTGCTATATTAGAGAAATTGCGCTAATCCTGAGTTGCCAAAACGACGATAGAGCAATTGTATATATGCATTTCTGTGGTAAAAAGCATTTTAGAGAGATACCCAGAACTATTTTGAAGTTCAATCTTTAACACTTTTGTGTTTTGAATGTGGGGATTTGCTATATTAGAGAAATTGCGCTAATCCTGAGTTGCCAAAACGACGATAGAACAATTGTATATATGCATTTCTGTGGTAAAAAACATTTTAAAGAAATACCCGGACCTATTTTGAAGTCTAATCTTTGACACTTTTTGTTTTGAATGTGGGGATTTGCTATATTAGAGAAATTGCGCTAATCCTGAGTTGCCAAAACGACGATAGAGCAATTGTATATATGCATTTCTGTGGTAAAAAGCATTTTAAAGAGATACCCAGAACAATTTTGAAGTCCAGTCTTTGACACTTTTGTGTTTTGAATGTGGGGATTTGCTATATTAGAGAAATTGCGCTAATCCTGAGTTGCCAAAACGACGATAGAGCAATTGTATATATGCATTTCTGTGGTAAAAAGCATTTTAAAGAGATACCCAGAACTATTTTGAAGTCCAGTCTTTGACACTTTTGTGTTTGAATGTGGGGATTTGCTATATTAGAGAAATTGCGCTAATCCTAAGTTGCCAAAACCACGACGATAGAGCAATTGTATATATGGCATTTCTGTGGTAAAAAGCATTTTAAAGAAATACCCAGAACTATTTTGAAGTCCAGTCTTTGACACTTTTGTGTTTTGAATGTGGGGATTTGCTATATTAGAGAAATTGCGCTAATCCTGAGTTGCCAAAACGACGATAGAGCAATTGTATATATGCATTTCTGTGGTAAAAAGCATTTTAAAGAAATACCCAGAACAATTTTGAAGTCCAGTCTTTGACACTTTTGTGTTTGAATGTGGGGATTTGTTATATTAGAGAAATTGCGCTAATCCTGAGTTGCCAAAACGATGATAGAGCAATTGCATATATGCATTTCTGTGGTAAAAAGCATTTTAGAGAGATACCCGGAACTATTTTGAGGTCTAATAATAATAATAGTAATAATAATATATTTTATTCTAGCTTGGTTGGAAAAATAATACAATACCAGTACAATACTTCATAATCAATTATCAAATACAATTTACTTGCTAATCAAGAAAGTCTTAGCTGTTATAGGGTTCCAGACTACACAAAAAACTAAATAATTTCTTACGAAAAAATGACAAAGAATTGATTATTTTGAGCTCATTTTGGTAAAACATTGAAAAATTTTACACACTTATAATGTAGACTATTTTGGGTTAAAGTTTAGTCTAGTTTAGAGATAGCGCAGTAATCGTTTTTTGTTTCTAGTGTGATAATCATGAAATAATTGATTTTGATCGAACAGATGTTTATTTTTAAAGAGAAATATTAATGACTCAAAAATATAGATTCCATATAAAGTCAGGATTTTAGTCTTTTTTAAAAAGGTCTCTACATGACTGGTTAAAATTGAGTTTAGATAAAGTACGTAATATTTTTTTTTTGCATTACAAATATTCGAGAAGTATCACTGCTACCCGCCCACAGATAATTTCCGTATTTAAATGAGGATAACAGCAACCATAATATTTGCCCTAAGGGTGTGCGGCGTCCACAAGATCTCCGCAATTGTTCGTATGCCAAAACAGACACTACTAATTTTTTTAGCTAATACATCGATATGTTTTTTTCTGCTTTTAAATGATAGGTCCAGTCTACGCGTCCCAATACACGCACAGCATCCCGAACAGGGTAGGAGTTATTGTTTAATATTAGCTGAGGTGGATAATTTCTGATTTTTTTGTTTTAACAATATTATCTGATTTGCACGATTAATTTTAACAATTTATTATCCTGTAACCATTTTTCAATGCATTCTAGAGATCTGAAACAGCTCTAGTTACGGTGTCCAGGTTGTCCCCCATTCAGGAAGGAAGTATCATCTGCGTAATTAATAGCTATAAAATTACAATCGATCGTTGGGCATTCAACAGCATGGGATGTCGTTAAAATACAACAGGAAAAGCAGGGGTCCCAAGATACTACCCTATGGGAGGCGCCTTATTTACTTGTGATATCATTAGAATAGATGGTTTTGCCGTCAGTTGAGAGTTGGTTTCCTGCATGATAGATATGACTGTATCAATGACAGGGCAGCTCCTCTAATTCTATAACACTCAAGTTTTTTTGCATCAATATTTGGCGATCAATGCTGTCAAATGTCTTTGCACCAGATCTTTTTATAAAAAAGCCACAAGGAATTGCTTATTTCCTCCAATGCTGAAGTAATCTTTTCCGTAAGTTCAAAAAGTGCAGTCTCCGTACTTCTGCCTTTGACAAAGCCATGCTGAAACCTACTTAAGATTTAACTATAAAGTATAATGGTCTAATAGTTGACAGTTAAGTGTTTTGAATTTTAGGATTTGCTATATTAGAGAAATTGCGCTAACCCTGACTTGCCAAAATACAGATAGTGCAATTGTATATACGTATTTCTTTGGTAAAAAGCATTTTAGAGAGATACCGAGATTATTTTGAAGTCCAATCTTTGATACTTTTGCGTTGTGTTTGTGTAAATTTGGGAATTTGCTATACTAGGAACACTGCGCTAACTCTGAATTGCTAAAATGAGAGTAAAGCAAATGTATGCATTTCTTTGGTAAGATACATTTTGGAGAGATACCCAGAACTCGAGGATTAGCTATACTGCAGTTACCAAAATGAGAATAGAGCAATGATTATATTTCTTTGGCAGAAAGCATTTTAGACAGATACCCAGAACTATTTTGAAATCCGATTCTGTCATTACTTTTGCATTTTGAATTTGGGCATTTGCTATCACTAGAAGAAATTGGGCTAACAATGACTTGCCCCATAATCACACTTCAATAGCCACCTTCTCGAAGCTTTAATTTTTTACAAAAGGAGGTATAAGAGGAAATTAATATTATTATTATAGTTGGAGGTCTTCGACAGATTAAACCTGCAAATCTTCACTCCACGGAAGAAACCTAGTGAAAAAAATTTGAATCTTAAAACTTAAGATAGGGTAACGACTGCAATGGTTGGCCTTCTTTGATCATTTGTCACAACTACAACATTTACTACATTACAATTTTGTTTAAAGTATTAAACTAAAGCTAGTTTTAGTTTGAACAAAATCCTAATGTTGTCAATACTAGTCGTGGCAGTTTAAAAATGAAAATGTGATCAGGTGCCAATGAAACTGTTTACCTATCAACGATCTGCCACCTTTACCCAATGTTTCACACAATCAAATCACAAAATTTTAAATATTTTGCAAAAGATTTTCAATAAAAGATATCTTTTTTTTTTTAATATTTTGTAGTTTTCCAATATTTTTAAACCGCCTCCATTGATATTTACCATTATATTTTCCAAAATATTCGATTCCATATCGAAAACTCTATCATGATCAGGTCAAATACGTATGGGAAGGTAGTTACAGCGGCAACTGTGGCTAAACAGAGAAGACGTTAAGAAGTGGCAAATGCTCAGCTGATGGTGGTGTGATTATTTGTCACTTAGTAACGTTAATATAGCGTTCTCTGTTTATCCACAGTTACTGCTGTAACTACCTACCCCTGTTACAATCAGCCCCAGTCTTCCTTATATTTAATACACTTGTTATTTATGACTGAATGCTTAAAGAACTGAAAATGATGAATTTTATACTTCATGCTCAATTCTTCGATTTTATCTTTTCTGATAGGATTTTGGAGGAATTTGGACTTGATAAATTTCCAATATTAATACTTGCTCCGTAGATCTTCATGTCGATTAGAGAATAAGAATTCACCCGAAGCTTAAAATTCTTTGAATAGTATCTGCCGTATATGCAACCAGACTAAGTTAAGGAACTTTGAATATTTTGCAGAAGGTTAACAAATACGATTGTATTTATTGAAGATTTTTTTTTCAAAAAACGCTTTTTCTCAAATTTTTAATTTTTCAAATTGATCGCATTTTGGTCCAATTTTGTAGCTACTCTGCATTCATATCAATTATCACTTAAGCGAATTAAATTTTTTTTACTTATATTTATTATTCTTCATTCGGAGTTGACTCCTTGAAAACTGAAAATGATGTGTCTCATATTTCGTATCGACATTCTGATATTTATCGTTCTAATTAGTTTGATAGTTTGGCTGAAGTTGACCAATTTTTTTTTTGAGGTGGGAGATCTTCCAGAGATAATACTTACTCTTCTGATTTTTACCTTAATCTTTTCCTATACAAACCTCCACAGGATGACAAATCGTAGTGCGTCGACAGCATGAACATTGATAAATTATTTCTAAATTTTTCAACCTTTCAAACTTGGAGACACAATCATGTGGTCTGAGATTTGAACAATTTACCTTACCTTTGTAGTTGTTTATCCCATTAGATGGACGTATATTTTTAAACTTAGTTAAGTATCTGCATGCCATTACATGCGTTCAACCAACTGTGAGATACCAAAAATATGAAAACAACATTTTTTGAAATGAAATGTGGTTGAAAACATCAAATATGTACTTTAAATTAATTGAATAACAATCCAGTATGTTGTAATATGATAATTCTTGTGTGTTTGCTCGCTTGTCTTTTACAGCAATGACAGTATTTCTCGGAATGTCCTTTCCCAGTTCGAAATTCACGGTTTTTGCCCACACATCCATGTAAAACAGCCTATTTACTATTCTGAGGGCGTCGTATTCAAATATATGTAGGTACGTTGCTACTAGTTTCAATAAATTTCGAATAATTTTTGCGAAACTGCAAAAAAAGAAGAGAATATACAAAATACAGGTAACAGAAATGTACTTTATGTGACTGTTTGTCGTTGCGACAATGTATGTTACTGTCATCGTGTTAGGAACAGCAACGAATTTATAAGAAAATATATGGGAACTTCGTTTGTTCTACTGGGCTCTTAGTTGCAATATTTGAATAGAATATTTGTTATTTTTTATAGGATTACATTCTAGCTCAGATGCTAATCTTAGTAGTTTGAAGACTATTTAGTAAAGGATACAAAATGGCAAGTGTTCTTTGTGCCCCAATTAAGCACAAGAGAAGTTAAGAAAAGTTATAAAAAAACGTTTCCTATCTTAAATGATTTAAAATTAGTTTATTCTGCTTTAACAATTTTAACATGCTTAATAAGGCATTTTGAATGTTGTTTGGATCAGTCAGATTGTCACTTTTTCTATTTTATTAAAGGAAAATACTGGACTGAGAATAATGTTTTCGTAGTCAAGTTGGTGTGAACAATAATAAGTCATATTGGATTCAAAAAAAAAATGATTGTCTATAATGTTTTGTATAATACTTCTTTTTACATTTACTAACAATTATATTTTCTTATTCCAATTGCATAAGTTGTGAATCGGGAATATTTTTGGCCGAAAGTTCTTGAACCATTTCTGGTCCATATAACCAAATCCTCGACACTTTTAACTCATGTTCCCTTGATTTTTATTTCGGATAACGTTTCTTAGAAGTATTAATATGTGTGTAAATGACATACTGAATTATTTTTTTAATACTGATGATCCCTAATTCAATGAGACTACTCCCAAAACACTGTAAAGTTAGTCCATTTAAAGATATCATTCTCTATTGTATTGTACAAAGCAAGTGGATCTATTGTAAACCTCCTGTTCAGAAATTGCTATTCAACCCTTATGCTTAACACTGAAGCAGATTCCAGCCTCTAGAAGTGCTGTGCAAGACAAACCAGTTCAACTACGACCTAGATATTAGCACCCCTAATCCATCTTTTGAAGTTTTCCTGGGCGCAGACATCTATAACAAATATTTTCGTCCAAAAGATACTTAAAGTTTGCCTTACAGCTTCTGAAAATTTGCAAAAATTGCTTGGATCAAGAACTTCGACTATCACATCTTTCTCGATCTTGGATCCGTTTGCATACCGCATCAGGAATTATTTTTTACATTTTGGTAGTACCTTATTCTTCGTACCTCGAAATCAGTACTTTCAATAGTTGCATCTCCAACTTCCAATCAGGTCATACTCTTATTTCGTAGTATCGTCTTTCTCCAAAGTTTTGGTCACCACACTATAGATGCCTAGGTGGCCATGGATCTTCTAGCAGTTTGATGTGGATTACATTAGGATTGAGATGGCCATAAAGGCTTATTTCATCACTACCTTTTCAGATATACTGTGATCCCCTTTCTCTTAGAAGGCGTTCTCTAACTTTTCTTCTTAATTAAATGTATCATTTTTTGAAGAGGCTTCTTTATGTAGCTATGGAATTCTGTGAGCCCAAAACCACAAACCATCGCAGTGGCACAGCATGTGAACTGGGATTTCTTCTCCCTCTTGGCAGAATCTTTTCTTTTCTTTTATTTTGACATTTTTCTTTTCTTTACTCAGCAGGCCTTTAGTAAATTTAGGTCACGGTTCTTTTAAGAAGTTTGCCTATCTTTGTTCTGGTGATTTTTGCAACCACTCTTTAAACTTATTTCGTATCTATTCGTTGATGGACTTTTGTTTAACTTGTGATTTGCTGATGCCGAATGAAGGATCAGCTCCAACAAATGATATTGACAAACCTCGCTTGGCCAGATCGTCCGCCACCTCATTTGACTTCACCCCCGTGTGACTGGGAATCGAGGCCAATGTTAACTTCCTTCGGATGTCTATCCCATTTAGAGGGTTTACACTGTCCTAAACCAGCTTGCGGAACTAATCATTTTAAGTGTTGCGTAGTTGCCAGAACCAATATCGACGTTTTTATCTAACTTGGTCGTTCTGTCACTTCTTCGACGTAGTGAGGTATTGCAGCAATCGTAACCTGGAGCACCGTCAGATCCCTGCTGAAGCTAACCAGGAAGCCCTTTCTGGGTTTCTTTCTTAAATGCCGGCGCGTACTCTGTAGTTAGTGTTAGAACCATCAGTATACCAGTTTCAGTCCACTCTTACTGGAGCCCCTTTCTCTCAGTTCGTCTTTCCTGGTATTATAACCTGCTACTCTGAATCTATATTTCTGAACCATAGTATTACTTGGTATCTCCACAAAGGTGCCTCCTTAACTTCATCTAGTAGTTTTTGATTGCGTATAAGTTTGTACGGTGCAGATTTAGCAGTTCAGTGACAGATTTAGAAATACTTCATCGCTCTTATGGTACACAAACAAGTTAGCCTTGAAGCATGCCTTTAGTTCAATAATTTGTTTATTTAACCAAAATAAACTATTTTATCAATCATATTATATAAAAACTCCAGTTGTTGTTCACGGTATGGTTTCGGTTCAGAGATTTTCCGTAAATATGAAATTATAGATGTTAACAGATTGATCGAGAAAAAACAGTGAAAACCACTGACGCCAGTTGCGGCCATCCACATTGGTGGTTGATTCGAAAAAAATATGGGTTACTGTTTGCAATGGGGAAACTGTTTTGATAACGGTTCCTAAGAAATATATATCTGGCAAGTAATAGTAAGTTTAATAACAGATGTTATATTTTATTACAACAAAAATTGAACTTCTTTTTAGCGTTGCCGACTTATTTCCGTAAATTCCATGGAATATAAATTAAAACAATAGCCCGTTAGCTCAAGCTTATATTAGTATTGTGAGTGCTTGAAGAAGATAGTAGGTCCATCGGAACGTTGCTGTTATTTAAGAAATAATCAGCAATAAATAAGTAGCTCCATAACGAGCTGTTGTTTTAGTTTATATTATATATTATTGAAAGCGGAATAGTGTTAGAAATTTAACGGAATTAAATGCCGCGTAACCGAGTTCCCACGTTGTTGTGCAGCCATTTTGCTTGGCCCAATAGATAAGGACTAGGAGTCCAGTTGTTGTAGGGATTGCAAACTTAATACGCTACGTAAACCTTTAAAAAATAAAAATACTAACTTTCCGATTGTAACGCTTCTTGCGGTTGGAAGTAGAACTGAGGGTTTGCAACTCAACTAAGCTTCTTATTTTTCAATGCAAAAACGGGCCAGTTTACTCGGCATGACTATGTCTGTCGTGTAGAAAACTTATATCGAGTATGGAAAATTAATGTAGTGAAATAGGAAGACCGTCATCTTTACGGCAATTGCTGTACTTCTTAAATATGTTTAACGTATTTGCTACTATAGTCACAAAGTTTTGCTATTATATGTTTGATGATGATTTAAGTAATACAATTTTGACCTATGAAATTAATAGTTTCTTTTAAGGAAATCGTATTTGATATCGTATCGAAACAAACATTCTTTTGCTGTTATGCTAACTTATTTGAATAAAAGATATTATTTTAAAGAAATAATTTGATCGCTTCAAAGTTATTATATATCTAATTCAAATAAAGCTTTTATATGTCAAATAATTTTTTTCAAAGATGTATATTTCTGTGCGAAAAAGAATCTTTTTTCTCAGTGTGCTTGTGGTAAATGTCATGTTGTCATTTATTTGTACAACAATATATGCCTTACCATGCTACCAAAATCCGTTTTAATCAACATTTCAATTATCGGCAACCAGTTTATTTCATTCATAACATTATTTTAGATAATTGAGATTCGATTGCATTTAAATGTATTTTACAAGTTTTAATTATCCAGTGAAATTATCCAGGTGGAACTATCATCAAAACATTAATCCACTATACTCAGCTTTAAACTTCTTAAAAACGATAAACAATCTATATGGGTTACAGGTTAATGTGTGCTGAATAACGATTTCGATAATCTGCAGCCATTATCGTATTTGTCGAAGAATAATCTATAGTTTCGCCTGATTATTCCTTGTTTGTGTACGAACGACATGCACTACAAGCTTATGTACATACGTGAACTTACGAGTTCTGCAATAAATTACAGGAATCGATAACGTGGAACACGGTCAAATAGGCATCGCACACACGACACCACGACAAAGTAAGCATAATAGAAAGAACAATATACACTTATATGTGGTAGTGTGTGACATACCTAGACGCGATACAGTTTGCCCAGGTGAGGTGAACGACCTACTACGTAACATTTATCATATTTTGTTTTGCGTGGCCGTATTCCGTGCTGGTGGTCATCTATCGCAGGAGGTTTTTGCACTTGCTACATTGAACGTTCCCAAGCTTTTACCCTACTCTCCTTTAATGCGTAATAATAATTTCAATAAAAAATCGATTCTCCCACAAAACGGTACACATATACTCGCTCGTCGTTATCGTCAAGCGTTCGGTTTCGCTTTTCGGGCTCTTTAAAATTTAAATGTCTCTCTCTCTCGTTCGCGATCGCATATATGCATGCCCAAGCCGCAAGCAGCGCTTTGCGTACACGCAGATATTTCGCAGATAAGGCGACGTCGTTCCGGATTTAATTCATAGACGCACACGCGTTTCGCCTTATCGCGGTCGTGACGCTTACGTCACCTATTGAAGTGTTTCCTTACATGATTTGCTGAAATTACTGCCTGACAGCCTTTTAAATATACACAGCAATATACATAATGTGCATTTTCGTACTGTGTTTTATGTGCGCGTGGATGTTCCTATGCGAACGCAAATCGAAACCGTGGAATATATAAGTAATTATGATTTCGTTGTGCTTCATTGAAAATCGAATCATTTAGTTGATGTTAAAAGACAGTGTACTGATAGGAGGAACAGAGGGAGGGAGAGTTTTCCATCTTCAAAATGCTGCACTATTCACCTCAACGAAAACTGAAATATTTTCGCAAAACAAACAAAATGAAGTTCGCTTATTACTGTTCCTTAATAATTTGTTTCATATATTTTGTGTTGAAGTGTAGGGTCACGAGTCACGTTTGCTTTATGCTATAATTTTCTAGTGTTCATTTACTCATTTTAACAACATTGTAATATTTTACACAATTTTTGAAATTCTGAGGCAGTATTTTTTTTTATTGTGGGAGCTATCTGACAGCTATTCTATCACCGTAGTACTCTGCACTAATCCCTATAGGTCCTTGGCTGTTTGATCGACCTCTGGCATTCATTTTTTAGCTTGCCTAAAAATATCGGTATTTTTGTGTCCAGAACCTCGTATTCATACAGAATGTGGTAAGCTCCTTTTTTCTCATTACACAGTCTACAGTTGGTATTTCTAGTGTTGATCCCAATTTTTTGTAGGTGTCGTGTACAGTGCTCTGTTAGGAGACCTGACGATACGAAAATGATTCCTACTGTACCACAGTAATTCTTCAGCCTTCGTTTTTGATAATTCCTTAATAAAGGTCTTATCATGAATTCGCCTAATTATATTATTCCAGTGTTCTTTGTGTTTCTGTTTGACCCAACCCCTTACCTACTTTCGTGCCATGCTTTCAGACACACTTGGAACAGGTTATGGGCCCATATATGAAGTCCTTTTCTTGCTAACTCATCGACTTTTTCGTTTCCTTCGATTGTTGAATAACCGAACACGCACAGTAAAGTGAGTTTATTGTGGTTCACTTTGCTATTCAGTTCTCTAATACATTCCCAAACCAATCTTGTGTGTTTGTTGCAGTATAGACCGGCTTATTTTCATAAACCTTCTGATTGATTTCAATTGCACAGTGTAATATTGCGTATGCTTCTGTTTGAAATACCGTAGCGTATTTTCTTAATGGAGAGAGATGACTCCGCCGTAGATTCCAGCTCCTGTTTCGTTTCCGATTGTAAACCTGATCAATTCTTGGAACCTATCTCTGTAATTGGATTGATTCTAGCTTATCCGATCCGTGAGTTCCACCTCGAAAATTTCTGTTAAAAAGACGTTGAAATCAAGTGGCCTGATTTCATTCCCGAAAGGTTTCCACGTGATAGACAATATTCTTATGTCCCAAACCTGCATATCAGCCTCTTGGTAATTTTTGCAATCTGAGAAGCCCCATTCTTGCCTTGCCCATTATCACCAAATGGAGAATAAGCAGGTCTAGGAGGCATTCCATTGCTGCGGCACTTTGTCCACCGTACCAGAAACGCATAAATGATCATAGGTCTAACTTGAGACGACGTACACACAGGCACCATTCCCCAAAAACTTTGTCAAAATACGTATTTCCCTTCATAATAGTGTATTAAAGAACTAGTTTCATAAGTGCAATTTTATCAGATGAGTCCAAGTTTAGGTTTTTCAAAGGACGAGTCTAGAAAGACCTTATAAAACGAGTTTTTTGTTATTTTTGTCGAATTTACATATTAATCGCCCTTTTTCGACTTAGGATATGCCAGCTAAAAGTCCTTAATAAACCTTTTAACGCACTGATGCGTTTATAGCTTTATGGTAACATCTATTTAGAAAAAAATATATTTTGTAGTTTTTGTGGCGAGAAAGTATCGAGAAGATAGAAACTGCATAAGAAATTGTATAAATAATTTTATACACATGATTATGTATAGTGTCAAAAAATAAGTAACACCAAATGTGCAATTAATTGTAGTATACTTGCAAGTATGGTAGATTTCAATTTATCTCGATTTGTAACCTTTGGCACTGGATTAGATTAGATTAGATTAGATTAGGATTGGGGTGGCCTATGGACCTGTTTCACCGCGACCTTTTCAGATCTATTGTGATCCCCTTTTTCCTAGAGGACGCTCTGTAATTTTGCCCTCTTAATCAGGCCTATCATCTTTGAGAGCGGCTTCTTTATATAGCTACTAGCTGTGGGATTCTCCTCCCCCATTACTAGAAACCTTGTCCTTGTCAGGCCTTCACGTTAGCACAGCACATGAACTAGTATTTCTTCCTCCCCTTGGCGGTATCTGCAGGTTGTATCATCTGCCAGGCCTATGTTGTACATATGCTATTCAGTCTACAGTGACCAGTCAGCAGACCTACAATCATTATTCAGTAGATCTCTCGTGAATTCAGGCCTCTGCTCCTTTAGGTACTTTTTTGCCTGTCTTTGTCCCGGTGATTTTTGCCACCACTCTGTGGGCTGATTATGTATCCATTCATTGATGGATTTTTTAATTTGCGATTTGGTAGTGTCGAAAGAGGAGTCGGCTCCAACGAATGGCCTTGACGCACCTCGCCTGGCCAGCTCGCCCGCCGCCTCATTTCCTCTCACGCCCGAGTGGCTAGGGACCCAGGCCAGGGTTAGTTTCCTTTGGGTGCCCAAAGGAAACTAACGGCGCTTACACAGCCCCAAATCAGCTTAGAGTCCAGCTTGTGGAGCTAATCGCTTTAAGTGTAGACTGACTGTCAGAGAAGATAGCGACGCTTTTACCTGGCTCGGTATATCTTTCTATCTCTCGGACACAGTGATATATTGCAGCAACCTCAGCTTGGAACACAGTCGTGCCTCTGCTGAAGCTTTCGTACCGAAAGAGCCTTTTTAGTCTTCTTAGCGTATATTCCCGCTCCAACGCCGTAGTCCGTTTTAAAGCCGTCAGTATACCAGTTTGAGTCTGCTCTTACCGGAGTACCTGTCTCCCAGTCCTTCTTTTCTGGCATTATAACCTGATATTTTCTATCTAGGTTAAAATTTTTGAACCATGGCATCACATGGTATTCCTAAAAGGGGTGCCTCCTTGAGTTCGTCTAACAGTTTTTTATAGTCAGCGCCGTACGATTTACTTATCGGTACTTGACTATGCAAAAGTCTGTTTACTGTGGACCTTGCGGCTCCTTGTATATAAATATGTATTGGTGGCAGGTTCAGAATTACTTCAATCAAGTTTGGCACTGGATGGTTTTCCTTTTCCTTGCGTACTGAATAAGCCATTATTTCACCACAAGCAAGCGCTTTATTTATTTACTCCACTGTCTTGGAAATATTCGCATTTTTATTCTATTTTATTTAAATTTTCGTTATTAATTTTTTTGTCCTGTTTTAATTTATGTAAAAAATGATCATATTCCCTGTACGTCCCCTTACATTCCATTTCATACCGGCAGTTATTTTACCGCTAAAAGCTTTGTAAGAGGACTACTTAATAGCAATTTCGTCCTTGCGTGAACTCATATTGTAGTCCGCTAGTTTATAAATAAAATCTTCGCTTGTTTCCCAAGCGCACCGCAACCAGCTCTTTAGCGTCCTTTCTACGCACCTATCCAGCTCAAACTAGCTAGCAGATCTGCACTAGCAACCAGTGAACAGAAGATAAGCTTACATATGTATGTAAGCGTACCCTTTTAATACAAGTAGACATATGCCATTGGTATTAATATCTGATTATAGAAATCTTCTGCGTTTCTCGTCTAGAAAATAATGCTTTCATCTCTATAAGGCACTATTCGATTTCCAAGACATTATTCAACGTAAAGCCTAATTCGTCACTATTTTGAGTTAATTGACGAGCATGACTGGAGTATTCTGCAAAAAAAAAACCACACCTACAACGTATTGCCCATAGTTGAAGAATGTGTCACTCGAAATTATGCAAATCATACCGCTTCCAAGAATTGTCCGTCCATTAACAATGTTCTAATCGCCACCAGGGTTACGCGTGTGCTTTTATTACTCTATTTCAATTTTTTGAATCACCTATTCGGTGATTTATTGTATTTTTCTAAACTAAATAGTTCCAGCGAATCTTATTCACGAGTATTAATTAATTCTACTAATCCCTAAGAAAAAGCCTGCATCATACGATATACAAAAAAACATAAGCGGGATGCAATTTGTGTTTGGAGGTCTAACATGGACAGGAAAAGTAGGAAGTTGTCGAAATATTTCGTCAATGACGTCTGTATTTTTTTCCCTCTATTTTGCTTTTTAAGATGGAATAAGTAGAAAAAAAATAACGTTACTCATTTCGCAAATATCTCTCCTCCAATGAGAAATGAAGATATGTAGATCACAAGGTTAGTGTGTATCCGAGCGCGTGTGGCAGTTGTGAACTTCAGTTTCTAGCGCATATGGCAAAATTATACGGTCAGAGTCCGGAATTGGAGAAATATGGAGGCGTAATTTTTTTATCGCTTATTATACACGCGCACACATGCGCATTGAATATATCGTCGGATATTTTTGTACGTTCCATCCCGATGCGGAAATCCAAATCGGAGGTTTTGATTATTATTATAATACGCGGTGCGTTACCAAGAGAATCTACTTTCCTATGGAAGTCGGATTTGACGCTTCATCGAAGATATAGATTTGTGTAATGAAAACGACGCTCGAGTGTACTTAGTTTCGTTGGATTGGCCGTCACAGTTTGGTGAGGTTGACTTTCAATTTTCAAATGAAACATTGGGATTGAAAGGAAATTTCTTAATAAAGAGGCATCTATCGAGTTCTATGCAATAATTTTTCTTCAAATATATTAAACTATTATCCCAAGAATCCTGCAATTATAGAGTCTTTAGGGATTTGATAGTTTGACGGAGTACTAGATATAACTAACAGCTTCTTGCGGGTTTCGCCGTGTGTCAAAACTTTCGCTCGACGTTTCGCTGTTCATACTGACAGCTTCTTCAGGATAACAGTTATCCTGAAGAAGGATAACTGTTATCCTGAAGAAGCTGTCAGTATGAACAGCGAAACGTCGAGCGAAAGTTTTGACACACGGCGAAACCCGCAAGAAGCTGTTAGTTATAGTTACACCGGCCGTGAAAGCCTACGCAGAGTACTAGATATATATGACAGATAATAAAATAGATAACACCTCTGCTGTTTTCACATTCCATAGTATTTTTATTTTATATGCCAATTACATGTACTTATTTTCTCCTTGATGGTTGAGCTTGGTATCTTTAGATTCTTTGTCTACTATGACAATATTTCGCTTGTGTTTTAATACTGCGGATCTGTTCCATAGGATATTTTAGAGTGGTTATCGACTACAAGCTTCGGTGTGTTTTGCGAGTATTTTTGTGATTTTGTGGCGATTTCCATATTAGATACATTTTTTTTTTTTATAATTCAGCATGCATGTTTTTTGCAACGTCATCGTATCTGATTTTGTACTGCGTTGGTGCTAAGTTAGAACAGTTTGAAGTAATGTTGTTTTTGACATCTTCTGCAGTTAGCATTATCTGGGGGCCGACATATTAATGAGTAGACAAAAGTTGTTGAATTCAGTTCTCTCATACCTTGCTTATACACATGGGAGTACCTCAAGGATCCGTTTCGGGTCTATTTTTTTTTTTTTTAGTAATAGTAGTAGTGTTTATTTCATGCAATAAAGATTACATTAAAAGTATACATATACATTTAAAATATATACATACGGAAGACATGTAGATGAGACAAACAAGACATACGGTCAGCATTGATAATTTACAAAATCGTCCACACTATAAAATGCATTGTTTAGAAGAAAACGTTCGATTGTGTTCAAATAATTACTTTGAGGTTTATTTTTGATAGCACTGAATTTTATTGTTTGTATTTTATTATAAATTTTGGGTCCCTAATAATCAATGTCCTTCTGGGTGGTCGTTAAACGATGATACGGCATTCTCAGCAAGTCTCTTCCACGCGTAACATACGTATGCGTTTCGCCACTTTTCGTGAAGTTTATTTCATTTTTTATCATGTATGTTGCAACCTTAAAGGTAAAGATAGAAGGTAGTGTTAGTATTTTTTCGCTAATGAAATAAGTTTTGCATGAATTGTCTGGTCTTAAAGTGCATAACACCCTTATAGCGCGTTTCTGGAGCAGAAAAATCCTTTCCATGTCTGTGGATGTTCCCCAAAACTCGATGTTATAAGACACCACACTGTAAAATTTGCAAAGTAGGTGGCACGATATATGCATGATCCTTCGGATGGTGTATATTGCTGCATTTAATTTATTTGCTATTTCACTTATGTGTATGTTCCAATTTAATTTGTTATCTATATAAAGGCCTAACAGTTTTATGTTTCTCTATTTCCCCACATCTTTTTGTTGTAAATTCTAGTTTTTATGTCTTATTCTTATTTAATTTTAGTTGATTCGAGGAGAACCATTCTTCTGCCTGTTTTGGTATGGCTTCAGATTTTTTCAGTTTATTCGCTTCAGTAATTTCCCTTACTAAGAATGACGTATCATCTGCATACAAACAGAATCGATCCGCTCCCAGATTCGTATCTAGATCGTTGACATATATTATGAACAACAGGGGCCCAAGCACCGATCCCTGCGGAACACCCTGCTGTACACAAAGTATATTAGATCTTTGTCTCTGGTATTCTACATATTGTTTTCTATCTTTGAGATAGGATGCAATTAACTGATATCCGACGCCTCTTACTCCATAGTGGTACAATTTTGACAGAAGAATAGAATGTTGGACCGTATCGAAAGCACGTGTTAGATCGTAACAGTTCAATTCTACGCTATGATGTTTGTCAAGTGCGTCCAGTAAGCAATCCAAGATGTCGGCTACACCACTGCATCTCGTTCTATTCCTTCTATACCACCCTTGTTGGGCGTTTGAAAGCAAGTTATTTTTTTTTTTCAAAATAGCCCAGCAGGCGATCGGGAATTGCATATTCTATAATTTTCGATATGGCTGGTAATACTGAAATGGGCCTGTAGTTCTCTGCGTTATTAACATCTTTCTTATGAATAGGAACTATTCTAGATATCTTTAATGCCTCAGGGAATTCTCCTTCTAGTATACACTTATTTATTAGGTCTGTTAGGGGGGCGTAAATAGCATCAGAAACATTTTTCATCATTTTGGTTGATAAACCATAATAATCTAAAGCACTCTTTGCTTCGATTTTGCTTATTATTTTGCTCACCTCTTTTATTTATTTAATCTGTATGTCAAAGCTATCGTGGTTTTTCTTTCGAATGATATTTGACGATGTACGCAGATGACATAGCAATCCTTATCACCAATGAAGATGTAGTACATATCGCATCCAAATATTTTGCTACGTACGCTTACAGACTGGTTTGTAAGCAATAGCCTCATACTTACCTTGGAGAAAACCAACTACATGATCTTTCAAGCAAGAAATTGGTAGAAGCAAATGGAAAAGCTCAGAATAAACGGAGAAAGTCTGCTTGAGGCCACTTCATTAAAGCTTCTAGATGTCATTCTCAAGAAGTCCATATTTCCAAGATTTCCAATTATGGAATGAACGCTGCTTACAATTAGCGACCAAATTATCTAGTAAATGTTCGTTGCTTCACTCATCAACGGCTTACTGTATGATAACAGGTTAGCGTTATCATACGGCACTCTAGCCGTTGACGGATCGCAGGTGACAATGGAATGATTTCAAGCACGCTATCAGGCAGAAATTTACTACAGACTGCAATATGGTATCCTCTAATGGGATTCATCTGCAGCTCGTAGAACTTTTGTTGCACATAAAAGCAGCTGTTAAATCTATCATTTTACAGAGTTCTGCAGATCTATACTTCAGAGGCTAATTCTTTTTTATCAGTCCTCTGCACATATATTTTCGAACTGGCTATTTATGTTTAAAAACATAAAAATACTTTCCTTGGTAATAATAAATATCATAACCACCAAACAAAGAAATAGACATTATTGCATTCCATTGATTGTACTCTTCATATAACCAGTTTAGGTGTAAAGAGTATGGGACTTACAGTCTTCAATTATTTGCCCCACGAAATTAGAATGGAAAGCACGGTGAGCAGTTGTTGTAGGAGTAGTCTTTAGCAATTGCTTTTATTTCATAATATTTACTCTGTAGAAGAATACTTTCAGTTCGAAGTTTAATTATATAATTTAGACGTTTACTGTTTAATTTTCTTTTGTATTGTTTTATATATATATACGTCAGCTCCACAGGCCGTGAAGGCCTAAGGCTTGATTGGTTATGCGTCTCCATCCATTCCTGTCCTTTGCTTTCTTTTCCCAGTTGCAGACGTTCAGTTTCCTTAGATCTTCCTCTACCACGTCGATCCATTTCTTCCTAGGTCTTCCTCTCTTTCTTCTACTCACTATTCCCCCTTTTAACACTTGCTTTGTGACTCGACTGTCTGGAAGTCTGGCTACGTGCCCCAGCCACCTGATTCGCTGAGCTCTTATTACTGATGTTATGGGAGGGCTCTTATACAACTCCAATAACTCATCGTTTGTTCTTCTTAACCATATTTCTCCTATCTTCTTACCCCCGTATATCCTTCTCAATATCTTCCTTTCCCCACGCCTCCAAACGTTCTCGTTCTGCTTTATTCAGTGTCCACAGCTCCGAGCCATACAAAACCACCGGTCTGACAACAGTCTGGTAAATTCTCTGGATATCGTTCTTGACTTGAATATTCCTAGTAGCGCACCTGCACTTCTGTTTCCTTTAGCTACTCTTGCTTTAACTTCTTCTTGCTTTTTGTTCTTGTTATTGAAGCATACTCCGAGATATGTTACGCTGTTGACACTCTCAAATTCGTAGAACTTGCCATCAATCATGCTTCTGAAGGTTAAAGGGGCATCTCTCTCCTGATTTCCTGCTCTTAGAATCATGTATTTTATCTTCTTAATGTTGATTTCAAGGTCATTTTTTCTGGCAGCACTTTCAAGCCTTTTCATAGTTTCTATGGTCTCCTTTCTATTTCTTGTTAATACCACTAGATCGTCTGCATATGCCAGGCATTGATGTTTGTGATGGTAAATTGTTCCTTGTCTATTAATATTACCTTCCTTCAGTGTGGCTTCCAATATGAAATTAAACAGCGTTGTAGACAGTGGGTCCCCCTTGACGAACGCCCCTCTCGGTGTGGAAACTTTCAGATTGTTCTCCATTTACTGTTACTGTGTTTTGGGTGTTTTTCAGCGTTAGTTTTACTAGCCTTGTATTGTTTTATCCTCCTTTTATTTTGTAGTTGTTTTGTTTTTTTGGCACTGCTACTTTTTCTTTGTATTAGCGTAATTGTTTGGATTTTTTTAAATTTTAGTTTCGTTATGCTTTACTGTTTATATTCATCCTCTTCCTTATTTTATTTTATTTTTTGCACGTGCAATGACAATTTTACTTTAGTTTATTTTATATTATTATATTCTTTCATAATGAATTTACGGTAGTTTTTGGTGCTTATGACTTTATCTTGTTCAGCAATTATAAATCCCTCTATTTCGGGATATAACAGGCTATTTGCAACTAGTTAAGCGATGTTTTTTTCTTTATAATGTTTGTAGGAGCGCTGGGTCCCCATGATGGTGGTTTATTTTATTCTGGGCGAGTATGCTTGCTTAAATATTATTATTAAAATGATTTCGTTGAAAAAAAAACTACAAGCTTTCGACCATTTAAACCTAAATGTCCTTATCAAAGCAGCTGAATGTTAGTTTTTGTGCGATATTACGTTGCCGTGTTATTTTTTTTGCGATGTAGCGCATGTATTCCAATTTCTGTATGCAGTATGTGAAGTTTAGACAAATTGCTAACACATAATAGACCATTTACGACTGTCGGCAAGGTAACATTGTTTCCCTCGTCTCCTCTACCGCTTTTTTACGTTCGTCACGAACATACATACACACACACGTATATCTATATTCTACGCCGCTAATTATTTGAAAATAGCAACAAAAGTTGCGGTGCGTTTGCGCCGTACGGCCAATCAACGCATCTAGAGCGAGATCGTGGCGTCGCCCAAACGTCGCCGACTGGTATTTTGCGATTCGATTTCCATGAAGTTCTCAACGGCCGACCAACCAGCGGTGTTCGTCGAACGCACATGCACCGTTTCCAATAATTATTGCCGACGTAGGACGTCTATGTGTGGTGGTGCACACTAACACATGTCAGTAGCATCGGCTAGCACGGTTGCGTCGTCGCATATAGTAGGTTCAACTAAAACGCAAATCGTCCGGTTACAAGTACGTCGTAGTAAAGCGAATTCGGTTACGTCTGTAACGTGGCTTTGTTGTTGTTTTGAAGCGAGATTTTGCATGTGCAGTGCGCGCGCGTTTAGTTCGGCCCTTCGCAGTAATGGATTTTCCCCGTTTTTTTGATTGATTAAAGGTTTTAAATTAAAATTAAGTTCGATCATTGTTATTATATGTAGAAGTAAGTAGTGCCACTGTGTATTTTGCTTAGTGCGTAGAATGCTTTTGAAACTGCACACACGCTAATAGTTAATGGATGCAAGGTAAACAGGATTGACGTTATCGTAAATTGTTTGGGTAAGTTTAAGGTCGTCGCAATAACACCAGAAACGAAACAATTTTCACTGTATTTCTACTTAAAGGTACACAACTTTCAGTTTTAGTTTCCCGAAAATTAAAAGAAATATTTAGAGAATATTCAATGAAAAACAGTACAATAAATCACATTATTTAAGTTGCAGAACACGGGGTAACTGTTTTGATAAACTCGAATTACGAAAAACAAACTCAAAATGACACACACACATGAGCAAACTATCTGTACTTAGAATTATGCAAGTCATGCTTAATCATGCTTTTTCTTTGTTGTGGAAACTGTCTGACATGGATTTTCCGGAAACACTGTAGCCTCTTAGCTTTTTGTTTTTGGTCTCCTGTACTAATCTGCACAGGTCTCTGGCTTTATTTATGAAAACTAAATTATTACAAATCATCCCAACCCCGTGCTCCACCTAAAAAAGGTACTACACGAGGCTACCTATTCTAAGTACTGTATGAGTTCCATAACAATTGAAATGATCCTACTCTAACTAAATAATTTGCCTGATTCTTAATAACAAAAATATAATACAGTAGCCTCGCGACCATATGAATACTACTTTTGAGAAATGACAAAATATGTGAAATGTGATTAGTTCACATAATCGCGAGTCTACTGTAAATCAGTCAGCTATCAGTTATTATTAAATGCGCCCATGGAACGACTTTCGTTATCTCCCAGCATTCCCCAAGGACATTGATTATATATAATATACTTATATAAAATCAATGGCCACGGAGTAAGGGAAAACCATGGCAAAAACCTTACTCTGGGAGGATCTGGGAAGAAGTCCCAGACCTTATTACTGATAGCTGCAAATTATTATTATCCTTCTGAGTGCCGAAGAAGCAGCCTCCGCGTCTCCTCAAATTCAGACAGCCGTTCTTGCGTAGCTGCTCCCTTTTTCAAACATTCAGAAGTTGAACAGGAAACATGATGACCTAAAAAATAAACAAAACAACAGGCAGTACCTATTCTAATACTTAAATAAAGATTTATATTTTAAATATTTGTAGTTTAACACCAATTCCGACCACTAAAGAGCTTAAGATATTCATTTATAAGCGTGCTACCCTACTATCTAAATATCATGCCATAGCCTATCTAGTTCTTTAGCAACATTACTAAAAAATTCCCACCATTCGATCGACTCATTATCTCTAATATCTGTTTCGCGTCGCGGCCAATTTAACCCCCTAGCTAATGCCCTAACCTCCGTACGCGACCGCCACTCATCAGTGAGTGGACATTCAAATAAAACATGTCCCGCTGTATCTACCCCACCACACTCACAAAGCGAATCATTAACCCTCCCAATTCTACATAAATATGATTTAAAATTACCGTGACCTGTTATTAATTCTACCGCCTGATACGATAATTTAACCCTCATTTCCCTAAAACGTGTAACGCTACCGATAAATTTCCTAGTCCACCTCCCATTTAAGGTATTATCCCACCTACTCTGCCAATCATTATCAAGTCTACCCCTAAACGCTTTTTTAACTACACTAGCCGAAATTAACCCAAATCTAATAATCAAGCTGTGTTGTGAAAATGTTTGAAATTCACCTTCTGTTTGTCTAGATAAATTAATTGGATGAATCCAAAATTTGATACGTTTTGGTCTTTTCTTCTTCTTTAAATGAAAGAGCCAATAAAAATACCTGCTCCATGGAAATTATTTTGACAACTGAACAGCTAATAACAATAGAATGTTTGTGCAGCAGAGACCAGTCTGCAATCGCCTTAGTACGCCTGATTTTATTCAAAACTACCATCAGCTCAGCATGGCATGGTCCGGGATGCGCCTGGACCATGAACACCACACAAATATATTTTTCTAAATTTTGTTTTGCTTTATTTAAATGATCAATTGTTTTACATATTTGGGAATCCTTTGGATTGAGGAGATAAAGCCCTTTTATAGGCAGCTTACAGATTTTCTACGGTATTCATTACAATTTGAAGTTATCATTCGTAACATGCAATATATCACCATTATGATTTTTTTAAATATATTTCTAATCGAAGGACAGTCTTCTATGTCGGGAATGTCATTTTTTAAATTCATTTATATTATTGGTGTTAGAACAGAGTATGCATTGTAGCACTTACATTCTTCCAAAACAATTTTTTTTTTATTTATTAAAGAAAAAAGAAAATGTTGTTGCAAAAACGTCGAACCGTGTTACAAGCAGTACTTGGTCATTCCAGAGAGTGGTGGCAAACATCACCGGGACAAAGACAGGCAAAAGAGTCCTGAAGGAGCAGAGGCCTGAATTCACGAAAGATCTACTGAATAAAGACAGGAAGACTGTCAAAATGATTGTAGGTCTGCTGACTGGTTACTGTAGACTGAATAGGCATATGTACAACATAGGCCTGGCAGATGATGCAACCTGCAGATAATGCCAAGAGGAGGAAGAAACACTAGTTCATGTGCTGTGCCAATGTGAAGGCCTGGTGAGGACAAGGTTTCTACTAATGGGGAAGAAGAACCCCACAGCTAGTAGGTACATAAAGAAGCCGCTCTCAAATATGATAGACCTAATTAAGAGGGCAAAATTAGAGAGCGTCCTCTAGGAATAAGGGGATCACAATAGATCTGAAAAGGTCGTGGTGAAACAGGTCCATAAGCCACCCCAATTCCAATCTAATCTAATCTAATTTAAGCAGTATTTGGATTAGAAATATGGCTGTCAAGATAGTTAACTGCAATGCAGTGTTTAATAATCTATTATTAAATTGATCGTTAACCGTAAAGATGAGATAATTCGAATTTATTTGAAATCCAATATGAAATTAGTCTGTTACTATTAATTACACTTGCACTCGTGCATGCTGGATGTCCACTCTCGATCGTTGACGCAACAGAATGTCTACTGTGTTTGACAGGGCTGTCCATATATCGATGTGACAAAGATGGAGGAAGACAAAAAGTCGTCAGTAGTACTGACACAGTAAAATAATGCGTATGTTTTTCCCTGTTCCAGCAGACTGAAGCGGTCTAAAGTTAGCCATTTTTATGGTTCTTTGCTTACTTCCAACTCGTATGCATTCAATCGGTATAGCTAACAAGCTGACCGTCTGTGATTGTTATTCTAAAAATGTAGAGTCTGATCGAAAGACGGGCTTGCATGCATGGAATGTCATTTCTAAATTGATAGATACATATGTATCTGAATATTATTAATCTTTATCACAATTCTGATCTTCGCCGAAGTTACTTGCCGTAACCATGCGGTAAAATATGCGCTCTGCGTTGTCCTAATACGCCGCATACCACCTCAATGATATCTCGACAAACACCCGGAATATTAAAAATAATCGGGACCGCACAGACAAAATATGTTTTCGATATTCGAGCTGTGCGCCACGAAGCACGGTAAACAGGGTCCAGAGGTCCTAAACAAATAACCGACGTCCTCTAGAAGAGAAGCATGAATGAACGTTACGCGGTTACGAAAGCCAGCGACACACTTTTCGCGCTGACGCCGGCAATGAGGGAGTTATTTGCGTATATACGGGATATTTTTTTTTGCTCCTTTTTCCATTATTTTCTGCCGATGCGATCGCGCGCTCTCCGGTCAGCAGAGAGAATAATGATACGGTCGATATTTGCGTAAGTCCCGGCAGCATGGCGTGACGCGTTGTAGGTCTTTGGAGCCGCGGAGTTCTCTTCCGTATATACTTACAATATCAGCTGTTATCATCGGGATGGTGTTTCTCATTGCTCTAGTTTCTAGCGTGACCGCGACTTCTTCGCGCTATTTTTAGAATCTAATTGTAATTGTGTGGAATGAGCGCTTGTACTTTGGTGTATCTATGGGTCGTGTTGTTCGCAGGCAAATAAATTTCATATTGCAATACTATCTTTGTGCGTTTCAAAATATTTATTTTGCTGAAAGCCTACAAAATTATAATATTTATGTATGTAAGATAAGTGAAAACAACAATGGAAAAAAATTGTTTTGGAACGCTTGTTTTTTTCTACACTTTATTTATGAAAACTAAATTATTACAAATCATCCCAACCCCGTGCTCCACCTAAAAATGGTACTACACGAGGCTACCTATTCTAAGTACTATATGGGTTCCATAATAATTGAAATGATCCTACTCTAACTAAATAATTTCCCTATGATCCTTAATAACAAAAATATAATACAGTAGCTTCGCGACCATATGAATACTACTTTTGTGAAATGATGAAATATGTGAAATGTGATTAGTTCACATAATCGTGAGTCTACTGTAAATCAGTCAGCTATCAGTTATTATTAAATGCGCCCATGGAATGACTTTCGTTATCTCCCAGCATTCGCCAAGGACACAGATTATATATAATATACTTATATATACGTATTATATATCTACTTATATAAAATCAGTGGCCACGGAGTAAGGGACAACCATGGCAAAAACCTTACTCTGGGAGGATCTGGGAAGAAGTTCCAGACCTTATTACTGATTTTTTGCATTGTTTTTTCTACAGAAACATTGCAGTAGTGACGAAATATCGAGAAATTAAAGAAGAAATGCTAAAAATAAATGTCACCAAGGATTATATCATTAGATACGTTACCGGTCATTGAAGTTAGGACACTTAGTTTCAATATTTATTTTTTTCAATACCTAATACATTTAACATTATTGCAAAAATTTCTACAATAAAGTAAGCATAACAACAATAAGTATTTAAGACGGAAATTATCATTAGAATAGCTGGTAATAAAAGCATTAGGAACGATATTTAAGGGAATGCCGACAAGCATGTTTACAGCAGAGGGGTGGATCAACAGGGTTGTAAATTTCACGTGGTTGTCTCCTAAAGGTCTCCCACTATAGCATGGAATAATTAATATCGTACTTGTTGTGGATTATTCTATTAGTAAACCAGTTACGATACGCTTGTTCAATTGCGGTGTTTGTGAAAATAGTATTTAATAAATGCCAAAAGGAGAGCCGATAAGCGTAGAAAAGAGGTCGGCTATTGTCACATTACACGAGGAGGGACATTCTGTGCGTGTGATGGCAGAAAAAACAGGAGTGACAAAATCTACAGTCCATTACATTATTCGTCGCTACCGAAACACCGGAACATTCGAAAATCTGAATCGCTCAAGTCCGTTACGGGTAACAACCCTCGTGGAAAATCGACGCCTTAAAATGTTGTGTAAGAGAAATCGGCGATTCACGGCGCGTTTAACTACCTCAAACATGCGGCACGAATCTGCACAGATTATCTCAAGCGGAGGGTAATGTTTTGGAAATCACGTCCTGGCCTCCACAGAGTCCAGATTTGAACCCCATCGAATTACTGTGGGATGAGCTGGACAGGCGCGTAAAGAAAGTCTACCCAATTTCGAAAGAGCACCTGTGTCGACTTCTCCAAGCTGAATAGAACAATATTGCCCAGGAAACTCTGACAAAATTAACACAGCGCTTGCCACGAGTGGTCCAGGCCGTAATGAAAGCTGAAGGAGGATTCTTCGACAAGAAAATACATTTTAATGAGAAAGTTGTTGAACATACAGGGACGAGCCACAATTTGTATTAAAATTTTCCACAAAGTTGTTGATGAAAGTTATCATATTTTTTGCAACAAAATTTTGTTATACAATTTATATTACAGTAGCATTAAGTGCAGATCACTTGTTGCAAATAATACGTTTAGGCAAGTGGTAAAAGTATGCAACTAATCGTCAACAAAATATTTACAGTATTTTTGCTACTGTTACAAATCTGTGTGGTGAACCGACCTTAAGATTTTGCGTACAGATTAATTAAGCTGTTGCTATAATTAATATACCTAGTTGCGAATAATTATTTACTGTATAATGTATTTTTTTGAAACATAATGTGTAGTTTTGTTGAACAATTTGTTGACATAACCTACCCATAAAAGGAGCATAAATTTGCTTGCCGCAAATGCAATAGTGAGTTTTGCGTACAGCTGTTGGCTCAAGGAATAAGGGGTCCTTAATTTGAGAAGTTTTGATCTTATTAATTTATTTTGTTCTGTATGTAACGTTTGCGAATTCTCCTTCGCCGGTATACAATGCTTTTCGGGTAAATGCACCAAATCAACTTTTTATAACGGTGTTTGAGTGAAATAGGAGAAGCGCCATCTTTATAACAATGGCTGTAACGCGTATACCTATTGAACGTAACTACATGGGTAGAAAACTTCACCATAATAATAATGCTTAGATCAGAGAACCTGTTTACAGAAGTGTGAGCTAGGTTTGGAAGAAAAGTACTTTGAACAAAAATTACATTAAATTAGCTACAATTGTGGTTAACATAATCTTTATTTCTTAGTAATATTCACTTTATTAATTGAAGAGCCCTTATTGTTTAAGTGAACTTAATTTGTTTGTTAAATGAATACACTAAAAGTAGCAAAATAATATGATCGCTTTTAATACCAATTATTTTCTTAATTTTTGCAATATCTCTAAAATAAACGAGAATTTATTAGTTTGACGGTTTGTTTGTTGATTTCATTAACGACAATACGTAAATCTCGAGGGATGTTGGCAGTTGGTGGATATAATTATTACTACCATATCGACAGGCCGATGCCCATCTTAACATTGGTTTTTTTGCTTCAGAAACAGCAATTCGTAAATTTTGAAGTATGACCAAGATTCTTAACATTAGCGGAAATCAATATATTGCAATTATAGTTAATTATTAATTCGATCGTGAACTAATGTACAAGTACTATAAAGTTTCCCAGTATAAAAATTCTCGTTTATAATTTTTTCTCAATTCATCATATGCAATTTATTATATTTACTAGTTATGAAATATTGTAAAACATTTCATAATATTTTCTAACAATTTTATTGCTTTTTTTGTAACTGTGGTATACAAAACTGCAGCGACGTTGTTGAAAGATTTCGCACAATAGCAAAAATTCTTACTACAATTTTCGTCCAACAATAGTAAATGATGGGAGTTTGTTCGTAGCCGTTAATGCAATTTTATGGTGTTTCTTTTTTCATGAGTTAGCGGCTTATTTTTATATAATGAATTAAATTTTTTAATCAATTAAACTCTTCATTTACATTTCGACAATCTATTTATTGTTGTCTTCTTCAGAAAATTGTTTTATATAATTTAAATTTTTTATACACTTAAGGACAATCACAAGGACATTTTAAAACTTATTTTAAAAATTGACATTTTCTTAAAAATTACAAAAACATGTTAGTCAATTACAAACCACTGTGTATGGAGAACATTTTATTTTTTTTAAGCAATTAATTTTTTTAATCAATTAAACTCTTCATTTACGTTTCGACAATCTATTTATTGTTGTCTTCTTCAGAAAATTGTTTTATATAATTCCAATTTTTTATACATTTAAGGACAATCACAAGGACATTTTAAAACTTATTTTAAAAATTTACATTTTCTTAAAAATTACAAAAACATGTTGTTAGTCAATTAGAAACCACTGTGTATGGAGAACATTTTATTTTTTTTAATCAATTAATTTTTTTAATCAATTAAACTCTTCATTTACGTTTCGACAATCTATTTATTGTTGTCTTCTTCAGAAAATTGTTTTATATAATTCCATTTTTTTATACATTTAAGGACAATCACAAGGACATTTTAAAACTTATTTTAAAAATTTACATTTTCTTAAAAATTACAAAAACATGTTAGTCAATTACAAACCACTGTGTATGGAGAACATTTTATTTTTTTTAATCAATTAATTTTTTTAATCAATTAAACTCTTCATTTACGTTTCGACAATCTATTTATTGTTGTCTTCTTCAGAAAATTGTTTTATATAATTCCAATTTTTTATACACTTAAGGACAATCACAAGGACATTTTAAAACTTATTTTAAAAATTTACATTTTCTTAAAAATTACAACACTAAAACATTTTTTTAAATGTAATCTTCGGCAGTTTGAATTTAAAATTCTCTATTTACCACCTTTCTAAAAATTACTAAGCTTGAAAAAATCGAAAAGGAGAAAGAATATTGTGATTAAGTGATTAATTATGACAATTCCCCACAGGAAAGAAAAATATTTATGCCTCAAGTATGTCTGAAACAGAAGGTATAAATTTAAAAAAAAATATAAATTGTTTATTAAATGTTAAATTTAATCTATCACTGTAGGAAAAAAAACAAGTAATTATGTTTAAAAATATTGTACAACTAATAAGGAATGTGCACAATATAAAAAAAATGTAAAACGGCATATAACCCTAATACTTGTTACCACTTCTAAGATTTTTATAATTTCCTTCGCGAAATCAAATAAAACAGTAATATTAAAAACGCTTGATCAATTATTTATTTACTTTCCGTATTAATAATTCATGATATGTAACTTCCGCGTATTAAATTTTACCGTGAAGGCTGACATATAGAGTAAAATATGCTAAAATGAGACATCTAAATATTGATAATCACCACCTGCTTCAGTAACGGTTCTTGCTATATCAATAGGTAGTACTTCGTTTAAGGACATTATCTTCGAGGCATGATTATTTCTATATTTAATAAGATGCGAATTGGATGAATTTCTTGTATAGTCCACATCAACAACAAAAAGAAAAAGAAAAGCTCCAAGGAGGAATTTACGCAGTTTGCCCATAATCTATACCTACAAGCTTATAGTTATTACTTACAATTTACGTATATAAGTGGTAATGCGGCAATAACACTAAAATTTTATAGTCAAGCCGCGTTTTATTCGCGATCTCAGTCCCCTCGCGTGGGAAGCGTCTAATCCACCTTTTTATCCCAGAGCACGGGAAGACCTCATTCTCCAAAGACGTGTGAGAAAAGCTCTTTTATATGGCTTAATTCGAAAGCGATGCGGATACCCTTTTTCTTCTTCTTTTTTCCGACGACATTCGTAGGCCCCCTACCACTTCTGTATGGATACTAATAACATTCCTGACCCATCTTCGCCGTTAATTCGTTTTATTAGAAGATTAGAGGCACTTGTCTTCTCGTCTACGCGGAACACCGATGTGCATCTAATTCTGTCGGGCGCAATTATGGCGCTGTTCGAATTTTTGCGACGAGCTAAATGTTAACCGGGCGGGCGTGCAGGCGTCACACATTTCGTATGTGCATGGGTGTGTGAGTGAGAGGGAGGCGGTTTGCGTAACCGATCTGGAATTTTGTCATTTATGATCTGCTGGATAGTGAAGGCGCACGAGATTTTTACATTATCTACTTACTGCTTAACATTTAGGAAACTCACCCAACGAATTATTTAAATGGAACGACAAAATAATTTCTTTTTTCTAAGTTGATTGGAAATCCCGGACGGTAAAAATTTCGAAGCGCTTACTCCCAGCTTCCAAAACAAACCAAAAATGTATTATTATATGTGGTAGGGATTGTAACGTCACGATGTCTTTTCAAAGACTTCAGTAATAATTGGATGCTGGGGACACTACTCTTGGTGTATTTTTTGACTTGTCAAAGGCATTTGACACACTAAATTACGATATCCTTTTAAGTAAATTATGGGCATATACGCGGTAGCCCCCAGAGCTACTTTAAATCGTACCTGACGAATCGAAAATCTTTCATTGCTATTCACAGTCGCGCGAACGAGGTTAGTAAACAATATCTTTCGCCTGCAATAGATATCACCTGCGGTGTGCCTCAAGGTTCCATCCTAGGGCCTACGTTGTTTGTCATATATGTAAACGACTTGTGTTTGTCATTACCTGCATGTCCTTTTAGTCAATATACTGATGATACCAGTTGTTGTATCGCTGATGTCGTTGCTATCAGTACGACAAAAACTATTTCAGATATGCGCTCCTGGTGTGAAGGTAACCGACTGTTACTAAACTCTGAAAAAACAAAATTAATACAGTTTCGCGCTGGTGTTGATGCTATTAGCAGTCTTTACGTTCGATGTGATGGCAGGTCGATCGCTGAGAGCAGGTCAGCGTTGTTTTTGGGATTGGAGATTGACTGTCGTCTAAAATTTGAAGAGCATTGTTACACAATAGAAAAAAAAACTTTGTGCGGCGTACTATGGCCTCAGAAACTTGAAGACTGCTGTCGGTGTGGGCGTTTTGCGTGTGTTTTACTTTTTATATACTGAATCGCGATTACGATATGCAATTGTTTTCTGGGGATCGGCGATCAGATCAATTATCCATCAAAAAGCGCCTAATAAGATGCATGATGGGGGCATCAACTAGAGAATCATGTCGACCATTATTTAAACAATTAAAAATCATGCCTCTGGGGTCACTGTACTTGTATGAGCTTTTACTCTTTTACAAACGTCACGAAAGCCATTTTGTTAAAAATAAGGATATTTATAATTTTATGACAACACGTTCAAGAAATCAACTAAGTGTACCAGCTCATAAAACATCACTATATGAACGTAGCCCATACTATAGGTGTGTAACTTGTTTTAATGCACTACCTGATGGTATAAGATCAGCAGGTTCTCTAAATGCATTTAAAAAAATGTTAAAATCATTTATCTTTGAGTACTGTTTTTATACTATTGAGGAATTTATAAACCGCAACAATTAGAACTATAGGTGCAGTTCGATTTCGATTTCATAGAAGTTACTTGATGTCGTCCATTATTTCCTCCTTCTCCCTAAAATGTAGGGTAGCGTATGTGAATTCTGTTATTTACTGACAATCTCTATGTTGTTTACAACATATGACAATAAACTATTGTTATTGTTATTATTATTATTATTATTATTATTATTATTAATGAACTGTTACAAAGTTGCTTGCAATATTATATGGTATTAACTGTAAATCTGCTCAAATTGTAAAAACTAATGCTCATTTGCGCTGACAATGTTAAAAGGTCGCTTAATTTTAATGCATACAATAAATATCATATTCACAAATGTTACTCGAAATTGAATCAAGCTTAAAGTGATGGTGCAAACAGTCGTTAGTCTACCAACTAGAACTAGAGTAATGAGAAAAGTTCATATACATGTACAGGTGTCTGATAAAGATGCTGCAAGCCTTAGCTGCGTTATTATTATCCGATTTTAAAAAACAAAATATCAAATAAAATTCGATCAAAAATTAAATAACTCATTAGGCTTAATGACAATATTAGCAGGTATTCTTGAATTAATAGCTTACTTACTTATCCACAACCTTTTTCTCAACCATTTTTCTCAATTTCTTTGTGTCCTAGGCTTCACCTTTCGCTTGCATCCAGCTTATCCTATCTTTTTTAGTACCTATTTGTGCCACTTCGTCATTCCATCTTCTTCCTGGTCTTCATCTTCTTATCTTTTTCAGTCTTTGTTTCCTATACTACTTTTACTTTATGTTTTCGTTCATTCGAACAACGTGTATGAACCACCTCAGCTTCTGTTGTTCAAAGTTTTCTATTACACTTCCTGCTTTTAGTTCACTTTTTATTATTTCATTTCTAAATTTATCTAGTTTAGACAGCAATTTTTCGTAGAATTTTCATTTCAGTATCTGTTATTTTTTATTTTAACCTGTTAGTTAGTTAGGATCCATAATTCACTTCCATATATGAGCCGAGATACGAGCACAGACGTAAATTTTTACTTTTGTTTTTTTTGTTTTTGCTTATTTCCTTTTTGTCGAAAGATGGTCTAATATATAAAATTCTGTATAATCCACTCGCTTTACTTATTCTGCTTATTATTTCCTCTTCTACTCTTCTGCTCGAAGTAGTGATTGTTCCTAGGTACTTCAATTTCCTTACACTTCTTATTTATTTTCCCTGTATGTCTTCCGTCTGGTCAGCTATTTCTATTATGTTGGTCTTTTCGATATTTATATGTAGTCCGTATTTTCCTGTCTCTATGCCTCGTTTTTCCATTTTAATGTATAGTTCTTCTTTACTATTAGCAACTATCAGTAAGTCATCAACATAAATCATCTCATTTATAGATAGAGATTTAAGCTTTCTGTATCCCAATATATACTAAATGTCTACAAATATTTCAATGATATGTACATAGGTAAAATATAAGTAACTAGTATACACTGCAGTGTAACTAAAACTAACCATAACTATGTAAAATCTCTTCCAGTAATTGAATTGAAAAAGATAGGAAAATGAAACACTAGCGAAACGTCTTGCCTCATACAACTTTTGTTTCATTTGCAAATCAGTCACATTCCTAAGGAAATAATTTATAGATTTATAAAAATTACTAGGTGTGCAGCATATAATAGTAATTTTTTTCCGCAATGAGTACATCATCCATACCAATACATTTAACAATTTACAATTCTAAAAACACCCAAGAGCTATTACTGGAAATAACTAAGTAAAGATATAATTTGAACGTATGGTGCCGTCTTTGGAGTGATCGATTATAGTTGGTCAATTTTTCATAGATGGCGCCTTAAGTCATGTAAGATACCTTTAAAACTGTTGATGCGTCAAAACATTAGAACCTCTTTAGAAAATATCACTAATGGACTAGCTCAATGGCTTACACGTTTGCCCAAACATTAGACAACAAAAGATAGCTTCACATATCTTCAAAATTAGGTTTATCTTACTCGTCCAGAAATTGAAGAAATGCCCCGGCAAAACAAGTAACAAAGCTGGATTTCTCTTTGGCAAACTCATCATATATTTTTATGGTATATATATTTCATCAACTTTGTTTTCTGTCATCTCATTTTACTCCTTAGATGGTTTGAATAAATTTGAAATTGAAAAGATCTTTTTTACTTGTTGCTTTCAATAACGGTAATGTTAAATAGTATATTTCAAACTAAGAGTGGAAAGTGCTCTATTGCAGGCCGCGGACAAATATTACGTAATTAACCAAAGCCTGCAATTTTAACTAAATGTCTTAAGGCCGCTTTACAGTTCGCAATTTCTTCTATTGCGTGCAATAAAATTGCGCGCAATACAAATAGCCCATGCGCATTCAATGCATTTTGATCAGCTGTGTGCAATCTTATTGGTATTGTTCTAATAATTTATTGCGCGCAATTTTATTGCACGCAATACGAAAAATTGCGAACTGTAAAGCGGGCTTAAAAATAATAAAGACACACCTATGGGTGTCATGATAGATAGTAGGCTTAATCTGTCAAATATTTTTTTAGAACTGTCAAGTTAGCGTCGTTTTAAAAATGTTTAATAATAGTTTAATTGAAATTTAATACCTAATAATTTAGCAATTATCTCATAAATGGGCTCGGATTGGGTAGAATGTACTAATGTCATCTATCAATAATGTCACATATTATAAGATGTACAGTTTCATCATGTCAATGTCACTTACTTTTCCTCCCTAAGGAGGAAAAGTGCAACTTTCCTCCCCAGAGAAGAAAAGTATAACTTTCCTCCCTGCTGGGAAAAAAATATTTTTAAAACACGCAAATTTAATATAACACGATTACGCATTTCTTCGAAAGCTACCCTCATTAGATTACAAAGAAAAGTGCAGTGCCAAATTAGTATTATTGAATAATTTTTCACGATAGTAACATAAATATATTTTGCTTTTGACGTAACAAAAATTACAAAATTGAGTTTCGTAGTTAGGGCATAGCGCCTTCTAAACTGTCAAAGCCCCCGACAGCCACTAGCTGTTTACATGAAAGACAAATTTCTTCTATTCCTTGCTGAAACTTAGATACCTACTTCTGCCCTAAATTTGTTTGCTTTTTGGGGGAAGTTTCCTAATGGATCCATGTAAATAATTTATATTTTCGCCATCCAATAAAAACACTGAAGAGATGTATTTTGGACTTCCTACACTTGAAAAAAAAAAAATTCAATCAATCAAAATGTCCTGAAATGTTTAGATTCCAGTTCTTCATAAAATATTTTTTATAACCTCAAACAAACCCTTTGCTGTCCCTTCCTCACCCCCAACCCTCAAATTTGCTTGAAGACACTTAGCTAAATAAATATAGCTAATTTATTATATCGTAAAAATGTCTCACAATTCGTAAAAATAACCTAGAAATTGAAGAAAACGCGTTTACAATCAATATACCCATTGCCGACAAAATGGCCGCCACAGATTTTTTGTTTAAGGTGAGTTCAATACAATCGATTTTTTGATCAAAAACTCCTATATTAGTTACAATTATTATTTTTGCATTAAAGATATAAATTTTAGGAAATAACTTCACACAAAATATCTCATCATTATTATAACATGAACGCCGACAAGATGGCCGTCAGATTAGTATAATATCGCCATTAATACTAATATTAATTATTAATCAATATTGATATTTTCTGGTTTGATCATCTTTCTAAATGCCTTTCAATGTCGTGTGAAGCATTTTAAACAAAAAATTAAATGGAAGGAGCGAAATATAAAGATTTGGTCAAAATTGCAAAATCCCGACAAAATGGCCGACTAACAGTGCAACTTCACTAAAGCAGAAAATATCTCTAAATTAATAGTATTTCAACATTAACAACATTAATAATGCTACTACAAATAAACACTGAGGAGTAGTGGGTCAAATATTTGCCCTGTGAAAAAATCATCAATAGAAATTATTTTTTCTCAGAATGTCAGAAAATCAAAAAAAAAAACAACTTTTCTTTTTGTAATAATTTTTAATAATAATTGTAAACACTTAAATTCTTCTTCTTTTAAGCATTATAGCCATTTCGACATTGTTAATTCGAAAATTACTTTACCTATGTATACCAGTAATGTCCGACAAAATGGCGGATCTTAAAGAATATCTTCATTCTTTCAAGACTTATCCTATAATTTTTCTTCGAATTTTAATAACTATTTAGCATTGTACGTGGCTTGCAAATTCCTATAATATTCAAATATTTCAATATTTTTGCCAGAATTGATGAAATGTGCAAAACAAACATATTCTCAGTAGCGACAAAATGGCCGCCACAACGAAATATCTATCCATCAATAGGTGAGCATCCTTAGATCGCCTATCTATAATCACACAAGTTTAATATATGTGGAGCTGTATTATACATGTGCTCTTGGAAGATTTCGAACCCTATTTTTTCATCCCTTAAATTGGGATGTTTAAAGTTAAAGTATAGAGTGTAAAATTGATCAAAATATTTTTGCCGATAAAAAAAAAAATGGCGGTTGTATGAAAAATGTTCATATTGCATTTGAATTTTATACCTAAAGACTAATCGATGCATATTGTAAATTTAATTTGACATTCACTCCATGAAATTTCTTTAAAATTAAGTAGGTTTTTATATACTTAGAATTTGTTATGTTCAACTTGAAAAGAAACTTATCTACACTTTTGTATTAGCTGGGAGGAATAAATAAAGTTTAGGTAAATCAAAATTAAGGGTTCTTTTTGGATTTTTTCATCATTCATTCATTATTTTCGGTAAAATTTTTAATGAAGCATTAAATAAAATAATAGATGGATAGGTGAAAGTTTGTAAAATAATTTATTTCGCGCACATTGATAGAAAGCAAATCTCTCTATAGAATTTTAAGGATTATAGAAAGCTTATATAGTAAGATATCTAATTAAATTTTTGTTCATAAAAGTAAAATAAACTCAAAAATGCATTCTACAGTGATACATAAATTTAATTTCAAAAAATATTATTCAATGTTTTAAACAACTTCTGTGACAAAAACTTAGACGCTCTATTTTAAATAATAAAAAAACCAATAATGATCAGTAGTGTGTAGATTCCCCGTTATTCTTAATTATTCCTAACAGTCTATTATTAATATATTTATATAAATTGAACATATAATTGTGGCTTTAGTGTAAATAATATTTATAGAAATAAAAAAAAAATTGTTCGTTTAAAGTTTAGTGTATATTTTCCTTACATTAGGGAAACTTACTAAATCAAATCAGCAATCTTATCACTATTCTGAATATTACTTGCGTGCCACTCGCGCTGTATTTAATTTTAAAAGGATTTTTAATAAAAATAGTAAATTGCTTTGGATTGGCGCCATTTGGACGTATGTATAGTACTTACATTTATTATACAAAACACTGTAGATAATTGGGGTGTCATTTGTAAATGCGTTTTATGTACTTTATACTTTACACTTGTACGATATTATTTATTTAGAGAATGAAGCAATCTAATTTGTACTCAAAACAAACATCAGTAACTATTTATTCTTCTATTGTTACAGATACTACAATTTATCTAAGAGGCCTGGTGTTTTAATCATTTTCGGACACTTGATTAACGGTAAGTAATTACTAATTTATATTAGTTTTAGGGCTTACATTATATCGTAGTTCTTTAACGTGCGCTGAAAAGTATCTCACTATATTTACAGACTCTGCACTGAGAAAAATTGTTACTAACCGTAAGTGAAAATTTAGTATTGGTAACTAAAAAATTCATTCGTATATGTGACAAATGACCAAACTGCTTACAACGAGTAAAGTCATGTTTCTAACGATGATGGCTGACACTAAATAACTTTAGTTTTCCTGGTAAATGAAAAACATCATTTATTCCAAATGTTTTGCATTATTTAGAGTTAATATTTGTTTTGCTGGTATTAGTTACTGTGTACTAATTGGTGTAAATATCTGTATTACTTATAATAAATTTTTACTTATGAAGTTTTACTACTGTTGCTTAAATGAATTTACTTACCATACCTAAACTGTGATATGTATGGTAGGATAACACAAATAAATTATTTATTTGAAGTTATGTTTTTTGTATAGTTATTGTAACTGATTATGCCAGGCTTCAATAATTTTTATGAAGTATTATAAAATCTAGTTAATTCGTACACAGAATACACTGTAGGCAGTTTAGAATAAGTTGAATAATAGCTGTTTTATTCACCTCAAAAGGACTAATATTTCATCAGCGGCAATTGTATTATAATATTTAGGCACTAAAACTATTGAGGTGTGTAAAATTAATATAAAACTGCTACATTAAACAATAATATATTTTATTGTTTTAGGTGTATACATTTATACATGCAAAACATATTGCTATATTTTAAAAATGTCAGGAAAGTATTAAATACTCTAAAAATAATCTTTATAAAAATATAACTTACAACTTAACGTAAAAGATAACTGCAACACAATCCGTACACCGGCATTGCAGGTTAATTGTTTCACTTTGTCAGTTCGATGAATTAGATAAATAAATGATAGCATCACCTTTGTAAAACAACGTATGTACATATACAAACAAGGAACAAGCAGAATAACCAATAAACCAATGCGCACCAGAAGTGCTGTCGGTTCCAATCGATTGTACCCCAACACCAATGATACAAAATTTTAGTAGTTGCCCTATGTGACTGAACATTCTTCTTCAGTTAGTTCTTATTTATGCCTATTAATGTTATTATTGACACTAATTAAATAGTACGCCAAATAACTGAGTTTATTAGTTGTAGATATATTTGTGATTTGAGTATAAAATATTTAATGTCTGTTAATATATTTTAGTACTTGAGGATATATCACAAAGTTAGAAAACTTACTTTACTCACTTTTAATGCATGGCAGATTAATAACGAATAACTATTTAATCGTACTTATTAAAAAATAAGTTGCCATTTATATAAAATGCTAAATATATTGTTCATTTGGACCATTTTTCTTAGTGTGTGTAAATTGGCAGAAGAATTATATATAGCTCTAACTTAATTGATTGAGCGTTCGTCCAGTAAACGAGAGTATGTAGGTTCGAATTCTGCGTGAGGAGAAAATTTTTCTTGGGAAAAATTTCTCTTAATTATTACAGTTAGGTATTACCATTTGTTAATTTCTTACTGTAAAAAGCTTGTAATCTTTGCAAATTTGTTTGAGTTAACAAAGTACCGATGTTGTCTCAACAATATGAAAGTAATTGAACCAATCCAACATTTCTACAAAGTTGAATTATATTATTGTGTAAAGACCATAACCACTGAACTAGATAATTTGTTTGAATATATTAAACTTTGTAACCAAATATTTTGTTTCAGTCAATAGTGTACATTTTTTGCATATATTTGAAACAACGGGCATGTTTGTTTCAAAGAAAATATGCTTAACAAAATATATTTGGTTGGTTTAAATATATCGGTTTTATATATATTAGGTACATAAAAATTTTAAATTTTGTTAATATTTCTTCAACTTCTTTTTATCTATACACAATACATACACTTATAAATTTTTCTCACTTCAAATTTTAAACACATTCAACTTTTAAAACAATACGAACTATATGTCATTTTATGTATATTAAATCCATTTTCTAGAGGCCACGAAGATGGCTTTGGAAAAACCGAAACATCTCGTCTGTCTTGATGTTTTTATAAATAAATTTAGTGAAGGAGGACATCACTTAATTATTATTTTTGCATAATTTCCGAATCTGATGCACCACTAACAAGGAACACCGGCAACCCTCCAGTATTTCTGGGGTAATTTTCAACACTGATATGTTCGTAGTCTATTAAGGGAAGCCTATATTTTCCCTTTGATAAAACCCCAAACAAAAGAGTCTAATGGATTAAGATGCATGGCTGATCTAGCAGGCCAAAATATTGAACCACCACGGAAAACCCATCTGGGTCGAACCTTCAAAGATCTGTTTTCATCTTCCAAAATATCGAGGTATTCAGCAGCATCAATACGGATCAGGAGGTGAATTAGTCCAATAACTGTATGATTTATCACGTTAACAGAAAGCCTTCTTTCGCGACCTTATACTCACTCTGCTGCCCAATAGTGAAAGTTATGAGTGTTAAAGGTTATATGTATTTTTTTTTTATTATACGCGTATATTGCTCCAGAGAATATGTCTAAGAAAACCATCATCATTAAGAATTTTATTTAAAATCGTGTTGCAGAAACTGAGTCGGAGAATAAGATTATCATTTGCATCAAGAAGTTGAACTTCAGCAACTTGATATGGGTGCAGATTCCTTTAAAACTTAAACATTTATGCAACAGCTAACTATCTAATGTTAATTTGAGGAATGCCTATTTAGGGGAGACTGGTGCTGGTTGTGACAGGCGTAGGTACTCAGAGAAAAAGGATTCTTTAAATCAAAGCAGTATTTCTTTACCCATATTTAAAATAACCATTTCTCAGTTAATAAATATGTCTTTTAAGTAGAAAAAGTAACGAGTACGACGTAACTTTAAACTAATAAAATTTAACACCAAATTCCTCCAAAAAAGGTGGGATTAAAGATTAAATACCCATAATTCAATTTCTTAATTTATTACCAAATTTTCGCTGAATTTTCTCAGCTTCTTCAAGGCACTACAAAGAATAATAAGATGCACAAACACACAAAAATATAAAAATTAGACTTACATAAAAATGAAATTACATTAAATTTAGTACATCAAATTGAAAAGTATGCATCAGTACTGGTAGAGAGATAATAATAGACAGAACGCATAGCGTAAAATTCTTATCGTAACAAAAAGAAGTAACATAATAAAAAAGTACATATGGTTGTTTTGAAAATTCAAAGCTGCTATAAATGTAAAAAAACGAAATCAGATGAATGACAAATTTGGTAATATGAAACAGGCATGATAATTAATGAAAAATTAGGTCTATATAAATATTACTTAAGTTATCAATATCTTTTTTGAAATTAATAGAATTAGGAGTTTTATTAATATAACACATCTCTAAGAAACTACGTTTAAATGTATTGTTTTCATCACCTAAAACTTTGTCATTATCAAAATCAAACAAATGGCCAGTGTCATTAGTATGGACACTGAGTGCAGTACTGTTAAGATGATGTCTAACATTGCTTTTATGTGCACTTACACAATTTTTAAGTTTTTGTGATGTCTGGCCAATGTATTTTCCATTACAACCCTTACATTGAATACAATAAATGACATCTCTCTTATCAAGATAGTTCGTCTTATCCTTCAATCTGGAGAAGAAAGAGTTAATTTTCTTAGTGGGGTAAGTAACAATTTTCCTATTGTACTGTTTAAATAAATTAATTAATCTGGGAGATAAGTTATTGTAGTTTTCGGTATAAAATTAGGGAATTATTAGGAGGGGGGAGGGTAAAAGCGGCAGAGTTGGTGGACAATGTATCTCTAGGGTCATGACTCAGAATACGGTTGATAATACTATGGGGGTAACAGTTCTTTCTCAAAATCATACGTAAAGTGTTAAGACAGTCGTTTTGAAAAGATGGGTGGTATATATTTACAACACGATGTTTCATAGCTTTAATTAAATTAATATTGTATTTCAGAGGATGGTTTGAGTAAAAATGTAATTATCTCTCTGAATTCGTAGATTTTCTATACTAATTGTTGACACATCTGCAAACCCTCGTGTCAAGAAACGGGGCACGGGAATCTGTTTCCTTTTCTATGGTGAATTGAAGTTTGTTATTGAAATTGTTAAAGATGTAAAGAGCATAGTCCAATTTCTCAACGGGTAAGGCCAACAGAATATCATCAACATACTGGTAAATAAAGGGAAATTGAAAATCGACATTGTTCTTCACGTAATGAAATATAGTGTTCATCACAATTTCCGCTATGGAAGGGCTGATGGCACCTTCCATAGGGCAGCCTGTAATTTGACGAAAGAACCTGTTATCAAAAGTAAAATACGTAGATTCAAAAAGAAAGTTAATAATATCAATAAATAAAGATTGAGAGATGTCAGTTATTTCTTGGATCAAAGGATAGTTTGAGATGATTATCGAATGTACCAGGTTCAAAGGGATATTAGTAAATAGTGAAACAGCATCAAAGGAGGCCAAGACATACCCATCTGAGAGATGGAAATCATTGAGTCTTTTAACAAAAATACTCCAATGGTACTGGTAATGCTGTAAACTTCTCCTAAACCCCTCACCACAAACTGCAACACAACTGCCAATTATATATATCTTTAACACCGCGTAGTTTGTGGTGAGGGGTTTAGGAGAAGTTTACAGCATTGAGTCTTTTAGCAAGTTCAAGTTTTTAGTTAACAAGATGATTCTTTTAAATAGGGGCAAAGAAACATTGTTTTGATTTGAAGAATCCTTTTTCTCTGTGTAGTTAAATGAGATTATGATGCGAGAAATATTCCTTATTTACGAAAAACTTATCTTTAGAATATCAGGCTACTTAAATTTTCGAGATTTCGTATATTTCCTAAATTTTACAATTAATACACTAAAAACAACTAAGTAATTACGCTATTAGGTTATCAAATATTAAAATTTTAGTTTTGTTAACATTCCAAGCAGAAATGACACACCGGAAAAGTCTAAGTAAAAGTAAAAATTATGTTGTTTTCCTTTTAGTGTTAATAACCTATTTCCTTACAGATCCAATAAAATATGCATAATCCTTAGGTCAGGGTTACACCGTGAATCAACGCGATACCTAGTTCTCACTCGCTATAGAAGTACGATTCCCACACATTATTAAATAGTTATACACCTGTTTTTAATACATATCAACATCCAGTTAAAATGTAACACGCACTTCAAAATAGAGTTACATTAAACAAATTGTTACAAACAGAAACGTCTGGTGTACAGCAATACTTAATAATGTAATAACTTCATAGTCGTAACACAGGTGTAGGGTTTCCAAATAAGCCGTGAACAGGCGTTTTACCTTTACTTATATCGTCTCCCGGTATGCATAATGTATGCAGAAATACGTTGGCTATTGATATTTGTGGATATTTAATTCAGTTGATGTGGGAAGGCTTTTTTTTTTGTGGGTAACTTGTATCGGTATGCATGTGTCGTTTCTTCGAAAATAATATATGGGAAAATCTTGAATGGAATTCGGCAAATATCTCTTATAGTACATAAGAAGTATTCTATTGCATTAAAGTATACTTAATCGCATATAAATCATCTAATTGAAGTCTATAACCCAATTATATATATCTTTAACACCGCAATGATGTAATCAGTGCGAAAATGAATGAATGGAATGCGATACCACGTGAGTGGAGAAAAGGATAGAATTATCTACCTGCATTTATACGTTATTATATTTTTTTTGCATCCGCCTGTGGTGTCGGTTGTTGCAACCTTGCATTTCGTGGACCTTCGCGAAATGCAAATGATGTTTGTTGTAAGTTTTATAGGAAATTTTATTATGTAAAGTAATGGGTAGTCGTTGCGAATTCGTTTTAAAAATGTCTCAAATTAATTACCATGAATTTTGTTTGGAGATCAGCGGTAGATTACACTGTGAAAAGAAGACAGTGGATATGTAATGGAAATTTCCCTAGAAAATACCTAAGTAATATTATCTAATTATAAACTGTGATTATCTTTTTCGCGTTTGATTAAAAAAAAAGCCGTGGTAAATCACAAAATCACGACATACTGATGCAAAAAATAATGGAGGCACAACTTCTCTATTCCTCAAAAAATTAACACCACTAGCTTATCTTAGTTTTTTTTTTTTAATTTGTCATATTGACATATAATACACAGAGATTCAAAATGATTGTCAATTCCGCTCCTATAGATAGTAACAGGGTGTAGGTATATGCCGCGTGTTTGTAATGAAGGTTTGGACTAAGTCAGTGTTGGAACATAAGAAAGTAAACGGATCTGTCATAAATAAGGAAAACGTAACCTATATTTGAACTCGCATTATATGAACGACTATGGATTGGTGTTTCTGCTTGTAAAAATGAAATGTAATTAATTTAACTTTACTAAATTATGATTTTACAATTCAGTACTAACTGGTGTTTAACTAAATTTATTTATTACTTTAAATTATAACATACAATTAGTATAATTATTAAGTGACAAAACTGCATGTCTCAGTTCTTCTATGGTATGTATGCGGTTTCTATAGATCCTATTTTTTAGATAGCCGAACATGAAGTAATCTAATGGGGTTAGATCAGGCGATCTTGGTGACCATCTTTGTGCTCTGACGAACCTGTCAGCAAAAAACTGTTGAAGATATTGGCAGGTTTGTCGAGCAGTATGTGCTGGAGCATTATCGTGCTGAAAATAACCTGCTTCAAGCTCATTTTCTTGTAACTCTGCAATAAACAATTCCAAAATCTGTTGGTAACGTTGGGCTGTTACAGTTTCCTCGAAGAAAATTGGCCCTATTATCCGTTGCCTGGACATAGCTAACCAAATTCCAACTTTTACGGGATGCAATTGCGTTTCTCGAAATTCGTGTGGATTTTCTGCAGACCAGATGCAATAGTTTTGTAAATTGATATAGTCTGTTAGATAAACCAGGCTTCATCCGAGAAAAATGATTTATTTAGCAAGTCATCGTCCTTAAATTGTTATTAAACCAATGACAATATTCCAATCGCCTATCGTGATCTAATGGTAATAATTCCTGTACCGTAGAAACTTTATAGGGATGAAAATGTAACTTTCTTTTGACAGCTCATTGCGCTGAAGTGTATGATAAGCCTATAAAATTATAAAATGTAATAAACTATTTCACTTAATGTTAATATTGATTTTTTACCTGTTTGTTGAGCTATTACCACAGATAAATTCCCTTATTTTCTTACAGTATTCAGAAATACTATTATTGGTGATATTAGATGTAAATATAAACGATTTGAAAAAAATTATAAGATAAATAATCGAAAGATACTACAACAAGCACGCCAATGTCGCTAAATGTCAAGAAAATTCATTTAATGTATGAAATTTGTATGTAGCTAACTCCGCTCATTAAATTGGTAAAAAGTATAGATAATTTTTTCCGGAAAACAGTTTTTTTCTTACGACAATCATTTTGAATCACAAATAAAATATAATACAGAAAAAAAATAGTTTATTAATTATACACTGGAAAAAGAAATTCCGGTACGAATGACGTCATGCAATCTTATTACCGGTTATTCGTACCGTAATTTTAAATGCGGCATGAATGGTAGTACTGAAAACCTGAATTTTCAGGCGTAAAATTCAAATACAAAGCAGCGATTTTACACTGGAATTTTTAAAGTATTCGTATTGAAAATTTATTTGTGATTTTACGGTAATATTGTAAAATTTTGGTGCCGATACCTTAAAAATTGCAATGTAAAATCACCCTTAAATTTCAATTTTACACATGAAAATTCAGGTTTTCGGTATAATTTTCATGTCGCACTTAAAATTACGGTACGAGTAACCGGTAATTAGAATGCATGTCATCCGTACCTGAATTTCTTTCTACAGAATACTTACCTAAAAATTGTGACGTAATTTGATACAAGCATACAGTACCCAAGTAATAAAATTCAAATTTCCCACAATTATTTTTAGTTACTAAATATATAAAACTATTAAAATAACTACGATGGTAATATAAAATCGTTGGTAATTTCATGGGAAAATATGAAGAATAGTCCGGCAGCCCCGATGATGAAAATTACTGGTCTGGATGGGTGTAGAATGACTCCAGAATCACGAAAATGTGTTTACTTTTCGGCGCTGACCATGTCTTTTACACTTTTTTTCTTAAAAAAAGATGCGATTTTCAGGTTATGTTACCACACAAAACACGTCGAAATCTTGAAAAAAAACCGCATTTATCAACCAATAACTGTTATAACCGAATCCTAAAATATTTCAACTAACTTATTTTCTTGAAATAACACCTTTTCATGTAATATTTTTGTTAAAAAAGAATACGTTTCAATTCCCATCAACTGCCTTTTAGGCTAGAGTTTTTCTTTTTAGGTTGGTAATATGGTCGTCACAGAGTGTCACTGTCACAGGATCATAGTTGTCTGTAACTGGGCCTTAATAACACAAGTATTATATGCAGGTTATGGTATTAATTTAAATGTAAAAAATAAAAAAAAAAAGATCAACAGAAATGGTACTGCAACAACATTATTCTCTCGTCCGATCACTGAAAGTCCAACAGTATCGAGCGCAATTACCCTTAAATGAGTTCCCACTCAGAAACACAGCGTGTTTTATCAAGGCACAGTTCAGATAACCCAGACAACAACCGTGAACCTGTGACACTTTTGTGATGACCAACGTTCCAACGTACCAACATAAAAGAAAACAAGGGCACTTATTTTTCAAGATTTCGACGTGTTTTGTGTGGTGACATAACCTGAAAATCGCATCTTTTTTTAAGAAAAAAGTGTAAAAGACATGGTCAGCGCCGAAAAGTAAACACATTTTCGTGATTCTGGAGTCATTCTACACCCATCCAGACCAGTAATTTTCATCATCGGGGCTGCCGGACTATTCTTCATATTACCCATTTCATGCATTTATGTTTAAATTCAGGAAATCTGAATTTTGTTTTATACTTGGATATATTTCTGGTAATCAATTGGTGGGCGAACACATGAAGCAGGTAAGTAAATGTTGAAAATATTCGTAAATTTATGGAAACTGCATACTTTTTGAAAACCATTAATTACAGAAAAATATTTTGCTATATCAAATAATGTATATAGTAAGTTGCAATGAAGAAAAGGCAACTGAAATAAGCAATCAATATACTATATGCCGCGTGCGCACACCAGCGTACGACAAAAAAGAACTGTATGATCGGCAGTCATTCATTTCAACTCACAATCTAGATTTAAGACTACCCTAAATGCCGTTAAGCGCGACATGCATGCTTCTCAATACACACTTACACATTGCGCATACATAACCTATACGTATTATATGCATAAGTACATACGTATACTGTAATCGTCCAAATTTAATTAATAGTACAGGAAAGCAAAGAGTAGAAAAGAGCGTGCCGTTATAAAATAGAAACATACATATAGCCGTGTGTCCCAACGTCCGATATCGTTTCAACATCAGCATCGGCGCGTATTGCAAGGTCATTTTATGCATAGCATAAGATCCCTATACTAAAATAAAAATTTATCCACTACGTATACCCTCATATCATACACAAATCTACTTGCACATCAAGATATTCATGCGTATATAATCTTTAGAAAGAATATGGTAAAATGTCTAAATATAATTACAAAAAATATCCACCATTTTATTGCAGTTATACTTATAATGTTTAGGTGAATATGCAATACAAGTATTTACATTGACAGGTATGAGCATTTTAGGAGTATTTATTATGTAGATACGTGTATATGCATCTTAAAGCAAAAAAGAATGGAGCAAAACGAAATAAATAAACATGTACTTACTATTATTTTCGCAATATCAAGACAGACCAAGACGATCAAGAGATACGGTCTTCCACTATACACGTTTTAATAACACAACGATGAATATACACAGGTCCCTGTTGTAATTTTTGTAACCCCCAGAAGTGGTGGGGTAGTTCACATATATTCATACCGCGAAAATTTCTTTAATTTAATAATTTTCCACTATATTTTTCCATTAATGAGATAATATTTCAGTATTTAGGAAAAAATATAATTGAATTTTCCAAAGATACATTAAAATTATTGATTGTTGTGATATTTCGTTTGAATATTAATGAATAACAGTAAATTTAGTAATTCACAGGAAAATTGCGAGCATATCTACCTTAAATACTCATTATAACTAGAAAGTTAAGGTGTAATTTTTAAATGGTGAATGGCAAATAAAATAAACCAAATTTATTAACAATAAAAGTGCATTTTTAAATATCATCTAAGTTGTGCATCAAATTTAAAATAAATAAAACAACATTAGTATTTCATAGGCATGCAAAAAATTAACATGGGGTCCGTTAAAAACAGCAATGAATATCCGGTAACGTTTTTAAAGGTGTGAATAAAAACTTTGTCTCGCAAAAAACATCACTCAACAAAGGAAGTGCACATGTTGCATCTTAAAAATTCTGCGGATGCTCGATTATAAATGTTTTAGTTATATTCGGTGTTTTGTGGCGTCCGATTGTGTTGATTGTTTAACACTCATCGTAAATGTAATCTGCTGGGATGTTTTGTGAATTAGAAGAAACATATTTCTTTATATGTGTAATTTGTGTTGTTACTTGGGGTTATAGCCGTACCGTAAGTTATGATGTTATGAACATTCTTCACAATATTCTAAAAAAACATAACCTTACTTTATTATGGGGATCATCAACGACATTAGGTTGTAAATGATTTATTTCACTGATTAATTGAATCAATAGTTGTAAAAGTAGAGGAGCACAAAGCAGTTTTAATAGTTAAAAAATCTGAATTATAATAATAAAAGTATCTAGTTAAATATATAAAATCATCAACCATGAAATTTTTATATGAGGTACAAATAAAAAATCAAGTTTGATCTCCATTCTAGGTAAATGTATAAAATATTGTTTGTTTCGATTTCTCATGTTCTAGAACAGATTCTTTCTATATATATTTGTTTTAGGACATATTAGCTTGTTTTGAGCACTATTTTTTACACTAACAATAAATAAATAGTTATTTAAAGTTCTTTGAATGAAAGAAGCAGTTTTATCACTGTGAGGTATGTAATTCTACTGTTAAAACTTTCTGCGTCTAATATTAATATAGGGAAATACATCTCGAAAGAAAAAATTCTCTCTAACTTTTAATTTCCTTAGATAATTATATTAGTTATTAATAACTCTTGAATCCATAGGAAAACATTTTAATAAAGCTTATCTGCGAACAAAAGAGAAAATTTTTAATTAAAAGCTTATTTTCTTTTCTGAGATTTAAACATTATCAATTCTCCAGTGGTTAATTACGTTCTTCTCTCAGGGCTTAAAAGAAAATCAATGACGTTCACTTTACTGTTCCTTAAAATATTCTTTTTTGCAACACTACGGATAGAAATTATTTGTCATGCAGTATTCTTTAACATGGTAGGAAAGCTTTATCTATAGGCATATGATTAATGATTTTTTTCCAACAACCATCTAATAATTACCGTAAGTATTCAATGTATTAGAAACTTTATTGCATTGAAATTTTCCAGTCAAATTCACTTGTCATAACTTTAAATATTTTTTTAATTTACAAATACTTTATTTATTAATTATTTTTAATGTGCAATGTAAAATGAGTGTATACTCACTAAAAAACGTTTTATTAATACTGTTTCACTTAACATATTTTTTAGTAACATCGCTAAAAACTATTTTTTTAATTATGTAATTATATTTTATTGATGATCCAGTTAATATAATTCATTAAAGTAGTATCCTCTCACTCACAAACACGATTATTATCATACAAGTTTAAATGTATTGGTAACTACATGCACATTCGAATTTACAATAATTTATAATAAGTTAAACATAAATGTGCTGTCACTGTCTTAAGAAGCAGTAAAAAATGCTTATTACTTTTAATACCTCATATAATACTGTTGCCTGCAGTAATAATAGTACTTAGCGCCGCAGGAATGTGTATATAAATTAAGAAAATTAAGGTGTTTTACATTCGTAGAGAATGCTGTATCATACATCATTGTATGATACAGCACTGGAATTGTTTTAACTATTTTAACATAAAGTAATATATCCATTGTAAAAAGTGCCAAACTATATATGTGAATTATACTTACCTAATTTGTTAAAAAAGTTGAATAAGCAATATTTTCGCTTATTCAATATAAGATGTTTAAGATAAATAAAATTATTAATGATTTAATAATAAACCTTACCTGTCTGATAGTACTTTTGATAAGGGATTATACAAAAAGTTCCGCCATAATCCTTCACTAAGAGAAATAACCGAATTAATTTAACACAAAATATAGTGGTTCTGTGGTGGCCCAAAACAAAATGGTGTCGGAGAAACTCATTAGTTTGTTTGATTTAAACATAATATATACAGTCAATTAACATTTTTGTTTTGGATTGACAATAATTGCTATTAATTTATGTGTGAACACTTTAATTATCTTAAAATAACATGCAACTTACCACAAGCATAACACCGAGGGATTAAATTAACAAAAAATTTTGTTAATTAGGTCAATATTATTGAGCTAACCAAGTTGTAGTTAATCCAACAAAAGAACTTTGTGAACGTTATAACATTATTTTGTTGCTTCTATATTACTAATTTAACAAATCGAATGAATTTATTTGAACATTAATGATTGCTTAATTAATAAAGTTGACCAAAATTACAGATAATTCATTCAATTTTGATGAAATTATTCTTCCCAAGTCTAACCATCACTTTTATAAACACGTGCCCTATAAAAATCATTAGAATCGTTTTTTTATCCATATACCTAGTAGTAGCTAGGTATATGTAGTACAGGAATTGTCATAAAGATGGCGCTTTTTCTATTTCACACCCGTAATGATGCATATTCGGCACAAAAAGCAGAGTACCTATACACCAGATTGAAAATATCAATTGGGTGTATTTACCAAGTAAACATCTAATAAGAAACAAAATTGAATGCCCGTATGCTTTAACAATATAAATATTGAGAACTGAAAAGAGTCTTGCCTTTGGCTTAACATAATAGCGTCAGGTCCTTCAACAAATTATATGTAAAAACTAACTTGATTATTGTGTGATATGATGTCGAATGCGTAAAATCTAATTTAAATGAATGTCACATTGACAAGTACCAAAGTTAAAATCACTCAAAATTAGTTTAAAGAATATATGTTTGCTTCGCTAAAAACCGACCTATTAAGGTTTTTATTGTGTTTAACATCTTATTAGTCATTTCAGTTGTATAATTATTTGGTTAATAGTTTTGTACTATTTTGATATAATCTAGGTTGTAATCAGTTGTGTCCTCCATTACTATCATTTTGACGTGTCAAGAAAGTAGTTCTCATGTTCTCAAACGTCATGCAGATGTCGCTACTTACCGGAATCTGGTGTAACATTCAATTCAATGTAAATTTGGATGATTCGACAGGCCGTATAAAGCAAACTGTCAAAGTTATCAAGCAGGTCGTGCTTTTAATAATATTGTGTTTACATTTGACATGAACTGTGACATTGCAATGCATTTAGTAAATATTAAGTATTAAATAGTCTGTAAACATGATGAGGTATGAAAGGTAAAGAAGTGAGGTGCTGTGCACATTTTTCGCGCCTATGAGATTACCTGTAAGTCTGTAAGCATCCATAATACATGCTTACAGCACAGATAATCTTGCATGCGCCACAGATTTGAACAGAATTCCACTGTAAGGTTTGCAAGACTATTGCTGTTATAGGATTTATTCAAATATGTCAGTTTACACGGACAACCTACATTAAATTCTGAAATTGAAATGGTTACTGGCAAAAATTTATCCTCTATTGGTGCCATTATGTACTATTATGACTATAGAATATTTTCAAGCAAATCCAGATGAAAACAACAGGGACTAACAAACGTAATTCCCATCAAATACAATCACATTTGACAATTTAACGCAATTAATACATAACACTTGCTTATGTAGTACCAGGTCGTTTTTTGAGTGTTTTTCCTATTTTTCTTACATACCTAATTTAATGTTCAACAAACATTCCATGGTAGCATTATTTTATGGAACTCAAGACGTATTTACGTATAGTTTAGCATTCGAAAGGCTGTTCTAAAGACAATTCAATATGCTTCCGCACATTTTTCTTCCCACACACATTAGTCAGCTGTAACAGAACACCGATATAATGTAGAAAAATGCTAGCGTTGTCACGCATACATATATCACATCAGGAAGACGTACAGTATATTTCGGCATTCCAAGAAATCCCATCACCGATACAGCGCATATTTCCGGTGTCGGCACTGTGGTATCTCTTCCACTTGTGCCGATTTGGCGTGTAATTCTCGACAAACAAAGGGTGTGGTCCTTCCCGTTCCCGACAGAAAAGGAAATGAACACTAATGTTGGGAACTTTCCGACTTTTATGTGTACACGGGCACACACACGAGTTTGCACTAGCTGCTCTTCAGAAGAGAGCTATTAAAGTCAAGCAGAATTCTGGGTGGTTTGCGAGTTAGTTATTGTCACCGACGTTACTTCCGCAGTTTCCAGTTACGTCACTTCTGCCATAAAATCGATGGATAACGTGCACAGTTTTGTCAATATTATACGTATACAGATATATAATAGTATTGGAGGAAGTGCAAAGAAAAATAAAACGTTTTCTTTTATATAGAACATTATTTGATGTATGTTAGTGATATATCAACACATTTCTTTTTTGTTTTTAGAGATTTAACTCTATTTTAATTAAAGAAAAATAGTGAGAGGACAGAAATATAACTTACTTACAAGAGTTTTGGCTTGTCAGAAGTATGAATTACAATCTGGAATTCGGTAAACCCAATCTTTAAATGTTATTACATTACAAAAGTGATTTTGTTCAATTTAATGTTACAAGTAACAATATCATGATCACAGTTAACATTACACACTGAGAAGGGAACCATCCAGACTGTCAATTTACGATTTGAATGAAACAATATTTCAAACCAAGGAATAATGGAAGTAATTTGAATTGAATTGAATATAACTTAGTTAGTAGTAACCAATAAACTACTACTAAATATCTTTTGGAGATTTGACCAACATTTCCGGGAAACTGATCGGTTTATATCAAGTCAGTAAAATGGTAAAAGATCAAGGCAAGAACGCTCTGTCTACCAGTACTATCTTTAACAATTAAATGAGAATTGAAGCTCCACAGATGTCGACATGATCGACATCTGTCCAGATCTATATATTCTTGTTACTGAAACTTATAAACAAACCTTCTAGTTGACATCCAAAAATGGTGAATAATACTAGTATAAAAACATTTCTACTGATGCTAGGATGTGCATTGATTTGACGCATAGCAGATATCCAGCGATACCTTAAACATCCCTGAAGATTTACCTATTATTTTTACTGGAATCTATAAACAAACCTCCAAACTTAGAAAAATCACATATATTTTTTTCTCCCACAGCTCCAAAGATCTTTTAAAAATGTCGGATAGTACTAGTACAACAATATGCGCCTAATGTCACAACACAGCAATGAAATTACATCTGCCAACATCATTGACATCTGTCAAGATTTACATATCGTTGTTACTGAGACTTATAAACAAATCTTCTAGCTTGTAAATATTACATTTATTTTTTGTCTCACAACTCCTAATGACATCCAAATATGGTGGAATAATACTAGCATATAAAACATTTCTACTGATGCTCGGATGTGCATTGATTTGACTCATAGCATATATCCACCGATATCTTAAACATCCCTCAAGATTTACGTCTTGTTTTTACAAAAAATCTATAAACAAACCTCCAAACTTAAAAAGCCACATATATTTTTCCTCCACAGCTCCCAAAGATCTTTTAAAAATGTCGGATAGTACTAGTACAACAATATGCGCCTAATGTCACAACACAGCAATGAAATTACATCTGCCAACATCATTGACATCTGTCAAGATTTACATATTGTTGTTAGTGAGACTTATAAACAAATCTTCTAGCTTGTAAATATTACATTTATTTTTTGTCTCACAACTCCTAATGACATCCAAATATGGTGAATAGTACCAGTATAAAAACATTCCTGCTGATGCTAGGATGTGCATTGATTTGACGCATAGCATAATGTATCCACCGATATCTTAAACATCCCTCATGATTTACGTATTGTTTTTACTAAAAATCTACAAACAAACCTCCAAACTTAGAAAAAACCACACATATTTTTCCTCCCCAGCTCCCAAAGTCTTTTAAAAATGTCGGATAGTATTAGTACAACAATATGTGCTAATGTCACAACATAGCAATGAAATTACATCTGTCAAAATCATTGACATCTGTCAAGATATTTCAAGGTAGTGATCAAATATGTATAAAAAGCAAATAATTAATTGATCAATGAGATACTTGTTGAAAGTTAATGTTAATGAGAAAATAATAATTAAAAATTCTCCACATTTAGTGTTATTATTTTCCTTTGGCCTAAACTTTCAACAAGTATCTTATAAAACTAAGTTATATTCAATTCAATTGAAATTACTCCCATTATTTGTAGTCTTTGGTTTGAAATATTAAGTTTGTTCGCGTCGCATGAACTATTTGCACTTTTATGCACTTTTTAGAACTTTTGTGTGCAAAAGTGCATGAACTATTTGCACTTTTTAGAACTTTTGTGTGCAAAAGTACATAATAGTGCAAATAGTTCATGCGACGCGAACAAACTTATTATTTCAATTAAATCGGAGATTGGCAGTCTGGATGCTTCCCTTGTCAGTGTGTAATATTAACAGTGATATTTATAATATTGCTATTTGTAACACTAAATTGAATAAAATCACTTCTGTAATGTCTTAATACTTTAATAGTACCACAATTATTCCATATAGCGACTTCATCAGCCCAATGAAATTTGAGTAAATATTTGTCTTCCATATTTTCTGTTTCTATATTTTCCATTCAAGTTACAAGTACCAAAATACGGAGGAATTGGATAAAACTGTTTAAGACGTTCCCTTCACATTGTTGTTTCAGACCTTATGGGATCTGTTAATTTGACAATTTGTCAACATTATCAACTTTATGGTTAGCTAAAAGATTTAAAAGTCGATATTCCAGACACACTTATGCCATCAGCACGTCATTATGTTGTCTTGTTAATATATGCGACAACGCTGTTGAAATTAAGCGTTCAAGAGAAAATTGAAATTGTGTTGCTTGATGGAGATAACTATAAAACTTGTTGATAGAAGCTGATAGAAATGTACATTTTGCAACAGCAAGTAAAATATTAATAATAAAAAAAAAATCAAGACTTCTGGAAACGTTGACAATAAATCAAAACATAAAGCATGGATTGTTGCTGAAGAAATTCGAAACCAAGCAATGCTGCCAACAGCAAAAATCCTAAATGTTCGCAAAGGAAAAACTCAGCTTTATTTGGTGTGAGTAAAGATGTAATTGGAACGATATCAAAATCAAACAAATTTAAACCCAATAAACCTGTGATCAGTCATGCTCTACAAGCAGAAGATTTTGATGGAAGATTTAAATTTAAAAATACTCTTTTTCTGACGAGGCAACTTTTACTTCTAATACTTCTTCGCTGGTGGACCGACGTTAATCTTCATTCTAATGTCGAAACTCGTGATCAGTTTATTGTTTTAAAACAAATGCACGGTGATTCCTCATCATACATTTAGAAAATGTTGAGCCATCCTTCTTTCGACGGACTATGAATGCACAACGTTACTTAGACTTCCTGAACACTGGATCGGTTGATTTTATTGATGAACTATGCAGGCATGAAATACGGTACCAACACGATGGAGCATATTGTCATAGTACGAGAAATGTTCGCGAGTCTCATTTATACATTTCTTTAGCGGAAGAGTACTTGGGAGATACACAAACTTTGTTTGGTCCGCAAGATCTCCGGACTGGATACTATTAAGCATCTTCTTAGTGGATCCTTGAAGCGAAAGGTGTATCTTAGAAGACCATTTATACCATAAGAATGGAATCTTCTGAAAGAACAATTACCTACTTAGAAAGGTGCGGTGGGTACCTTGAGGTACATGTGGAATGAGGAAAAAAATTATAATGATGGGGATTTTCATTGTGATTAAGCATCTATTCTTGATAATTCTTGCAAAATCTAGTGAAAGTTTATGAAATTTGCCATGAGAAGATAAATGACGTAATTAGTAAGTGCATTTATTTTTACATTAAGTTGTGATTTATCTTATACGACAAATATTTCAACAAATTATTGAAAATGCTAATTACATGTTATCTATCTATGTATTTAAGTTTTTTTTAACTTTAAATTTATTAATTAGTTAATAGAATATATGAATCTAATCTTGGACATAATTTTTAATTCCCAACAACATTTTCAAATGATAATTCAATTTACTCTTTCATTTTCCTCGTATACTATATTTTACAAATTTTATTCTTGATTATTGATTTATACACAAAGCAGATTTTTTTTATGAAGCATATTTTTTTTTGTAAAATTAATAAAAAAGAAATCCCATTTGTTCAAAAACTTTTTCAGACATACTGCATATCTGTCAAAAAAATATGCGAGGATAAATGGCTATATTATCTGCTGAGGTCGACATTTAAAAAATAGTTAATTTTTTTTTTGTCAAAAATAAATATTTTGTTGTTTCATTCTAAAGAGTTAAATGAATGGTGCCCCAAGAGGATTCTTTCAAATTTGAACCTAATCATGTTTTATAAAAAAAAATACGAAAAAATGTCTGAACAATGTGATTTTGTTCTTTGGCTCGATTGAATCAGTTATTTTTAAGGAAAAGAAACAGGAATGCGCCGAGGTACGACTTCAACTACGCTAAAAGCAAAGCAATATCAGGATATTGCTATTGCTATCTTGTCCACCGCTACAAAGCAGTCATTTTGGATCAGGATTTTCCGTGATCTAACCATAAGATAACTACTTTTCAAATTCCCAATTCCTACTTTATTTGCTTATTACAATTAATACAAGCATAAAACGTTAAATCAAGGAAGAGTTCAAGCCAATTTTTTTTTAAGTAAAAATATATTTTACAAAGATTGCAAGCTTTTAGCGAATTCATGTATTTCTGCTAATAATTCTAATTATTAAGAGGAATTTTTCCCAAGAAAAATTTACCTCACGCAGGATTCGAACCTATACACTCTCGTTACCGGACAACGCTACTTTGAGTGAGAGGAATATGTAGTTTCATGCGACAAATCGATATAAGATCTTGAAAGGCCGGCAGGATGTCGATTTATCGCACGAACCTACATATGCCTCGCTAGCTCAATTGGTAAAGCGTTCGTCCGATAAACGAGAGTGTGTAGGTCAATCTTGCGTGAGGAAAATTTTTCTTGAAAAAAAAATCCTGTGAATTAATAGTTATTACACAAAGACATTAATTCGTTAAAAGTATTTATTATATTCCAACTATCCCCTTCTTAAAGTTGAGGTTTACATATATACATCCGGAAAAGAACCAAAAACATTTGAGCTTTTTTTTTTAGCAGACAAAGAAAAACATCGAAACGACCTTTTTCTTAAAAATATAGTAAAAACTGAACATTAAAAAATATATTTTTTTTTATGACAGACCCGATAACGTTTGATAATTTGTATCTACAGCAATGTGCACAGAAAACACGGTGAACTGCGTAAGCTCTCATATGCAAAAAGTACTGAAATGAAATAAAGCGAGTTAGATTATTAAATTTGTTGGAGTTATACCCTAAATTTACCAATAAGTCGAAGCAACAATGTGCAGATACTGGACTTGATTTGTTTCTCCAATAAAAAACTGGTCATAAGAAAACAAAAAAAATGTGGAAGACTTAGAACTTACGCAGATTTAAAAATCATGTTTCGAGAAAAACGCGTCAAAGTTCGAGCAAAAGTTTTACAATAGTTACTACATAGTGAGAGATTCCCACTATATTAATCCTTTTCTTCTTCATACTTGGTTTGCAAAATTTGTTGCTTTCCTAGACAGTACACGAGTTTTGCAGAGCGTGGAAACTACTTGCTCTGGCCCTGGTTGTATGCATCAGCAATTGATGACCGAAATTTTTTGGCATCAAGTCTACTGCAATTCCCACCGCCATTCATTATTTGTAATACAGAAAGTAACCTTCATTGAATAAATTTGCGGCAATGTAGTAGCAAATTGAATTGTTTATGGGCCGCAGTGTAAATCTTTTGGAGCTAGTTTCTACACATATGAACTAAACGAGTCGTTTTCAGTTTTGTTCCAATGCATCTTTGCAATAAATCACTCTAGAAAAAACTTCATTAACGGCTAATTAGCATATTTGATTTTTGTTTTTTTTGCAAAAGGGGGGGTCACTGCATGAATGAAAGCAAGCTATCCTTGGCCTTCTGCAACGCCCCCACACAGGCTGTCTACAGCCTTGGACAATAAAGTGTGTTCTCAGTCGCCATCCGAAATCGTGCGACGAAACTGCTTTTGAGACATCGCATCGACTTCATTTTTCCTATGCTTCTCTGATGATCCGTAGTGCGATTAACCTTTGCCATCATATTCCGCCGTACTTGCTTTGCTCACATTGGGCGCAGTTTTGACAAAGTGCTCATAATATCTATAACTTTCTTTCTGTACTTTCCAATTAAAGTAGCTCTACCAAATAAATGACGAAACACCTAGTTTTTTTCATGAGCGCGTGTCCAGATACTGTATAGACGTAGTGGGTCATTTCCTGCTTTAATACTTTCTTCTTCTTCTTTTGAACTAATTCAAAAAAACGGCTTTTCAACGCAATTGAAAATTATATTATAACATTTACAAAACCATAGATAGCATCTAAATATGCTCACGTTTGTCTGTCGTACACCCGCTCCTTTAGTAACCGTAAGCGGCTTAAACAATGCGAATATTACGAAACCGCTTTAACCATGTATGTTATATATTTGGAGCTTTCAAAAAATGCAAAAAACCAAAAATCGATTTTTCCAGTCAAATACAGGTAAACCTCCACTTAAGGTAAAATTGTAACGTTTGCCAAGTGACAAACTATTCGGCATATAATCAAGATTCTTGTTTATGTCAATATCTATCGCAAAAAAGATCATAATTGCCATTAATTTTTTCAAACCACACGGAGCTATAAAATTCCACATAAAAACTTTTGCGCAAATATGCCTTTTAAGTCCTCAATTTCCACGATTTCTGATCCATATGTTAATTCGACATTAGGTACTATATTATTAAAGGAAATATATCCCCCATTATAACGCTTCTCTTATGACTTCTTGCGGCAAAGTACCAACCTTCTTAAAAAAGAGTATCGCCGTCATGGTGCACCATACGAATTTAAATTAACCAGTATAGTTATCTCTTCGTCCTCGCTCGCTTCTCGGTTTCCCTTCGCGAACATATACTCTCAGGATTGTCCATCACCGCAAATATGGTCAAAATTAAAGAATGGCGCGACTGGACGCAACTAAAACCGACAAATAAGAAGCGGAACGTGTGGACTGGAAGGCAACAACAACAAGAGCAAAGATCGTTCCCGAAGCATCTCTGTCAGAAGTCAGAAGTCGCTCAGATGTCGTCGTCTTTTCTGAAGCGAGCAAACGTACTGTATATTTATTTGATAGAGTAGCGCCAGGCTCTGGGTGGCGCTAAACCTTATACGGTGATGTGTGTTGTACACACATATGTGTCTTGTCTCTCTATGTGTGTGCGCTTACGACGGTGATTCAGTCGGCCTCAAGGGGTCGGGACCCGTCAATGCACCCACAGATCGCATACCAGCGTTAACAAGCTTACCTCTATACGTGCGTGGTGTGAGTATACATAGGTATGTAGGTACAATACACTCACGTACGGCAGCATAGAAAGGCCGCTATATGGCCGTATTATGTTGGTGCAACGCGGCGTGGGATAGCAACCTCCGCTCTTTTCCTTTCTGCGCTCGGCATCATTGCGAACAGACACACATACCACACAGACACATGGTATCGGAATTTTTTCGAAGGAATATTCGCGTGAGAATCAATTGTTTAATTTAGTTTCGTTCGCGGTTGGTGCTCTGGGTTTTCTATTAACACTTTATGTGTTTGAATGAAGGATAATAGGGTGTAGGTGACATGTACTGCCCCTTACTAGTGGGAAATTTGCTTAATGAAGAGAAAAGGCGATGCAATTAACAATAATTCGATAAATTGCAAAATGAATTATTATTATTTTTAAATCTTATTTGGATTTGTCCTAACCAGTCAAGTTATATTTTTTTTTGAAATAAAACTCCTGAGCATTGTGGGTCTTCTAATTACTTTATTGATATTAATAAACCATTATTTTACTTCTCACGTTTCGATGGATTTTTTTCCATCGTGTCAAAAATCCATGTTTTGTTGTTTTTTTACTGAACTTTCTAGAATGAAAATATACAATAACGTTACAGTCATTAAAATATACAATAGTTTAATTATAACTTACTTAATTTAGTTTCGTCCATTAATATATAATTGCAATGATTGTATGATGTCCTTATTGGACAAAATTTGTCAAAAATAATTTTTAAACGCTCACAAACACATTATAATGTAATGTATATAAATGGAAGCGCGATGTTACACTGCGATCTAAAAGATCTGTTGTGTCCCCTATTCTTGCTGCTTTACAGCTGGCCTTCCAATCCTATTCCTTTCAGAAACTGCTAGGATATCAGAGAGCTCCAGTCTTCGATTTCACATGCTCCCAAGTGCAACGCCCTCGAGTTGCACGTGCTACGCAAGTTTGAGCAGGAGATGGATGGGTGTTTCATCCTTTCCCACAATCGACATTCAGATTCCTTTTCCATATCAAAGCTTGCTCAGGTGTCCCTTTCCAGTCTACAATGACCTGAAAGTATTCCTGTTAGTATGCGAACATTGTTCTTACCAGGTTGATCATTCTCTGAAAACTTTTGTTAAAGTCCAGAAGAATTTATTTGCTATTTCTGAGATTTTCCAGTAACTGGATTTTCCTCTGCTCCTTTCTATTTTGCTCCTATGTGACCGAACCACAGAAAGTTGCTTATTCCTTTTGCCTAGCTCATTTAATTTCCTAGCATTCCCAGACCATCTTAGAACTGATTTCATTCATATTCACAAACACATTAAAAGTACGCCAGGCCTATTGGGAATGTAGATATTTGGAAAACCGTGTTGATCCGTAGTATAAAAAGGAAACACAAATAAAACAAACAAAAACCCCCTATCGACAAACAAAATATAGAAACAGCAACACATTTTAAATAGTAACTAGTGGAAATAATAATAACTATAAATTATAAAATCGAGTAATATAATTTTGATAAATTTCGTATTTCAATTCTATCATTGATTGAATTTTTCTCTTTTTGAATGATGTATCAATTTATCAAATTAAAATTTTGGTAATAAAATAATTAAACAAAGAACATACAAGCGTTACAATAAACAACGAAAGAACAAAAGCGAAAATTTATATATATCCCATATGTAAAACCAATTATCTGAAAAAATAAAAAAAAAATACCACCTTGCAATATTAATATTGCATATCGAATTAATAATAACCTTAACAAAACCTTTACACTAGATTAAAAGACAAAACACCTCTAGAGAAAAAAAAATAATTAATAAAAAGTTCACATTGGGCAAACTTCAATTAAGATTAAGAGGACATAAGTCCTCTAATACCATAACTGCTTAAAAAAAAAACAAGACTTAAATACACCGCTTTAATTATGATAAAACAATTATGTTAACAAAAAAAACAAATTATAAACGTGATGCTTTTTGGAAATGACATACCATTAAAAAGAGAGAAATCAAATAATGATAGAATTGAAATTATCAAAGTTATAGTATTCGATTTTATAATTTATAGTTATTCATGATTGTAGTATTCATGGCACACAGGAAATAAAATGTCAGACATCAGACGTGTTTTATTTGTGAATACATCACAATGATAAACAAAAAAAACCAAGAAGCATAGGAGTTTTATTTAAAAGAAAAATTTAAAGTGTCGTTAAAGTTTTACATTTATTTATTATGCAGGAAAACAAAATAGAAGAAAAGAACATCATTGCTTGACGCATGACGAGAGATTGGATGACGATGGATGAATACTTGAGTTGTTGTTTGGGCATTTCCATCGTTTGTTGGATTTTTATGATCCGACGTTTATGCAATCGTCTACTGCCGTCATCATTATTTGCCATGTTAAAGTTTTACATTTATTTATTATGCAGGAAAACAAAATAGAAGAAAAGAACATCATTGCTTGACGCATGACGAGAGATTGGATGACGATGGATGAATACTTGAGTTGTTGTTTGGGCATTTCCATCGTTTGTTGGATTTTTATGATCCGACGTTTATGCAATCGTCTACTGCCGTCATCATTATTTGCCATGAATTTGACAAATATGGTTGGTTAGTTCTGTGAGAAATTTGTCAAATTAATTGCAAATAATGAGTTTGACAAGACACAGCCTTCTTCAAGACTACCCTGATGACGGCAGTAGACGAACTGCCGAAACGTCGAATCATCAAAATCCTACAAACGATGGAAATAGCCCAACAACAACTCAAATCATTGCTTAACACCTCTTTCAGTTTTAAATTCTTTCGGTTCTTCATTATTTGCTCTTACGATGTTTATGTGATTTTTATATCACTTCTGCTATTTCTTCGTCAATTTTTCTTTTTATTATAACGTTATAAAGAAAAAATTGTAATATTCATTATTGTTATTATTAACCAAAAATAGATACATACAATATAAATTTAAGAATATGTACAACATAAAGGAGAAACATAAATTAAATGATGTTAATATTTGAATAATCTAAATTAAACACGAATACAATACAGAAACGAAAGATAAGTATTAATATAAATAAAATTCAGAAGTATCTAATACATTAACAATCCAGATAAAATAATCCATCAAGCAAATAGTATATTTTACTAATAAAATATTGTTCTTTTAGTATAAGTAAATGATTTTCTCAGAGTAATGAAAAAATAGCCAAATTAAACTACTAAATATCTCCTTGTGAATATCCGAGCTTTCGTAACCATATTTGATACTTTATCAGAGACCAAGTCTACAATAATTTGAAGAAATATAAAAAGTTTCAATCAAAATTTTGATAGTGACTAACTCACCAGTGAAAAATTAGAGGCAAGTGATTAGCAGTCAATTGAAACGTTCAACTATTTTTTACAATAAAAATACATTTACTTTTGCAATAGTAAGTGTTGACCATCGAAATTTTGATTGCAAAGACAAAGTTTACAATAATTTAAATAAATTAAAACAGTATTCATTTAAATAATTGTAAACTGTCTTTGATGAAACAGGAAATTTTCTACAGTTACTAAAACTCAGACATTAAACGTGGTTTCCATTTCACTTTTTTATTGCTTCTTTCTACATTATGGGTTTGCAAAATTGTCGTGTTTCTCAAAGTTAAAAAAAGCTAAGGATACTTGTTGAGTGCTAATTTGGTTTGGGTGGACAAAGACAATCTACTCCACACTCATCATTTTTGACGAAAGATTGTTTCATTTAGCATAAAATTCTTTCTTGAACCTCCGTCTATAAAAACAGGTTGACGCACTACATTTGACTTCACAGATGTGTAATAAACTGTCATTCAGCTGCTGTGCAACTTTACTGATATGAACTGGTGTCTCAATTGCACTTATTATTGATAAATACATAGGTATAGTGGTGGGGGTGATTTTTTTTACGATAGAAAATTACATTAAATACTTCTGTCAAAGTGACAGGAACACCCCTAAAGCTAATATAATAGACTCTCCCGACGATTCCAGCGCTCAAAATGGATATGACGACACATGTACTTCTCATTTTGGGTTCACTATATCAAACTACAAAAAACAAAATTATTCTCGGAAACGTCAAAATACTAAGATATGTAACATGTATGCCAACCTGCACTGTCAACTCTCTACCGTCAAAATTTCTTTCCTATTTTCAATTCAAAGTTAACAAAAAGATAAATAATGAAAAAGGGCACATTTATTGTAGTGGTTTTCATTCATCGGAAGTGGTTCAGTGAAACAAAATTACCCAAGCATTAACTCACGCAGATTTACTTTGTAACTAATCTCTGGCGTACAGTTAGAAAGCGGATGCTGGTCGTATTTCTATGTTTATAAATCTTATTTTTTTGTTTGCCGTATGCACAACCTAAATATAAAATAATTTTTGATAAAAATCTTTTATAAGCTAACGCAATACATGACTAACGAAAACTTCGTTAGGGATGATTCATGCAATTAAAAACAAAGCATACTGGTGTCATATACGTCTTCTCAGTATACATAAATATGCCTATAATTAGACATTACTGATCGCTTTTGCATGTAAATAGATTTGTTTTTTAAAAATCCAGGCGATATGATTCAACATTGCCCGAGTTGAATTGTTTTGGGTAAACGATAAAACAATATAGTACGGATATTGCAGAATATTTAGGTGCTATTAAAAAAATATTTACCGATTTTTGTACGATTTCATGCTGGAATGTCAGAATAATTTGTGGCAAAAAGAGGTTTTCGTTGGGACGCAGCTTTCAATGACGTTTTAAAATGAGAAATCCTGAGTTGTTTATATATTTTCTACATTCTGTATTTTCTTCTCATGAATATATAGTGAATCTTGTTTTCAAAGGATCCAATATCATATAATAAAACTGAAGTATAGGACACATATTCGGTAAAAATTTGGTAGGTGTACCCCAAAATACCGCCTTTCTGATGATCCAAATGAAATTTTAATTCTTTAAATTCGTAATTAGTATTTCAATGCTTGTTTTTGAACTTTGCACGTTTTTCTGTTTTCCTTTGAGATGAATGTATGTACACTGAGAAAAATACTAGAGGAGATATCAATAATCTACATTCATTGAGTGAATTTGCATCGACAGAACGAAAAGTGTCATTGTTATGATAAACTATTGTTTACAATCTTTGACTCAGTAATAACAAGAATTATTAGTGAAATAAATTTTTATTTCATATAAATTAATAATATGAATATGAACGAATACATATATTGTTATTTTTAAGTACAATTTTAATAAAACTATTCACGGTATGAACGCAATAAAGTATTAAATGATACCTTCTTCGTTAGCTCAATAGTTTGCAATTAATTGCAAGAGCGAACAGATAACATGCCTAAATGAAAGTGCATGGCAAGAGTTACCGACTTACTCGGTCACTGAATGAAAGTTTGGCGTGTCCTCTCTAGACAGCGTGCATCTAAACTCTAATCTTTTAGGGGGACATCGAGAATAATCTTGAAACACGATACTGACGAAAGTAAATTTGCTCTCGGAGGAATGCTGAAAACGCTTTTCATGCATTTATTTATTGCATTACTAAGATATCTCAAAGAATTGTCCAAAACCAAACCTAGGTCACACACGCTGTCAAGTACAGGTAATTTTGTTTCACCAATTACAATACTTAAAGATTTTCTTAATTCATTACAAATTGTTGGTTTACTGAAAAAAATTCCTGAGACTTTGAAAGATTAATATGTAGGTTGTATTGTTTAGAAAAATTGTATATAATGTTGTAAATCAGAGTTAAGTAAGTTATTTGCGTGTTGCCATTCTTGAGGACTAAAAGAAATGTACAATTGAATACCGTCTGCATACACAGGAATCTGTAAACTTAACTAACGATGGTAAATTATAAGTATAATACAAAAAAATAACGGGAATCCAATAATTGAACCTTGAGGGACTCCAAATCCTATTAATCGAGTTTTAACAAGAACTTTAAATGGACAATTAAAATTTTATAACTGACATTACACTAACCACGTAGAGATCAGCATATTTCATTTTGTTCGTCGTATGTAATATTGCCATGCATACAATTAGCCAATAGAAAACGTTCAAAATATAAACCTATCTTTCCCAACGCTATATTCTTATCGTGAATCCAGTATAGTTTCCTTTTGGTAAAAATTGTGCAAAACTTCGATATGCAATCACACATTGATCAGAAGTGCTCTCCGTATAGCATGTGAGTTTGAATCACTCATTGATTACATAAAAGTATTTCCGTCCACACTCTAATCATACGGCGCCATTGATATTGCAATGCGTCTTCATGGCGGATTGTATGAATGAACAACAGCATCCGCGTGTATCTATCTTATCTTAAGAAAACATGCGGGGAAAAAATGTTGATCTTGGTTTGTCAATCTGATGCTTATATTTCCCAGAACTAGCGAGACGCGAGACGGTAACTCGCAAGTACGTTGTCTATTTAATATTGAAATAGATGGAATGACAAAGCGATGAGTCCACACATATAAGAACGAGCGCCAGTTAATGCGAACGATGTAGTGCGGGCGAATAGCCGTGGAGTCGTGTCATTCATAAATAAATTAATAGACAATCTCAATGCGGCTAGCAAGTGATTGTAGTATAACTCAGTTCCCCCTCGGTTATACAATTTTAAAGTCGTTACCAGTCGCCGATTCGATTGCCGTGCGTGTTTATGTTTAAAGAATCGGGTGCTGTAGGATTCGTGACATTATTAAACGTAATACAATTACTATTTAAACGCGAATTAAAATTCTCTCGAAGGGCGATTTGCAACGCGTTTGGAATGCGTCTCTGGGGTTTTCCGTACGCGCATTTTTTTTTTCTTTCTTGAATGTCAATGATTGGGATGCTGTTATCCTTTCTATTGTTGTTGCAGTGCGCGCAGGTGAACAGGATGCAAGAGGTATCTCCGCGTTCTCCCAATACTGACTCGTTGAATGGTAAGTTTTCTATCGTTTTATTTTTTTTTTCATACGATTGTGTTACGTAGTTTATAGAGTTAATGGTAATTTGACTTTGATATAAATTGGTTTTTTGTTGAAGGAAATAGATTTATCATATTTTGATAAAAGTGATAAATAGAATCCTTTATTGTCCTATAGATAATAAATGATGTAAATATGTGTGCATAGTAATACCAAAAAAAATTCTTACAAGCTACAAACTGAACAAACCTTTGATTGAAGTGCTTGGTGGAATGATTAAATAATTTCGTAACTAATAGAAATAAATAGAATCGATTTCATCGAAGATTCCCGTATAATTTAAAATAGTATAACCATAAAATCTTATGTTTCTTTAGGCTTAGATACTTTCAGACTTTTAATTCACAAATCTTCAAAAACTTTAAGTACTAACACTGAAGAATTAAGAGCATGTTCCAACGTTCTCTACAGTGTTAAATACTAGGCATGGATGTAAGCATTAACTGTATGGGGAAATGAAAAAAAGAAATGTTAAATTAAAAGTCTCTGAGGTTCAAATAAGGTTTGTTCAAACATGTAGTTTGCGAACGGTTTACGATCATGTGAATCAATCAGACAACCATTCGATTGGTTCACGTGATTACCAACCGTTCGAACAGCCTTATTTTATAATATTTTAAATGTAAAAGATATAGAAGGATAAGCTGCCGAAAAACGCCCCGATGGTATCAAATTAAAAACCCATATAAATACAATAATAGAAGCAATTAACCCCATTAACTACTTTACACTCAGAATAGTAAGTAGCGGTGTTGAGCTAAACAAAATTTTATTAATTTAACAATGCTTATTTGGATTTGTTATGGCAAACAAAAGATTTTTGTTTGCAGGAACGAAAAAAATTGTTAGGTATTTGGTTGTTGTACAAAAATTTATTATTTTTATAAGTAATGCCTATGGCAAAGTTCAGTTGAAACGTTTCGACGAAAGTTCAATCCAACTCTTTTGAAACGTATCCTATTAAGTTAATTCAAATATATATTGTGCTTCAATTTACCAAATTTCAAATATTCCATTTAAATGAATATTAAATTGAATGAACTATATTCTTTAATCTTGTTCTAACTATAATCTTTAATCCTGTTCTACAACGTACTTATTTGAGGGAGATATGGCGGCGATATTGTAGCCGGAGTGTTTGTCCTGCATATTGGGGGTTGATCGCGAAAATCACTCCGCCGCTGTAGTAAACGGTTAAGGAGAAGTCGCTCTTTCAACGATCACAGCTCCTATTAGACGTTTATCTGGCGAATATACCAGATTAATATGCTATAAACGGACTTATCACCCTAGTTATGCTAAATATGTTTACTGTTACTGGAGTGAAATAGGAGAAACGCCATCTATGAGACAATTTCTGTTATACTTCTAGGTATTAACGTATTTTCGGTGCTATATTGGGAGAAAATTACTATAAAATAGATGTGCCACTATCGCACTGATATTCTGCAATTTCTACAACCCAAAACGTAATTTGATTTCATGCTTCAGATTCGTCTAACAGCATTTTTAGTTGATTGAATAAAAAAAAAACGTGTTAATTTCCTAGTAATATTAAAGGAACCATTTTCATTGTTAATTGGAACAAGTCCCAAACTCTAATTTAAATAAATTGCTTCAAAACTAATTCTTTTTTTTATAGACCGAAGAAATTGCTTTTGTTCAACTCAAATTTTGGTCATAATAACCAAAAAAAAATTAACAGATTATTTTGTGTTCACAGTTACTTTATCTTGGTGTGATTTTTCTACGTCTTTTTTTAACCAATCGATTTGAAATTTTACAGAAACAATTTGGTTAATTGGTACTCCTATTCAAAATTATTTTGATCTTGCTGTGACAACTTTAATTAGTTAAAAAAAGGGTCTTCCTTTCGAGCACAAACAGCAAACCATTGTCCAAAAGATGCTCTATACCTCGTGTGAAAATTTGATCCAATTTGCTGTGGTGAAATAGTTTAAAAAAAGCAAAACAGAATATAGCAGCAGTAAGTCTGCCTTTTATTGGTCGTCTGTACTCTATATAGCAATTTGGCATTTCGGAAACATAATATAATATTATTGGTCTCCATTGGATTGGATGAAGTGTATGAAATATGAAAAAATATATGAAATCCTTTCCAAACGGAGGGTTTTAAAAATCCTCTTTTACATGTTTCGCCCTGAGACCATCTTCAGAAAACTAAAAAGGATGAAATGCAAATAATGATTATATCTGATATAAATGTATAAGAAAGTACAAAAAAGTATATAAGAATATGAAACTTCAAACTTCATATTCTTATATATTATTATTCATATGGATCAAGGCTCAAGTGCCAAGTAACCAAAATTATGTAATATATGATACCACAAATGGGGTTTATACTCATGTAGACATGCATTTATAATCATTTGACCGATTAAATTGTCATATTCAATTAATAGGAGACAAACCGCAAAGAAATATGCACAATCAAAGGAATTTTATAGCATCCAGTATTCGTGTTGATATAAAAGTCATAAATATGTTAAGATACATATCTTTTCTGTCTAAAAAAACCGCGTTAACATGTATCTAGAGAGGATCTTGTGCTTAACGACATCTGTCGTTTAACGCCAATATCTATTGTGAAAAAAAGGTTATTTTTTTTTTATAATGGAATGCTAATATAATAAATAAAATTTAAAGTAACTAACCAAATTATTTTCTCTCACATTTCGCAGCATTTGAGGACGCGTGTTCGATAATTACATTGTATAGGTAATAGAAATTATAATTTTGCCTGTGTGAATGTACATACATACGTCATTATAAGAAGTAATTGTTATTCTCGCTATTTCCATTATAATCAAAGACATCTTAGCATTACTGATGTCTATTTTATGACGATTCGTAGATGTATTTGACCGCCTATATACTTTATACATTCACGGTACTTTCGGTAATTTTTATACCAGAAATGTACCACAATTCGACATTGTTATTTAAGAAATCTATTTTGCATACTACAAATTGTGACTTTATATTCTATTCATTTCTAACAATAAATATGAGTATGTATGTAACAATTTTATTTTATTTGGCTAGGATATATAAATACGTGACTATGGATTTGCTTAGATTTTTTTTTTAATGTTAAAAAGATGTTCAACGAAGTTGGCAACACCACTTCTTTCATTATAGTCATTGTGATGGATTTGTATGATATAATATGTTTACAAATTATCCATATTATTTAAGTAAAAATCAAATTTATAACAGAACGTATACAAAGAATGGGGAATTCCACTGCCCCCTATGCTACAGAAAAATAATAGTAAAAGATTGAATAAAATATAACGTAAAAATCCAGTGAAACTTCCTTAATTTGAATCTCCAAGCAGTGGAATATGAAATTCGAATTATAGAAAAATATATTAAATTAGGCCTTTCTATTTATATAATAAGCTTAGAATAATTCTTGGTAAATTGAGAAATTGAGGAGGTTTTTAATAGCATGAAAAGAGTAAAAAATAAACCAACTGCTGGTTATAATGCCATACCACCCTACGTTGTCAAAGATTTGCCTTCACAAAACCTCTAAGTACATTTTTTAATTTATCATTGCATATATATACATTCCCCAAATGTTGGAAGATTGTTCGCATGTGTCTAATTCCTAAAAAACGAGACAAAGCTTTTTTAGCTTTCGAAGTATTTGAATCTGTTCTACATAAACATTTATTTATTCGACCCTACCAACACGGCTTCATCTCTACCGATCTTACAAATCTCTATGACATAACTTAAAAGATTTCTGAAAGATTGGATGAGAGCAGCTACGCGGATGTCGCTTATACTTATATTATTTCAGTCGAACTTTCGATGTTATTGATCACAACATATTACTGCGAAAACTTTCTTTCATTGGATTTGACAATTCTTTCTTACGGTTGATGGACTCGTATGTAATCAAGAAAAGAATTACGTTTGCAATGGGGACTCTAAATTACGCGACTTTGTGGCACACCTCAGGAGTTCCGCAAAGATCTAATCTGGGTCCTTTACTATTCATATTGCGCTTCAACGACTTGGAGCTGTCCAACTCGGTAAGTTGGATCGTATAAGATCGATCGTAATTTCTCGTCAATGTCTACTTAATATGGAGTTCAACTCTGAATAAGATACACGTGTTTCACATGTTTATAACGAACCAAAAAGAAAATGAAACGGGATTTTGTTGAAAAATAAAGAAAAAAACATTATCTTCTTTTAGGGTGTAATTAAAAAGACTGTACCACCAGCAAATGCGCTTATTTATTGACGTCATTATAATATTGTTATACATTGCTAAGTGTATTATTAATCCCATTTCTTATATTGGATAATGTTTACCTGTGTATAGAACAACTTATTGTTTTAACAGGTAATCGGATTATAAAAATTTGCCTTAAGTAGAGGATTAAGTTTAGTTCTATACAACCCTACACGGTAATTACCTCATTTACGCGTAAATTAGCTATTTGTCTTTGTAAATTCAAGAAAATTAGTGCAATATTTGCCTATTTCAGAACATATAAAAGAAAACCCAGCTTGGTACCCGATCAGTTAAAACTCAACTTTGAGTCGAAACTTTATGCAGATTATTCTGTGCGCTATTTCGAAATTTCTGACGTTAGAGCGGTTGTAAAAGATTGTGTGTTTTTGCATTAATTTTTTTTGAAAAGTTGTAACATAAATGGACGTGGAGAAAATAAGTCGATTGGTTATTACACGAAGTCGCTATGAAGAATGATAATAAATCGACTGAAAGTAAAAAACGAGCAATGTATCGCTTTATACTTGATACATACGGCCTTGCTGAAGAAGATAATTCAAGTAAAAATATTTTGTATTGGCTTGAACACATGTTTTTTCCAAGATATTTCAATATTGAAATCGTCCAATAGAACATCAAGTGTTTTTATGAAAAAGCATAATTTTTGCTACAAGAAGAAATTATTTTTCCTGAATCTGTTTACTGCGATCGACCATCAATTTCGGGTATTCGAAGTGCGTCCTTCAAAAAGTTTTGCTGAAAGTTCTGTTGTTATAAAAGGAGTAAAACCGAGGAGCTCAGAAAAAGTACTCCGTGAAGAACTTGTGCATGCTACTGCAATGAAAAGTACGAGAAAGTCGAGACAAAAGTAACTGCCGATTTGATAATTGAAAGTACTTCAACTAAACCAACAAGAGCAACCGTATAATGCAAAAATGACGGAGTCCGAACAAGAACAAAATGCCATGACACCTGAAGAGGCTTTATCATTTATTACTCGGGGTGTTTTTACGAAGCAGCAATATATGTTTCATTGAGCAACAGCTTTAAACGTGGTTGAAATTATATCCAAGTTACCCGATATTCTAAAAGCAAAAAAGAGTTTTATCCTGAAAATATTACAGTATCTGAGCAATACAGCCAGACGATTTTTTGCAAAGCTTAAATTGTCATCTGAACTAACTGGAATCAATTAAGATTTAATTCATAAATTTGGAATAATTTTGAAAAACAAAAATCAGTGGTTCTTGACATTAATGGAAATAATTTTCGAAAATATTGTTTAGTTAGAGACAAAAATACGTTTGAATTGTACAATTGGTATTATATGCCTACTTCGGTACATAAAATTTTGTTTCATGGGGCTTCTGTCATTAATAACGCAATTTTACCTATTGGCGAATTGTCAGAAGAAGCACAGGAAGCAAAAACACAATGTTGAAAAATTTCGTACACATTTTACGAGAAAATCATCAAGAGAGTATACAAATGAGGACTTGTTTTGTTGATTAATATTAAGTTCTGATCCATATTTAAGTTGTCAACATTTAACTGATTCTAGAAAACGGCAATTTGACTTGGATATTTTAGAGTTAGTAAATGTTATTGGGGAAGATGATACTGCACTGGATATATCATCTGAATATTTTTCCGATTCTGATTAATTATCCACAAAATATAAAATGTAATTGTTTCTTTTTAATTTTTGTTTTGACTAAGGGTGTTGCTGTTCATGTATAAAAACATTTTACTGAAGCAAAAAGGCTTAATTTTGTATTTTGGACAAAAATTTCTACAATATAATTTGAGGATGTTTTAAGAGTTGTTTTTTATTAACCAAGTACAAACTACTAAACATGTCAAATTCAATGCATTAAGGGGTGTTTTGATAAACAAATACTTCGAATTTGCAAACTAAACTGTGTAATTTGTATAAAAAATATTCTTCGTACTTGTATTATGTGATAGCAATATTTCGCATTTAAGGCTTGTATTTTAGGGTAGGTTTTACAAATACGGTTTTTTATGCATAGTTTCAGATTCAGCATATGCAAAAACATAAACTTACTCAACTTTTAATGTAAAATTTGTTAAAACTAAAGAGTAAACAATTTCGATCGCGTTTTTCGCGTTCTGGACCACTGTGTGTCGGTCTTACTGTTCGTTATACTGCAATAAAACTCATTTTTTTTAGTGGTATCAACGCTCGGTCTTCACAATTGCGTACCGTAAAAGACCTAAGCTCATTACGCAATCGTCGAAACACCGTTAACTTCCATAATCTCCACTAAATACATAAATATATTCATACGTGCGGGCACAAAACGTTCCGACAGACAAACAGAACGACAGAAGTTAGCAGGGACACACAATATTCCACGTCCGTACACAATGGGTTTCGGTAATTATTGTGCGGTAAATGGGTTAACAACCTCGTTCCCAAATATTATTATCCAACGCTGACGAGACACCGAACCGAGCCGTTTAAAAGGCACGATACTCTCACGCGAAAGACGGAGATGACGATATTATTACTATATAAAACGGAGGAAGCGCACCCTGAAATCGTCGCGGAGGAAGAGAGAGAGAGAGAGAGAAGCGATGGAAATGTGAAAATGACGAAATTCCTTTATGTCTCCTCATATCTAATCTCGCCCGGTTTTAGGATCTTTTTCGTCTTCGTCGTATTTTTTATGCTCTTCGCTTACCTCCTTTAAGGGACCCCGGTATCTGTCGGGCACGTCTTTATCAATGATTTAGTAGAACTTGTTTTAATAAACTGAGACACGACGACCAGATGGAATGAAGGGAAATTGTATGTCGTCCGCACTTTATGCGTTATGTATATCAAAGTGGACGTTCACTGAAAACGGTGGCGTTGTTAAATATGAATCGTAAAGTCCACCGAATGCGCTGGAAAAGAGAGTAGGTTTACAATCTTGAAGTGAAATATGCCCGAAATGGGTAAAAGTGAATAAGATATCAAAATAAAGTCAACTCACAACACAAATTTACAATGGTTGTTAATGGTGAAAATAGTTATCAAGAGAAATTATCAAAAGTTCGACATCAGGAAAGAATGGTGAAATTACGTAAAGGTTACGAAAGAAAGCCAGTATTCAGATATCCAGCGTTCGACAAAAAAGTATGGGGATTTAATAATAATAATATAATAATAATAATAATATAATAATAATAATATTGTAATAATAATAATATTGTAATAATAATATATTTCGTCCCCTTTGATCATGAACATGATATAAGACAGAGTCGTATACCATACAAAAATATAAAATACAAGTAAAACTATAATATAATTGTAAAATACTTAATAGTTAAAACGTATACATAAAATCTCCCTTGAACGGAACCAACGGACCAACTGAAGATGTCCGTTCAGGAGGATGTCCGCAAGAAAAGAAATATGTAGTAGATACAACAAAAATCGTGTTTTAACGAAAAATGATATATTAAAGAAACTGGGACTTTAAATCGTATATGATATAAATGTTTTTAAAATAAATAAGAAACTTTAAACTTAAGAATAAAGTTTATTCTTTGATATATACAAAGTATAATATAATATGTACATAGATACATAGATTTAGTATGTAATACAAAACAGTGAAATGAATAGTCACTTTAAGGACGCAAAATTCATATATTGTTGTTTGTCTTCTCTTTTCCTTTAAAATGGCGTCTTGAAATCGTATTTCTAATTTAGAAAGAAGCTCCAAAGACTGATTGTATCTCCGTGATTTTGGACAAAACTTTTGAGCTGCTTTGTCAGGGTAATAGCTTTATCATAATTTGGGATAGCTTCTGTTGCACTGGAACCTCATCGACATAGAATCTTCCAAAGTTCTTGTATTTTCAACTGCATATGTAATTCTTGTTCTGAATCTGGATCTTCAACATACCAATCTTCATCTACGTTCAAAAATCATTTAAGGTTTAATTATCCGTTAATTTCAATAATTCTTATTTCTGAGATATCTGAAAGTTCACTAAGAGGCAAATTATCTCTACGCCAGATATATCAGCCTCAGTTAACTGGTTTCACTTTGCATTTTGCATGATTAAATCCTGCGTTGTTGAAGCAATTTTGAACTGTCTTTTGGTTACTTGGTCCAAGCGATTTTTGCCAAAATAAACTGCTATCCATTGGTGTAATTTCTCTTATTATCTCAAAAGCTGTACCAGCAGTTTCAATGTTTACTAGCAGATGTTTGAGTATTAGACTTCGGTTATAAGTTTTAAATTCTTTATAATCCCCTGGTCAAGTGGTTGACAAGCTGATGTACAATTAGGGGTAAAAATAATATTTTATAATATTTAAGCGAACGTCTTTCGGATGAGATCTCGCATTGTCTAAAAATAACAAATGTTCTTTTTTCTTTAGCCATTTTCCAATCTAGGTCTTGCAACCACTCTGTCATAATTTGTTCCTGTCATCCCAAGCTTTCTTTTGTATTGCCAAGTTCAGGCAGGTTATTTATGTTAATGTTTTTAAAAGCTCTGGTTTGGCTGCCTTACCAATGATTAGGGTTTTTCTTTTTCACCCGTCATATTTGCATAATGCAAAATTGTAAACCTCTCTTTGGGATACTTACCCCCAATATATTTTTCCTTCTTTAATGTGAGCGTTTTGTCGGGTAGAGCCCTAAAATACAGGCCTGTCTCTTCGGCATTATAGATGTCTCTCGGTGAATATCCCTTAATCAAAGGACATTTTTTTAAAAACTATGAAACATCTTCAGCATTAACCGAAGCTCCTTCTCCCGAAATCGCTTTAAAACTTATATTGTGACGGATTCTAAATTTATTGAGCCAACCAGAAGAAGCACTGAATATAGAATGTCCCAAAGAAGCGGCTATTTCTCTTGCTTTACATCTTATTAACGGACCTAAAAAAAATTAAGTTTTTTGCGTTTTTGTCACGACAAACCTATTGGTAATCTCACTGTTTTTATCTACATACATATTTTAGAATTTAATATGAAAAGAAAATCAACGCATTAATACAAGAAAACCTTATCTAAAAAAATCATATGCATACCCGTTAAAGGAATTCCTCTTATGGCGAGCTGCTGTAAACCAATCATAACACAATTTGTCAATTTTAGTACCATCACCCGTCAAAAAGCTTATTTTTTCGTTCAAATTGCTGTTCGACATCCATTTGTTTAGAAGGATTTCTTTATGTTTAATTATATCTGCAGCTTGTGTTTTTCCAATATTAAAACGCTTGGATAAGTTCCTTACACTTAATTTCTCTTTATTGTAAACTTCAACAATCTCAATTTTTTGCTTAAGCGTGAGAATTTTTCTATTTGGAGCCATTTCTACAGTGAATGTGTCGCCCACTGTATCTTTTCCGCATAGACGTCAGACTAATATTGAATGCAGATTCAATCGAACTGTCCGTTTAAGGGAGGTGTTCGTGTAAGAGGGGTGTCCGCGAAGGGGAATTTCACTGTATACTAAAAATAGATTAAAATAAAATAAAACTTAATTTATAATTTTATGGCATATCGGTATCAACACCGTAAAACATATATATCACAAAGTCATCTATTCATCAATACTATAAAAGCTATTGAGAACGAGGTACTCTTTTAGTTTGTATTTGTAAGTTCTGATACTACTTATTTCCTTAATATCACTGGGAAGCCTATTATATAAGTGAATACCGGCGCAAGTGGGGTTATTTTTATATAATACCATTCTATGGCTAGGTATTCACAGGTCAGTGCTATATCTGGTGGAGTATGAATGATTAAAGTTATTGCGTGGAAGTTTATCAATATTTTCTTTAACAGTACATAATACCTGTAAAACATATAGACATGGCACTGTAAGTATTTTGAATTCCCTGAATAAGGGGCGACAAGAGGTTCTAGAGGAAACACCCGCGACATTACGTAGAGCACGATTTTGAATACGGAAAATTAACTGCTGCTTCGAATCAGCTCCCCAGAAGGAAATTGCATATATCACTCTAGATTGAAAGCAAGCATGATAATATGATAGTAAGACGTCTCTATCTACCAAAAACGACAGGCGATACAACGCATAACAAACTGAAGACAACGAAGAACACAAAGCCTGTATGTGTGTACCCCAGCCCAGATCACAATCAATATGGAGCCCCAGAAACGTAGTCGATGATTCTTGTTTAATTGATTGTGAGCCGACTCTTAATAGATAGCTACTATCGGTATATCTAGTTTCCGGTGTGAAGTTAATAAAAACAGTTTTATCTTGATTCAAACATAACTTATTTGCTGAGAACCAAGTGCTGAACCTAGCCAACATAATGCTGGCTAAATTCAACGTATCCGCAATGTTGTTCTTTGCGTAAAAATAAGACACGTCGTCGGCAAATAGCACTAAACTACCACTATCATGTACGTTTGGCAGATCATTGATAGAAATTAAAAAAAGCAAAGGACCAAGAATCGATCCCTGGGGTACACCCATACAAACCTGCAACGGAGAGGATATTGCACCGGCTATCTCCACCACTTGCATTAATTACATGCCCCGTTGAATACACGTTTAGTCTTTCACATTTACCTATAAATGAATTGTATTTTTGCTGACGGAGTGATTTGGTCATAATTAGAGTCAGTGGAAATATATTTTAACTTCATACATTTATCTATAGGAAGCGGTACCGAATTGTAGGGTATTTCGCATAGATGTCGCGTTGCAGCTACATATGTAAATAGTGGTTCGATTTATCAAAACATCTGTGGCATAATCGAAAACAACTATGCGGGTACGTCTTGTAAACACAATTCCCCTTCAATCATAGGCGGCACAGAAAAATCCCACATGATCTAATTTTAATAAATTAAATTTGGCGACGACTTTAGTTAATTTATCATTTATGTTGTAAGCTTCCTTTATTGACATTAATTACCACAATTCCCTCTATATTTTTTTTCCATAAGTCTCTTTCTGTATGGGAGCAAAATATCTTTGAAAATGGAGAACGATGGCTCAACATCAGTAACGCTGAGCGGGGGATGATCAAAGTAATGTTTTAGTACTCTATATTTTTTGTCTAGCTACTCCGTCTGTAAAATATTCAAGGGAAAATTGCTTTAATATATCGATATCGGGGTTTCTATCAAATATATTATTGACTCTTCGCTGCAGACGTTGTCTAAATTCACCCGGAATTAGTATATTAAGTATTAGTATTAAGTACCTTTAGTTTGAATAACTTTTAGCGAAATACTTCAACCTTCAAAAAATTTATTTTATACAGAAATCTGGCAAATATTTAAAATTGACATGTATAAAATTTAGCTGATTAATTAAAGAGGAATTTTTAATAATATCTTTTCATCCTGCTATTAAACGTGAATCACCTTGTAGATTAAATACTATGTTTCAGATATGACCAATATTTTTGCATTAAAAAAACTTGTAACCAAGTGCCCCATCTTGTTTTAACTGGTGCAATTGGTAAGGACAAATCCGGAAATTACATAATATTTCGACAATAATATTTATAACTCAAAGCCAAAAATATCAGCTTTTTCGTCTGCAGATATCTGAATAAAGTTGTTAGAAATATTACATTTTATAGATGCCATTATTTTGATATGGCACAGAGATACATATATTTGGCAGAGTAATTGGTTTCATGAGGGATGTGCCTATTGACATATTTATTTGAAAATTTATGTAGTTCGGGGAAAAAAACGCCACAAAAAGTGAAAAACAAGTCTCTAGATATAGGCATAAAAAATAATTAGCATGAAAATTCAGAAAAGACAAAAACAAGTTTAAAAATGCTTGGTATTATTTCTTTCCTTTTTATAAGATTCGTACAGATTTTCAAATATATTTTTCATGCCTTAAACTTTTAGCATGAGCAGATTTTCTATAAATCTAGTTTTTATGACGAATAAAAAGTCGTAATCTGTTGCTACATTGTATATGCAGAATTTAATGTCTAAAAGTCTAAAGTATCAATAACAATCAATGGAAGTACACTTTTTCCTTCTCTACTTCTTGTCAAGCCGTATAGAAGCATGCCAAAATCCATAATTTTGTAAACATCCTGTATAATTGTCTAAATTGCCGTTGTATATAATATTTAATGGAAAAAAGAGCGTATAAATAAAGAAATAACCGATTTCTAAGATTCTGGAAAATTCTGAAATCGAAAGGTATAGGGAACTAAATTGCCCTTATCGCCTTTTAGCGTAGTTTGATTTTATTTTTATTTTTAGCTGACCTTTATTGTGTAATTATAATAGTAATTCATTAAATTTGGGAAGTTTAGGTCCTAATTGAGATATTTCAATACACTGTTATTGTTATTTATTTCTGCAATGTTTCATTGTTTTTTTTTTTAAACTTCTTCAAGGCAAATACAATGAACCATCTACAGGGTGATTCTGAATATATGCGACAAACTTTAAGCGCTGATTTCTGGGGTTATTTTGATCATAAAAATTCATAAGACCATATGTCCAAAATCGCTTAGTTCTAAAGTTGTACAATGTTTAATAGTAAGTTAACATAATTAATGTTTTTATTATAAATTAACAAAATAATTAGTAAAACAAAATTAACTTATACTAGCTGTTGAAAATGACCGCCCCCAACTGCAATACAAGTTTCACTCCTCCGTCATATTGACTGGCGAGTCCGTTCTAAAATACCAGGGGTATTTCGAATTGTTTGAAAAGCTGCGATAATACGATTTCTTAGTTCATCGACATTTTCAATGGGAGTCGTATAAACTAATGATTTAAGGTGACCCCAGAGAAAAAAGTCCAAAGAATTTAAGTCTGGAGACCGAGGAGGCCACTGTTGTGGACCTCCCCGTCCTATCCACCGATCTGGATACGTATTGTCTAAAAACTCGCGAACAACTAAACTAAAATGCGCTGGAGCACCGTCATGCATAAAATACATTTGTAATCTTAATTACAACGGAACTTCTTCCAGCAGTAGTGGTAGCTTCTCTTCAAGAAAATTGCGGTATAGCTCGCCATTTAACCGCATCGGTAAAAAATGTGGACCTATCAAGTGATCTCCAACAATTCCGGCCCACACATTAACAGAGAATTGATGTTGATGACGGGCATTCACTAGTTCGTGCGGATTTTTTTCGGCCCATATGTGATTATTATGAAAATTAATAATCGCGTTTCTAGATAAATTAGCCTCGCCGGTGAAGAATATTTGAGCCAAATAGTACGGAGGATTTTATACGATTTTGTGTTGCATCCATTGACAAAAAGCCACTCTTTGCGGAAAATCTGCCGACAAAAGTGCCTGCATCCGTTGAATGTGATATGGATACAACAGTTGATCTTTCAATATTCTCCAAACTGTGGCCTGACTAATGTTTAAAGCAAACGCAATTTTTCTGGTGCTTGTAGTAGGATGTTCCTCAATTTCATTTGGTACCATTTCTTCAACTTTTGGAGTTCTCACTGTAGATGGGTGCGCGTTATCAGTCGTCCGTTTTTTTAAATTTCCCGTTTCACCAAGACGTTGGTGAAGACGGGCAAATATTGAATGATAATACGGTTCGGGTATCGTTCTTCATAAAGACGTCTAGCAGCACGCGAATTTCCATTGGCAAGACCGTAAACGAAATGCATATCACACATCTCAGCATCCGTGTAATTCATTTTAGAAAACAGAAACTGGCAATAAATTGAATGAATACTCTGACAACTATTGACAAATATTGAAATGACAAATAAACAATTCCCTCTCAACGCAATAGTTTTTGAAGAACCAGCTGTGATATTATATCGTGTTAGTCATAGTTCATAATTTATTATTAAACATTCAATAACTTTAAAACCAAACCGTTTTGGACATATACTCATATGAACTTTTATGATCAAAATAACGTCAGGAATCAGCTCTTAAAGTTTGTCGCATATATTGAAAATCACCCTGTATAATGAAGAAACAACAAAATGTTTGAGTTGAGTTGTTGAGTTTTCACTTGTATTTATGTTGTTAATTAGTAATATTCAAAATATGCAACATTTTTAAGTGTCAAAAAGCATTTAAATAAATCACAGTGATCATTTTTTTTATCAGACGTAATTAGAGTAAAGTGACGCGTACGCGAGAGACAATATTCACAAACGACATTAAGCATACATATGTGAAAACTCACCAAAACGCACATCCCTCGACCAGATAAACAAAAATGTGTGACGTTTTTATACAATGAAATAAAGCGATTATAACTAATTTCCAAGGTTCGATTAAATAAGCACAACATCCGTCGTTATTGTAACACTCTGTGTATAAACATCTGCCACACCAGCCGAAATATCTAAACACAAATATGCAAATCCGTTACTGAAGCTTTTCTGTATCTGCAACCGTTTAAAAGTTATTTTCATAAACAAAATTTGAGTCGAATTTCAAAGTCAAATTGCACCCCCTAAAACTTAATTTCCTCCGCAACATAGAGCGTCCTTTAGCACTCACCTCATGTGGCTTGCAAATTGACAATCTTTCATTAGAATCTGTTATTTACAATTCGCCATCTTCCCTTATTAATCATATCCATTTCCGTTATAGATTGATGATATAGATGAAACAAATAATCGAAATCCAAAATGAAAGTGTAATAAACATAAACATCTACTTTCCCCAAAGCAATTTCTTCATAATCAAAGATACCCTCTCACGCATTCTACCATGAGACCACAACCGTTTCTCAGCTCTTCCTTTCCTCCACGTATTATTTACAGTTACTGATTGCAAAGCCGACCGTAAAATTATAATACAATGCGACGTTTCAATTAATTTTCCTCGTCCTTCGTTCTCTTTCTACGTCGTTTTTTCTTCTTATTTTCCTGTTTTGTTTCGTTTCACGGGTTACGTAAGCGTAGGAGAAGGCACGGAAGAAGACAAAGGAAAGCAGCGGACGTCAGTCACTGGTTCTTGAATATGGATATGGGCGTCCTACACGCATCGTCTCCGTAAACGCGCTGCGCGGCCGCCTGGCTGGGCTCTTTGGACTTAAATGGTGCCGACTCGGGACCGACCGACGTAATATTTGTAAACACGAATTTACATAAACAAAATTGTCAGAGCGTTTCTCAGGTGACGAAGACAACGAGACGAAGTTAACGCGCCGGCTGTTGTGTGTTGTGTTCGCGGTGCTTCGTAGTTTACGCTTGTATGGGATAAATCTGGGCTTTTTGGATTCAGAGATGTATCACGTACGTTTCGAAATGTGCAGATGTCAGCAGCGAAGGCGAATTACGTTGTCAGGGTAAGAGAAAAATATGGAATGATGTTATTTGAAAAGCCCTCATATAGAAGACATATTTAGCTATGCAAATCTGATAATTCTATTTTTTTATTGTTGTTAAAATATGGAAAATATTCTTCCAGCATGTCTAACAACCCAAAGATTATTTTGAGAGATTCAACCTAAAATCTTCGGAAACAATGTAACCTCTTGGCTTTTTATTTTTTGTCCATTAAGGAGGGATACCTTGTAATAGTCCGAAAACAAGGGTATTTTTGGGATTTTTTTTTTTTGAGATAAAAAAAAACGAATCCATCCAAAACTTTGTGGTTTATTAAGGTACTCTTGAAGTATAAAAGAAATTGTTTTGAGTCTGATACGTCAATATATTTAATAAACCGAGCTTTAATAACTTTCTCAAAAATTTTGCCGAGTATAGGAATAATTGCAATGGTCTAAAATTATCCAAAATATCATGCGAGCCCTTCTTGTGCATTGGCAAAATACGAGATCTCTTCCATGCATCGGGGAAAATAGAAACTTTAATGAGCATGTTAAATAATTTACTTGGGGGGATTACAATAATGTGACAAATTGTTTTGATTAATTTTGAGTTAAGTCCATACACGTCTCTAGAATGTGAGTTATTAAGATTAAGAATACTATCTCTAATCCTGCGTAGGCTTTCACGGCCGGTGTAACTATAACTAACAGCTTCTTGCGGGTTTCGCTGTTAGTTATAGTTACTATCTCTAATCATTAAACGTAACATCGTTTAAAACGAAGGGATCGCCGGCAGTATGTTGAAACTTTCTCAAATAGTATAAATGATTATTATTAGCTGTTGGTAGTAATTTAACAATGCTCTCCGCCACAGTAGCAAAATGGGCATTAAAGTGGTCGACGGGGATATCGGTTTTGACAGCAACCGCCGAAGAACAGTGGCCATTGATAACATTCCACATTGTGCATGATCTGTTGCCAGAATTTACAATATAATTCTCGTTAGCTTTTAATTTGAAATGGAAATTTTTATATAGGGGTTTATACGAATGATCTATTCGCGAGATGTCATACAAGGCATGGAGTTGGTTTCGCATTGTTTTTTAATTTGTCGTTAAACCATTGTATTTTATTGTTTTTACTTCCCCTATTGCGTTCAGTTACAGGAAATGCGGCATTCATGCTATTCTGCAAATATAAAGTAAACATATTACACTTATCTTCAATGTCCAATTCATCTATAAAGTCCGTACATGTCTTACACGTTAAACTTAATTTAAATCGTTACTCCACCTCTTTTGAGGTTCACAATTACGACACCAGAAGCAACAAACATTTATGCTCAAAATTTAGCAGGCTCTCTAGAACCCAGACAGGCATTAACTTTTTGGCACCCAAATTTTTTAACAAATTACCTGATAACATAAAAAAATTGTAAATTTCGAAATTCAAAGTAACTTTTAAGAAATATTTAGCCAAAAAGTCCTATTATAATTACAATCAATTTTTATGTGATTCAGTAGAATTAAGTGATTTTGTCTAGTTTTTATGTATTTCTTTTTGATATGTGCAATCTTTCGAAAGCATCAATAAATTATTATTATTAATAGTATTTTCATTTATAAGGGTAGATATCTGACATGTTCAAATTCGATAGTTTAATTTGCCCGATTTCTAGCTTCTCACACAGGCGTCGGAAATAAAAAAAATTAAAAAAAAAATTCCAACCAACAAAATTTCGAAAAATATTGATATTTCACAAAATTGCCGCCATTTGAAAAGAAAGATCCGATTTTTACCCAAAAATTTTCTTGAAATTTGTTAAAAGAAAATGCTTAAAACAATTGGCTCTTCTAGTCAACATAAGTGTTGCCTCTATCCTGGTTTTAATACTATAAGTCTCTCGATTCCAAGTGAGCTAGGAGCTAGGAATGACGTCAAGATATTTCAACTCTTCTTACAATTTTATTTTACTATTCAAGAGTTCTAGCGGTCTAAAGCCATTCTTCAACTTTCTCCTTCTAGATTAGATTATATTAGATTAGATTAGGATTGGGGTGATCTATGGACCTGTTTCACCGCTACCTTTTCAAATCTATTGTGATCCCCTTTTTCTTAGAGGAAGCTCTCTAATTTTGCCCTCTTAATTAGGCGTATCATCTTTGAGAGCGGCTTCTTTATGTAGCTACTAGCTGTGGGGTTCTTCTCCCCCATTACTAGAAACCTTGTCCTCGCCAGGCCTTCACATTGACACAATACATGAACTAGTGTTGCTTCCTCCTCTTGGCAGTATCTGCAGGTTGCATCATTTGCCAGACCTATATTCTACATATGCCTATTCAGTCTACAATGACCAATCAGCAGACCTACAATCATTTTGACAGTTTTCCTGTCTTTATTCAGTAGATCTCTCGTGAATTCAGGCCTCTGCTCCTTTAGGAGCTCTTTTGCCTGTCTTTGTCCCGGTGATTTTTGCCACCACTCTCTGGACTGATTATGTATCCATTCATTCCTTCTATGAATACTATTATGGTCGTTTTAGAGGGACGAATGATAAAATCCCCTTCTTCTTAGCCTGTTTTTGTATAACCTGCAAAGCGTTCTGCATTTTGCCCCGCACTGCATTGTTAGATTCACCCACCACATACAGATGATCTAGTCACTCTGAGAGTAACAAGCTCGTCTGTGTACCCCAAAGATTCACGCCTTCCATTGTCCAGTCTTACTAGTAACTTGTCAATGACTAGGTAGGTACCGCAGCAAGGGTATAAAACCCCACCCTGCGAGCATACTTTTTCGATCTTTTTGACCACCAGTGTCTCTCCCATGGTCTCTTTAGTCATGCAATTCATCCATTTCCAAGTTTCATCATTCCCTTTTATCCCTCGATGTTTGGGCGATTGATGTACAACTAGTATGGTAGAAAATTTAAAAAGTATGGCATGAATTGACAGAATGTGATGTTGAAATCACATCTTTTTCGAATTTTTCTTTTAAATAAAGTACATATTTCTATATTTTTTTTTCGATTTTAGTAGCTAATAATTGAAGTAATAGTAGTATCTTCGAATTTAGACGACACTTAAACAATTTTAGCCACTCCTTCCTGACATAGCTAAAACCAAAAAAGTAGGTTGTTACTATGACACTCTTTGCAAGGGTCTGTATCCAAGAGAAACAAACAAATTTTACAATTATTTGTATTCTAAACTATGTAATAAATATGACTTTTACTGAGAAAAAAAAAGAAAACAAAAACTGCTATACAATACTAGTTCTAACTCTTAACATGGTACCCCATTGCATTTAGAGCATTGGCTGATAGAAAAGATTAGATCATAAATAATATAAAGCTAGATAGACCCATTTCAGAAAATCTGTTCGAAAATGTGCCCTTCCACTTCGATACATTTATTTATTCGCAATTGGAATGATTGCACACAACTGAGAAGTGTTTCCGGCGTAATCCTTGAACAAGCGTTGGTGATTCGCTCAATCATGTTTTCCCTCGTGGTTGGCATTTCTGTATAAACTTCAGACTTTAGGTGGCCTCACAAAAAGAAGTCAGGGAAAGTAAGATGTAATATTAGTTTATGTTAAAATAAAAAAAAAACATATTTGCTTGCTTCTCTTTTTTGTGTATTTTTTTCTAGACGTTCACAATCATTTTTGCGATTACAGCGCAATCTGTAACGAATCGAAAAAACAATTTCAAACAAAAACTACATACTTGATGGCGTAGAATCCTAATCTGCAATACGAAATGGGGGTTCCCATTTAAGATTGCAAAGCTGTCCCCCATCCCACTGGTGGGGTGAGGTGGGGGATCGAGTTGGGCACCATTCAGTGAGCCCCTACATTATAACAAATTTTATTAAGATCTTTTTTTTTTGATTTAATGTAGTGTTTTAGAGATATTCCGTTGTCTCAAGATAAAAAACTCATCCTGTATAATATATTATATATTTACACTAATTAAATATTTATATTTGGTTCGCACGATCGATGGAAAGATTTCTTTATATCATACACTGTTTTTTAAGCATATCTATCTATTACCTTTAAATAAATGTCTTATGCATTAAAGAGGGGAAATATTTCTTTACTTTAAATGCGAAAATATTTGACTCCATTTGACTGTATATGAATACTCATGCCATCTACTGCACGTCGTTGCATTAATGATAGTAACCATTTTAGTTACTCACGAGATTTAAATTCATCGGATTTAATCCTTGTTGCTTTTACTCCTGACGTTATTAAGCATAAATGATAGATTTCTAGTTGGCAACAAACATTCAGATCTAAAAATATATCATCATCCACCATTTTTTAGCCTTTAACGCAATTAAGTTTATTGGAATTACAAAAAAAAATAGACTTCTTGAGGAGATATTTTAGATATTTCGAATAATAAATTCCTATTGAAAAGTTTTTGTGTGAAAATTAGAAAGATTCATCGCATTGGTTTCTGATATGATCATGAGGTTGGACAATTTCAAATTTCTGCAGTTTTTGAAATACCTACTTAATATTTTTTTAAAATTTTTAATATTTTTAAAATTTGCCAACTAGAAATTTCATTTATGCTTTAACAATTAATTTAATTAAAGTTTGAGAAGAATGTCACTACTAAAATAAATAAATTGTTCAAGTTTTTGTAGCATGATGGATTACAATATTACATCACAATAAAGTATCGCAAATTTGGATTGTAACGATCAGGGCATAGGTTGAAAGTATTACTGCGAAATACTCCAAGCAGATTTCCTTGAAAATTCTTTCAAAATCACTTTACTCCGTTCGCCATTAATAAAATCACTTTTTCTCTTCTAATACAAAAAAAAAGCACGTGAGTGAGACAAGCGGATCGAGAGTTAAATAAAAATGTCGAAACGTGAAAGCACAAAATAATGGCGAACGAAATTTCACTGGAAACTGCATTGTGAATTGTTTTTGTTCGAGAACGGGTCTTCGGCCGACATAACTCTCTGAACCTCCGAAACGAGATATTCCCACGGTCGCGTCGGTTCCCTCAGGAATACATCAGAACGCACGTACACACACACTAACATACACACTACCTACATATACCGTTTTGCCGTTGTGTTGTCGCTGTCGTTACCAAAGCATTGAGGGCCTCCGAGTCTTCATCGTTGCTTCGTCGTTGTCGCCTTTACCCGGTACGTTTGCCGAATTGGTGTTGTGTGTGGCTGCGGTGCACGGCGTTCTATTCATATCATCGCCTCTCCAACTTGTTTTACTGCATTTTAATACCTGTGAGTGTATACCTACGGATTGTAATTACATACAAACGTCCGTATGTGCATCTGCAGGATGGCCTCGTTTAGATTATTTTGTCTTTCTCATGGCGCTACCAATTCGCTTCCTAACTTCATTAGCAGTAATGTATGGTAATCGGAAAATGTCACACATGTCCACATAATTAGGTATACAAGGTTTCTCACGGTAGCCGTTCGTTAGAAGTTTCCGTGGTTAAGAAAAAGTTAGAATTCTGAACTTTTCAACACCAGCGTTCCTCAGGATTCTCTTTCATTTTTTAATATTTGTAACATAGGTTACATAATTGCGAATATGCAGTAAATAACATAGATCAGAAGTATTGAGTACAACGTAACACTAAAAGCATCAAATTCACGCCAAATGCATGCTCATTAAAGGAGTGTTCAAAATCTAATCACCCATATAAATAATATATAATGATAATACATATAGAATGAAACAAATTACTTAGGTGGGTTATTACATACTTTTTTCTTGAAGAAATTGTTTCACATGTTTGTCAATTCATCAAAATTAAATCATATTCTTGGAAAGTGTGAAGGAATTTAATAATAATAATAATAATAATAATATTTCTTTATTTTGTAATGACAATTACACAATGCGTCCATTTTTTTTGTAAACATGCAGATGCATTTGTCAATGATATAGATAAAATAATAATTAATGTATATACAGTGAAATCTCCCTTGAACGGACACCAACGGGACCAACTGAAGATGTCCGTTCAGGAGGGGTGTCCGCAGAAAAGAATATGTAGTAGATACAACAAAAAAATCGTGTTTTAACGAAAAATGAATATTATTAAAGAAACTGGGACATTTAAATCGTATATGTATATAAATGTTTTAAAATAAATAAGAAACTTAAACTTAAGAAAAAAAAGTTTATTTCCTTAGATATATACAAAAGTATAAATAATATTTACATAGATTACATAGAATGCATGCATTAAATCTGCTTTGGCGGAAGCAAATTTTGAAATTGTCTTTTGGTTACTTGGTCCCAAGCGGTTTTTGCCAAATAAACTGCATCCAGTGGTGTAATTTTCTTTATTAACTCAAGAGCTGTACCAGCAGTTTCAATGTTTACTAGCAGATGTTTGAGTGTTAGACTTCGGTAATAAGTTTTAAAATTCTTTATAATCCCCTGGTCAAGTGGTTGACAAGCTGATGTACAATTAGGGGGTAAAAATAATATTTTTATATTATTTAAGCGAACGTCTTTCGGATGAGATCCCGCATTGTCTAAAAAATAACAAAATGTTTCTTTTTTCTTTAGCCATTTTCCAATCTAGGTCTTGCAACCACTCTGTCATAATTTGTCCTGTCATCTAAGCTTTCTTATTGTATTTCCAAGTTACAGGCAAGTTATTTATGTTAATGTTTTTAAAAGCTCTGAGTTTAGCTGCCTTACCAATGATTAGGAGTTTTTCTTTTTCACCCGCCATATCTGCACAATGCAAAATTGTAAACCTCTCTTTGGGATACTTACCCCCAATCCATTTTTCCTTCTTTAATGTGAGCGTTTTGTCGGGTAGGGCCCTAAAATACAGGCCTGTCTCGTCGGCATTATAGATGTCTCTCTGTGAATATCCCTTAATCAAAGAAGGACATTTTTTTAAAAACGATGAAACATCTTCAGTATTAACCGAAGCTCCTTCTCCCGAAATCGCTTTAAAACTTATATTGTGACGGATTCTAAATTCATTGAGCTAACCAGAAGAAGCAGTGAATGTAGAATGTCCCAAAGAAGCGGCTATTTCTCTTGCTTTACATCGTAATAGCGGACCTAAAAAAAAAAACAAGTTTTTTGCGTTTTTGTCACGACAAACTTATTGGTAATCTCACTCTTTTTATCTACATACATATTTTAGAATTTAATATGAAAAGATCAACGCATTAATACAAGACAACCTTATCTAAAAAAATCATATGCATACCTGTTAAAGGAATCCCCTTATGGCGAGCTGCTGTAAACCAATCACAACACAATTTGTCAATTTTAGTACTCATCCCGTCAAAAAGCTTCTTTTTCATTCAAATTGCTGTTCGACATCCATTTGTTTAGAAGGATTTCTTTATGTTTAATATATCTCTGCAGCTTGTGTTTTTCCAATATTAAAACGCTTGGATAAGTTCCTTACAGTTAATTTCTCTTTATTGTAAACTTCAACAATCTCAATTTTTTGTTTAAGCGTGAGAATTTTTCTATTTGGAGCCATCTCTACAATGAATGTGTCGCCCACTGTGTCTTTTCCGCATAGACGTCAGACTAATATTGAATGCAGATTCAATCGAAAGCGTGCACCCAAGAATAAGAACGGTAAATCCCCGACCAACTTGGGGAAGTCCCTAATTCACGCCAGGCAGAAATGCGCGACATAGGTTGCGTTTGTACCGAAAGATTAAAGTCGGTAAATCTCCGGTTTACTCGGGGAAGTCCCAGCGAAATTGGCGCGCGGCGCGATTGAGAAATGCAATAGCAATACTCTCGATAAAAAAATAAGATAAGGCGTTTTTTTTTTATTTTATTTTTTGTCCGGTTAAGAGAACATTTTCTCGTGTCCGCGTCCGTCCAAAAGAATGTCCGTCCAAGAAAGAGTTAATACAATGGAAATTATATGAGAGCCGGTCGGGACCATGAGAAACTGTCCGTTTAAGGGAGGTGTCCGTGTAAGAGGGGTGTCCGCGAAGGGGAATTTCACTGTATATATATAAAAAAAAGTAAAAAAAGTAAACGCATACATCACAAAGTACAATAACACATATAGACTAACAACAAATTAAAAGTAAACTCGCAAAAAGAAAAAAAAAAACAGCAACTTGATGTTCAGAAAATATACTCTTCAAGCGTGTAACATTCTTCATGGACTAGGTATTACTTTACTTTATTTTTGAACTTATTAGGTGGAAGTAAACCTGCGTATCGTCGGCATAAAGGTGGTAGTTGGAAGTTAAATTTACGAATAGATTAGAGGTGTAAATACAGAAAAAAAGGGGTCCGAGAATCCACCCTTGGGGAACGCCAGACTTTACTGCGAGAGCCTCAGATGTATGGCCCTCCAAAGTGACTCTTCGACTCCTAAATTCCAGGTACGAGGCAAAAAAAAGTATGGCTTCATCACCAATTCCAATATAATGTAAAACAGCCAGCAACATCTGGTGATCTATAGTATCAAACGCTCTGGAGAAGTCGATTTGTAGTAGGAGAGTTAATTGATCACAATCAGAAGCAGTTAGCATGTCATCAGTTATTTTTAACAGGGCGGTTTCACAGCTGTAGTTTTTCCTGAAACCTGATTGGAATTGTGGTAATACATTGTATTTCGTAATATATCTACGCATCTGTTCGTCTACTACCCTTTCAATAACTTTTGACAGTGTAGGAAGTACACTAATCGGTCTTAGCTCACTATACTGAGTCGGCGCAGGAATCTTAGGCAACGGAAAAATTCGGGCTTCTTTCCATACATTTCGAAATGTGGATGACATCAAACAATAATTAACTATATGCCTAATGAAGGGAATAAGTAAAGGCAAACAAAGTTTAATAAGAGTGACATTAATTTCATCAAGACCAGTTGCTTTAGATTTAATAGAAAGTATGATTTTATATATATCCTGATCTGTAACTAGCTCAAAACTAAATTTTTCGCTAGTGTTGTCTCTAATATTCCTATTGTAATAATCCAAGCGACAGTTATCCGGAGGATTCACGTTATTAGAGATCAAAGTGAAATGCTTATTAACTTCCTCAACTTTAGCAAGAGATGCAGGAACTGTATGCTTTTTACGTTTGTATATATTCAACAAATTTAAATTTTTCCATATTTGTGCCAGGTTACTGTTATTAATGATATAGTCAAGGTACGCGCTTTCTTAAAGACTTATAGTAGTCCCATTTATAAGTCTTTAAGATTTGATTACTACGGCCATACGGAAAGAGAAGCGCGTACCTTGACTATTTCAATGTGAATTATTGTATTTACCACTGGGCTGAAATTCTCTGGATTGACACACCCTTTTTCCTGATGGAACGTAACTGTTTTATCCTGACACCGGCGTTGTTTTCTTTATACGAATCCTTTCTTCAACATATTTGGTTTTTCGCTGCGAGGAAATTTGTTTTAAGATATCTTTGGATGCATCTTAACTAGAATTGAAGGATGACGTTACATTACGACCTAAAAGATCTATTGTGTCTCCTATTCTTGCCGTTTTACAGCTGGCCTTCCAATCCAATTCCTTTCAGAAAGTGTAGGATATAAGAAGGCCCCAGGTTAGGTAAGCCTCCCTCTTCGATTTCACCTGCTCCCAGGTGCAACGCCCTTGAGTTGCACAGTGCTACGCAATTTGTTTGATCCTGTTCCCCACAAAATCTACATTCAGATTCCTTTGCGAATCCAAGCTTACTCAGATGTCCTTTCAGTTTACAATAGCCTGAAAGTATACCTGTTAATATCCGAACATTGTTCTTACTCATTTTGATGGATTATGTAAACCTCTTCTGGTTATATGTTCCCAGAAGAATTTTACTTTGCCTCATTCCCTGCAGATTCTCCCAGTAATTAGATTTTCTCTGCTCCATTTCTCTTTTCAGTTTCTTCAGTCTTGTACTGCTGTTTACCCCGCAAAAGGGTCAGGCCCTACAAAAGGTATCCTTCGTTTCCTTCCACTCCTGTATGACCCGGAACCCACAGGAGGGTAACTTTATTCTTTTTGCCTAGCTCATTTAATTTCCCTAGACATTCCCAGATTATCTTGGAACTGATTTCATATGAGCTCAGCGCCTTGATGGCTGCTTGACTATCAGACATGATGATAATCTCCTACTTTCGATAATTTCTATCAATATTGAACAAGACGCAGCTTTCAATAGCATGTATTTCCGTCTGAAAGATACTTGGGTATTGTCCCAAGCTTTGAAATACTTGGTTCTAGGCCCATATATTCCTATTCCAGTTCCCTCTGCCGTTTTGGAGTTTTGGTGTTATGGTCCCACTCGCTCTTGTTACTAAGTTTTGTGACGAATTCCTTCATAAAGCTGAACTTGTTTGACATGTCATGCCGAGGCATATCCCAGATTTGATCACCGTCAGGAGATTGAGGCCTATGCCTAATCGTTCCTTTCTTGACCATTCTGAGTGTGGTTCTTTTTGCCACCAAAGCACAATATGGAGAGGTAAGATCCAATACTACCTGCTGTTGGCCAACTTCTTATAGCCCCAGTTATCCATACGCATTTGCACTTCCGAGAGGTTAATTCTCGCGGTGGTCAGATTAGTTCTTTTGCTCCAAGCTACTGATGCATAAGCGATGATCGGTCTCACTATCGCTGTATACATGCAAAGCAGTATTTTTGGGTTACATTCCCAATTTTTCCCTACAAAGTTTCTGCATCACCATCAGGGCTTTTTTGGCCTTGTTGGTTACTGCAAGTTAATGTTTATTCCCTAGAAGTTTATTGTCTAAGGTAAGGCCTACATATTTAACCTCCGTTAACTTTATATTTTCTATTAGATAAAATATTAGCTGGGCAATTCTTTATCAGAAATCATAATAATATCTACAAATAAAAAGGTTATGGGCAGAAACCTATAGACTGGGACACTTGATACAGCAAAAGCGCAATTTAATGTCATCAATATATTTCACAATTCTTCCAACCCGGAAAATCAACATCATTCACATTATCCTTACAAAGCGAGTAAGTGGTTTTAGATCTCCTCCTATTTGGTACAGAAAATCACCGGATTCGACAAGCGAGTATCTCGTATCAGGAAATGTATTTATATACATACACTGCAACTGTATATATGTAGTTCGCTACCAGCTGAACCAATAGAGTACCCCACAAGAAACCGCACCAGTCGTGTTTAATTTAGATATTTCAAATTTATAGCCCGATACAAGTTAATCGGTCGGATGTTAGAGACTCAGTTTCCGGTTTAGGTCGTGCTCCGTGGCCGAGTGCCGTCTATAAATACATCAATCATGCGGGACCCGGCACGCTAGGATATGTATGCCATATCGGAAAGTATTTATTAATACCGTATATCTCGGCGCAGACATCCTGCTTTCGTTTGGCGATGTATAGGAATTAGAAATATGTGCTCGTGTGTAATAGACGAACATAGGGGCTGAGTTATTGCATCCGATTAATTCGGAATTGTTAAGCTCTTTATAGGAAAAGTGCTTTAATGTTAATTGACACTAAAAGAGGGTCGAAACACTTACAAAATAATATACTCGTTCCTATATCCCTTGGCTGTTGCACTTAACTTTATTGCGGAATCTATATGGTGAATGATAAACAATTTTTGTGTTGTAAACCTTTCTCTTCAAAATCCAAGAATACGTTGTTTTAAAAAGCTGAGAGAGTAGTTAGCCAGAGGTCGATCACTACAAGCAATATATGATCAAACCTGGAAGAAGATTCTATCACCATTAATCGAAGTTGGGTAGTTTTAAAACGCAATTAAGTTTTAAAACAGTGGAGAAAACAGGCTTTTAAAGCCCTATTTCAAAACATTGTCTTCAAACATACATAGCTTCAGTTATATTGTTGTTTTATAGGTAGTAAAAGTTGAAGTAGAATCCAATTGAAGAATAAATGATAACAAATTTTATTTCTTTTCAAATAAGACATTTCTTTCTAATACGACCGGTATCTACCGATACAATTGTCGTAAATCCCTTTCTTAATCATTATTAAAACGTTTATGTCAAGGGCTTTTAACGCGTTCAGTAATATCTGGGGAGTTACTTTATTATAAGCCTGTGTGATTAGATTTTTTAGATTATCAATATTGAAATTCTTCAAATTATTTAACCGGTGTTTGATTATTTTTTATTTTTTCTTTTCTTTGACAAAGACATTCGTTTTACGTTTCGGAAATATTTATTGTTTCCTTTTTCAAATTTCATTTTTCATCCTACAAAGCATAAATTTCATCTTTAATTTATCAATTTACTTATTAATGGTGAATGTAATATACAAAAAAATAAAGTACACTGTTAAAACTTACATTAATTTCATAACATAACATAATTTCATACATTTATTTCTTTTGATTGGGGTTAGGTGGTAGAACGGGTCATAGCATTGCCATGACCTGAACTTTGCCCCAAAGATTCCGGATTATTATTACTATAGGATTCATGCAATGTTATGTTATGTGTATATTCTTATTCCGGAATAAAGTTTATTATTATTATTATTATTATTATTATTATTATTAATTATTTCCATGTTTTTTGTTTCCACCTTAGCGGTGTTGTCAATAATTTTTATTTTGTTATTTAATTACATTTAAACGTAAACATTATTGTAAAACAATGATAGTACATTACACATGGTCAACAAACAAACAAATATACTGGGTGAGTTTTTTTATCTTGAGACAACGAAATATCTCTAAAACACTGCATCAAATCAAAAATAGATAATAATATAATAAGATTTGTTATAATGTAGGTGGGATCCCCTACCTCACCTCTCTCCAGAGTGGGACGGGGGAACATCTTCGAAATCTTAAATGGGAACCCCCATTTTTTATTGCAGATTCGGATTCTACACCATCAAGTACGTAGTTTTTGTTTGAAACTTTTTTTCGATTCGTAACAGATTGCGCTGTAATTACAAAAAACATCTAGAAAAAATACACAAAAAAGAGAAGCAAGCAAACAGGATTTTGTTTTCTTTTATTTTAACATAAACTAACGTTTCAAAAAGCCATGTGTTCGAAACTGTGCCCCTTTACTTCGATACATTTATTTATTCGCAATTGGAATGCTATTCAACGATACAAAACCGTACTTTATTCAGTACTTGACAAACTGTGAATACTTACACATTGTCCGATCCCCATTTAGATTATTAATTATTCATCCAATATAAATTAGTTATTGTTGAATATTTGAACAGTAATGGAGGCTATAACATTACAAGAGATAATTCGTTGTTCAATGGCCTTTTGAAATGTTAGTTTATGTTAAAATAAAAAAAAAACACAAAATCATATTTTCTTGCTTCTCTTTTTTATTTATTTTTTTCTAGACGTTCAAAATCATGTTTTTTTTTTAAGTTTCTTGATCGATTCACCCTAATGTCAGTGTTAATAGGATCACTCCTTTAAAATGATGTAATATTCTATTCTACATCTCGCGGCGTGAATAGGGTTAGTTGGGGATAAAAAAAAAACGACAATTTTACCCTTTAAAAGGTTTATTTCGTACACTATGAAAGTTTCTGACATAAATACTTATAAACTTACAATATAGTTTACCCATGTATAAGAAACACTTTGTAGATCGCTGACTCTTCATAAATACCGAGAATTCAGTTTGAACTTAAACTCTTCTCTTCAGGTTCGCCTAACCTACCAATTATTTGGGAAACGTGGAAGTCGCTAACGTCTTTCACTTCTAATCACAGCTTACCTTCGTTTTTTACCCACTTCAACGCTTTGTCCGGCAACGACATTCAGTTTTTTTATTGGCACGTCATCTTTTATTTTGACCACCATCATACCTCATTTCCTGCAAAATGTGAAGCAGAGACCCGTCAAGTTTTTCAATTATTACATCTGGATTCTCACTATCAGGGATAGATTTCAGAACCTGAGATCTGTCCAGTGGAATTAGTCCAGCTTTTCTGAAGCTCGGCTTAATATTGTGAGTTGCGTTTGTTTCAGTTTTATTCAAAAGCGTTGCTAACAATCTAGGGAAGACGCTTTTTGGCAAAGAAGCTTCTTTCATATCTGGTCCTTTCTTCCATTCTAGCAAAATTTGTCTCCAACCTGCCTTTAATGGCCTAAAGAAGGCGACATCTGGGGGCTGTGTCAGGTGGATGGAATTGTTTGGCAGAAAAATTAAAGAATTATTTTCTTTCTGGCAAAGTTTTATAGATTCCAATGACACTTTATTTATGAAAACTAAATTATTACAAATCATCCCAACTCAGTGCTCCACCTAAAAAAGGTACTACACGAGGCTACCTATTCTAAGTACTATATGGGTTCCATAACAATTAAAATGATCCTACTCTAACTAAATATTTCCCTGTGATTCTTGATAACAAAAATATAATACAGTAGCCTCGCGACCATATGAATACTACTTTTGAGAAATGATGAAATATGTGAAATGTGATTAGTTCACATAATCGCGAGTCTACTGTAAATCAGTCAGCTATCAGTTATTACTAAATGCGCCCATGGAACGACTTTAGTTATCTCCCAGCATTCGCCAAGGACATTGATTATATATAATATACTTATATAAAATCAATGGCCACGGAGTAAGGGAAAACCATGGCAAAAACCTTACTCTGGGAGAGATTCCAATGACAGGTGAGATGATAGATTGTCACCTATTAATATCTTTTTCCCTGGAAGTCTCCTTAGATAAGGTAAAGCAACAGTTTTCACCAAGTCTTCAAAAATTATAGAGTCAAACCAACCACTCTGAGTACAGTTAAACCTAGTACCTTTAGGAGCTCCTTCATTCAGTCCATGAAGAATACAAATTTTTAGCTTTGTAAACCACATAGCATGGCAACATATTTCCATCACCAGAAGCGGCAAACATTAGGGAAATTGAAGCTTGCGTGTTGTTCATTACCCTCTCTGGGTATTTACACCCTCGTTTTGTAATAATTTTTGATCTTCCAGGGTGATTACTGAGATTTATCTCATTGTAATTAATTATATTCCCTGGAGGTATTGCAACAAGAGCCGATTCAAGTTTGTTTGAAATAAGTTCAGTTATCCTGAAGAAGCTGTCAGTATGAACAGCGAAACGTCGAGCGAAAGTTTTGACACACGGCGAAACCCGCAAGAAGCTGTTAGTTATAGTTATCATTTATAATTGCTGGAGAAATGTTTACTCTTGCCCGTTTAATATTCTGACAAATCTGCGAATTCATTTTTATGACGTTTCAAAAAACTTTTATAAAAATCATAACCATTACCAAGAGCATCTAAATAACCCTTTACTATCCGTCTTAAATCATACAAATCCATGGGATAATCCCACTCCGCATACACCTTCAATCTTTCCACTATTGCCTTTAATTCATCCAACGTGCATGTAAATTGTTTCGGATATTCCATGTTCAAATTGTAGCAGAGTGCATAATAGACTTTAGAGCATTAAAAGAACAAACAACAGATCCAAATTGTAAGAAATTTTAAGTTTTTCCTAAGAGATATTAATATTTTTCTTGGTAATATTACAATGCTCGAGATTTTTTTATAAGAAACATAAATTTTCTTTAAAATATTCAGGTAAAATACTTGTACAATGAGAAGATTTCTAACACCCCCATTCACAAGGGAACACCGGCGGGTGTCCCCCTCCGATTTCGATGAAACTTGACAGATCGAAAGAGTACCTTAAAATAAGAGACACGTATTTTTTTTTATCGGCGTATCCGCACGATTTTGGGGTACACCCCCTTTAAAGTTTGGACGATTTTTCAAAAGCTTCAAAATTAATACACTTGTCTATTGATATAAATCAAATGAACTATAATAGAAATAATTTTTTATCCTTAACATAATTTCCAACATAATACATGGTCTCAAGGTAGATATCTTCATAAAAAGCTAATAACGGGGGACGGGGTACCCCATGCCCCCGCATTTTTTTAATAATAAGTTTATTCATTATTCATCAAAAAAAAGACCACTATTTTTAGTATTAAAGGAGTCTACGAATACGTTTGGACCTCGAGTTGCGCAATCATTGTTTCGACCTGTAAATGTGTATATTTCTTCTTCGGTATCTGGTAAGCTCACTTCAAATCATTTCAAATCCTGGCTAACGGATGTTTCTCTCGAATACCGGGCCAAAGAGTGTTCTTTTGATTAATTCTTGGAGTGGGCATTGTGTTGCCGAACTTCAGCAATTAGTGCCCAAACACAAAACTTTGAACATTTTTAATATACCAAAAAAAACGACAGCGATGGTACAACCTCTAGAAGTATGTGGTTTTAGACTGTAGAAAAATGTTGTTAGAACTTTTTCGGATATAGTGATTCTTATGAACTACGACATAGATTTACATCAGAGAAATAATATTATTAAGTTGCAATTCCTAACCCATAATCAGTTTTTTCCCCCAAGAATTTTCGACGTATTCAAGTACTCGTGGTATAAGAGTGGACATGTTGAGGAAAGACCTGGGCCCTTTAAAAATCCTGTAGAGTTTTGTTTTAACAAAGATGCGCGGTCCACACCCTTGTGTAGTAATAAACCAGCTCATGGTGCAAACAAAATCTGTGTTTTAAACACTTTTACACAGACTATCACTACTGTAATACTTACATAGCTTAATTACTGTATGTATATTAATCTTGTTCGCTATTGCAATACATATATACCAATAATCGCATTACCGTATGTCATATATTTAAACATTTATAAGCATTATAATGTTTTTCTAATTATGTTCTATTGTTTCCGAAATGTTATAATCGTTACAAACACATTAGTTATATTTATGCTCCATTGAATACTTACATTGTACACCTACATTGCACGAAAAACTTGAAATAAATTAAAAAATATATGTATGTATTATATTTATTCCTTTATCCTGTGTAGCAAATTTGTTCATATATACGCACTAAAGGATTATGGTATTCTAAGAATGAATAACATTTTATTAAAGAAATATATAAAACGCAGTCACTAACTGCAATTGATAAAACGATTTATATTACTACCACCGGTAAAAGTTTCGTATAGTATATAGTATAAGTTAGTAGGCATAGAAAGGTTTGACCAGCTTGTCGAGTAGATACAATTCTAAATTAAGAAATATTTAAGCAAGGAGAGCAGCGGAGTAACGATAACAAATAATTGTTGTTAATGTACTATATTATTATTATTACAATTATTTTTATTATTAATCCCTCCAAATTTATTACCATTATTTTCTATGTGAAAGGGATCTTTTTTTGATGAATAATGAGTAAACTTATTATTAAAAAAATGCGGGGGTATGGGATACCCCGTCCCCCGTTATTAGCTTTTTATGAAGATATCTACCTTGAGACCATGTATTATGCTGGAAATTATGTTAAGGATAAAAACTTACTTCTATTATACTTCATTTGATTTATATCAATAGACAAGTTTATTAATTTTGAAGCTTTATTATTATTTTTCTATTTTTACAATTATTAATTTTCTAAACTTGTTATACATCATCGTATTCTATGTAAAATCGGCCTTCTTTTGATGAATAAGAAAAAGAAAAAATGTAAAAAAAATGGGGGGTACGGGGTACCCCGTCCCCCGTTATTAACTTTTTGCGAATACGGACGACGCCACCCTTAGGGTCATGCAATATGCTGCAAATTATGTTAAGAAGAAAATTTAATATCTGTTATAATTTAGGAAATATTTGCAAAAATTGAAAAATCGTCCAAACTTTGGAGGGGGCTGTACCCAAAAATCGTGCGGATACGCCGATAAAAAAAAATACGTGTCTCTTATTTTAAGGTACTCTTTCGATCTGTTAAGTTTCATCGAAATCGGAGGGGGACACCCGCCGGTGTTCCCTTGTCAGTGCGGAAAGTTATCAAAAAAAGTGATTTTTACCAATAACAATTACCTATATTTTTTAGTGTGCATGATATTTTTTTTAACTCTTAGTAGTTTTTTTTACTAAAAAGTTTTTGAAACACATTGTATACGATATTCTATCTAAGCCTACATAATTTCAGTTCATTTTGCAATATAATATATAATATAATATATATTTTATTCAGCATGCCAATCTAACATTGGTTTGAATCGTCATACAAAACAAAAGTACAAAAATATATAAAGTATAAGGACGTCATTTACAAAATATAATATAACACATATATAAAAATAGTTATACAAAAATAAACACGAAGTCTATTCATTTACGTATTCGCTAATGGTACAGAATGCCCTCTCCAATAACATCTCTTTTACGCGCTGCTTGAAAAGTTTAGAACAATCAATTGACCGTACCTCGCTCGGAAGACTATTATAGAGTTTTAGACTCATTAATGCCGGAGATCTTTTTGTTAGTGTTAATTTGTGTTGTGGAATTGTCATAACATTTAATTGTCTAGTGTTGTGCGAATGTATTGTCTTATTCAAAATCATGTATATGTTCCTTAATGTATGTCAATGCTTTGTAAATAATAAAGCAGGGAAACGTCAATATTTTTTTATTTTTAAATGTTTCTCTACAACTGGTTCTATAAGGCAGATTGAAAATTAATCGTATAAAACGTTTCTGTAGAATAAAAACTCTGAGCACTGAGTACACCAATGAATAATAAACGTTTACTAGATCTTGCTGTTTTAGGACATTCTTTAATTGTAACATTGCATAATAGGTTTTGTTTAATTTCTTACATACACTATCTAGCTGGTTTTCCTGAATGAAAAAACTGCAATATTATCAGACCGAATGGATGTAGGCACCTCCTTGATTGTTCTTTCTTTAGTTCTGTTAAAATATCTGTCGGTCCATTCTTATATCGGCTCAAAATATTGCAATATAATTTCGACTGTGTAAAAATAACTGTTCCCAAGCGCGAAAATACCCATTTTAGACAGATAACAATAACTGTCACAGCGATAATCCTCACGGAACCATAAAATATCTAAACATTTACATTTAAATTCGTAGTTTCCCCACGTCGCGTCGACACACACACACAAAAAAAATAACTCGACCGTGTAAGTAACTACATACACATATCCACATGCAACGTACAAAAAAATATTATACATATTATATATCCGAATTTGTGCGTTTCGGTGTATATCGACTTCTCCGGGTTCTCGTATGTGCGTGTACGAGATTAAGTCTGCCGTTTCCCAGACTTGGGTGGGCATTAACTTGGTATATAACGAAATATCTAGCCTTTAAAAAATCACCCTCTTCCAGGAATCGGCCCATATTAGGCAGCGCCTTCGTGGAATTTTTCATTGAAAGCACTTAAAATGTTTGTCGGAAACAACAATACGGCTCAGCTATACGACCCCCGATGTATATAAATCTGAGTGAGTTGCAGCTTTTTAACCCGGAGAGTATATTTTCCGATGAAGCACAGCGGGGTAATTGAGAAAGATATGTTGGTAGTTGGTATATACAGTCTAGGGAGTTTGCTTTAAGGCTAAAAGGTATCAAATATTAATAAATCCAATTCTTTAAAGATAAATATCTGCTTTTAAAGTAAATATTTTAGATCGTCCGGAGTGTTGTGTGTGTATATGGTTTTGAAATAATTTTTTTCTAAATTACGATTGCGCCAATTGAAAGATATTACCGTTTTCTTTTGAATAGCAATTAGTTGCCGCTTATAAAACTATTCTTCAAATTTAATTTTCAAAAAGATATTCAAGAAAATAAAAGTTGGAAAAATGGAAACTCATTTACTTACGAAAAGAATATTACAGGGTGTATCCGATATAGAGGTAAAATTCCATATAACATTTTTCCTTTTGATTTATAAATTAATATAATGTTAAATATGTATAATTACCAATAAACTTATTATTTATTAAATTTCATTATAATAATATGTAACAGCTGTAGATCATTTTACGATCAAAAAGTCTTCATGCACAGGGGGTCTGTTTGTAAGCATTAACGAGAAAAAAATATTTGTAAATGCCGTGGGCTAGAGCCGCACCTGTGGCCAACCTAAATGCTGTCCCGAGTATACCCCCACATACCACTATCATTCAGCCATTACCGCTGTTAGTTTTGTGTGGATCGCCGCTTGGAGTGCAAGCCACTTTATTATTTAAATTCTTCCCATCTCGAAAAAAAACGTTCCTTTTCAGGACCATCATGATTTCATATAAAGAAAATCTAAGCTTGATGTATCGGCAAAAGCGCGGGAATGTATAGATTCATTTTCGCGCGACATCATAGTAAAAAGGCGTGTTTGCAAATTTTCTGTATCTACATTTATTTCTGTGTAATTCGATTCAATTCATTTTGCGTTATTGGATTAAATAAATCCGAAAGAAATAACTCAGAATCATGTGGGACCGTTTATTAACAACTAACTCTTGATTCGACAAAGCGAAAGAAAAATATTTACTTTTCTTGTAACTACTGAAGTCGCATATCCGGTGAAACTCGAACGTCTTATCAGGATATTAAAAATAATACTTTGTAGACTTACGTAGAATGCTCTTACCAAATAAGGAATGTTTATTTTATAAAAAGAAGAAATTTAAAATGCCTCAGTTTTTCTATTTTTACAAGGGCCTTTATTTATTCAGAATGACGTTAAATGAACTTACGGCATACCATTAAGAATAACACTAAATGAGTGCAATGTATTTATACATAATACCACGTTTAGCGGGTGCTTAACATGATGTTTCCTTGCATCAGGCCCGGACTAAAGAATTTTTGGCTCTAAATTTTACTTTTTTTTATTTTTTAATGATGAAATCCGGTTTCGGCGGGTTTGTGCTTTATATGTCGTGTAGTTAACATTCAAGCAAAATTTACATTTTTAGTTGATACACCCTGTATATATAAAAATATTTTTGACAATAAATTGTACTGTAGATAACAGGTAATAAGTTCATATTGTCATATAATTAAAAAATCACATAAATATTTCAATTCCTATCAAAATGGTTTCACAATTGTTAATACAAAAGATCCATATCAAGGAATCTACAGATGGTAAATAATTTACATTTCAGAAAATCATGTTTCAAGCAAAAATATGAATTAAATAATTTATTAAAACAAGTCATCAAAAATTTGTTTTAAATAAAAGTCTAAATTGATAAAAATTACATCTGTCAAACTATTGACATCTATCGGTAAAAACAGAAAATTTTAACTCTTCAAAAGAAACCTGTAATCAGTTGACAGTTCATGGAATCTTTCGATTGATTTCAATACAAATCACATACAAATTGTAAAAGAGACACCCAATATTTGAATGAGATAAAATTTTACATTAAATGTCGAAAATATTTGACACCGGGAAGTGTCTTGAAGTTAGGAACCGGTTTATGAATGTTGATGACCGACAAATGCCGTAATATTCAAAGATTTTGGAAAGCCATGACCTGAAAAAAAGAGATTTGTTTAAAAAAAAAAAATTGAAAGAAAGACGCGTGGGTAAGAGAAGTACGTTATGTTTGAAATTAATCCCAGAAAAATTAAATTTTGCACGCGAAATAAAAAAATGTCATACAAGAGAGTGAACAGAAATTAAAAGAAAAAGTTATCCCAACGACCATATAGTGAACATTTAAAATTAAGAATATAACTTATCGGGAGTATTGAGACGAAAATCGAAGTTCTAATCATTGTGGGAGGAAAAAAAATCTTCCAGCCAGACATTTATCAAGTCCTGGAAAGCGTAGAGAGAAGCTAAGAGGCATCACCATCATTTAAAAGTAACCAGACGACTATTCTGAAGATTCCATCATCAATAATAAGGCAGTCAACGGAATGAACAGGCCCGTACTCATCATTTTATGACGCACGTGTGATTAATAGTTCAGAATTCATATTTGAAACGATATAAAAATATTAAAGAATAATCTAATAATAAGAATCTTTTCATTTAATTTAATTTTAAACTATAGCTTGAAAATTAGAAGTCGGACATTCACCAGAATGCGTTCTTTGAAGAGTATTGTTTTTTGTTTCAGTCGGTCCCTTTCCCCGATAACATCTCACTTGTAGAATGTGCAATACGCTTCAGATGTAGTTTTTATTTTGAAATTTTTTTATTTTCTATTTTTAAATTTTTTTTTAGCAATATTTTTCAAATTTCAACCTCTTTTTTATATTTGTCAATTTTTCAATTTTTGAACAATGTAAACATTTTTTTTACCTTCTTTGGATTTGCCTATTTTTAAAAATTTTGTTTTTTCAGCTTTCCACCTTTTTAAACCTTTTTTTACATTTCCCCATTCTCCATTCCCTATCTCTTTTCCCTGTACCCCTTTACCTATTTCCTTTCCAATTTCGTTTTCCCTGATCCGCTTGCTATGTTCTTTTTTTTTGCTTCTTGTTTCTTTTTTTATTTTTTTTTATTCTTCATTTTTACCATTTTGCCCCTATTTTTAGAGTTGCTTGACAATTTTTTTATTTTCTTTTACCATTTTTTAACAATTTATTTCGATATTCCTTAATTGCCACAATTTATAATAAAGAAAACCGGTTTATTTTTTGAAATGGTTACATTTTATAATCAAACGTCATCAAAAACCTATTAAGATTCGTTTCAAATACCTCATAAATTACCGACTTGGAAAGAATTTAGCGTTTTTTCCCTATATTTCAAATGTTTCACCGCCATATTGGTCCGGTTGTTGCAAAATATCGTTTTTTTTTTTAACTATACAATCGGTGTGCATACAAAAATTCCTACGCTGAAAACACGGTGCTATAAATCAATGAATTTAACAGAAATTAACTCATTTCCACCTTATTTTACTGTTCAAACAATAAGATAAAGCAAGTAAGTAGCTTTTTCGACATTAACCCGCCGGCGAACTGGCACCTTAGTTTAGAAATCGTCTCACAAAGTTAGGGCATTTCCTGCATTTTAACAATTGAGATACGCCAGATTTGACGTATGTGGGCTCGCAGTGGCTTCCGTTAGGGGAGGTTAAAATCGATCGAAATTTCGGCGAATTTTTTCGTTTCTAGGAAAGCCTTTCGCGAATTCTCGATACCCCTAGTCTAGTGCGACCGACTCTACCCACCCGTTTGTTATTTTATGAACCCGCAAATCCATACTTTAATATCTTTTACCGGAAATAAAAAAAATCGGGCGGGACGAAACCTTTTCGAACGGACGCCTGATCATATTTTATTACTATTAAAGACGTTTATAGCGTCGAAATGTTGCAGATATAAACGATGATTAATGAATAATAAAATATTTGCTGAATTTTTGCCCATTTAATTCAATGCCACATTTGAATAAAAAAAAATAAAATAGGGTATCATTTTTATCAAACAAATAATACGTAACACAAACAAAATATTATTTTTGCCCATTAAATATATTAATTTAGCTTTACCCGAATTCGTAGTTGAAAGTTTCTGGTACTCGAGAATACGGGTACCTAATTAGGCAGTGTACCAACAACAACAAATCACTTATCGATAACCTTGAACAAAACAGTTGCATTATTTACGCGTCACCCCTGATGAATGATTCATGATTGAATGGCGATATCTCCGGCGAGGAGCTTTGTCGTAACAATTACCCAATGTTGCTAAATCCTGAACCTAGTTATCATTTTCCATGGTATAATAATAAATGGCTCTGTTTCTTGTCCATGATGGAAAAGTGTGACAATATAACGCAAGAATTTACAGAAATTAAAAGGTACAAGAAATCAGAAGGAGTGGTTCAGTTGGGTAACAACATGGTACCCTCTGTTTTTCAACCATATCCTTACATATATTAAGAACAAGCACAGTGCAAAAAATTTATCCCTAACATATTAACTTAAACCTAATTCTGTTATATCCTACAGAGAAAAATAATAAACATAACCTAAGGGATCACGATATATAAGAGATCAATCAATTAGCCCTGCTGCTGTCGCTCAAACACATATTTATTAATAGTAGTTGCAAACATAGGCCCACTTAAGGCTTAAAGTTCTGTGAATAAAGAATTATACAATAAATATATATTATATGAGAATGATCTCTCGTAAAAGATCGTTTTGTGGAGTGGTGGTGATATGGGATCCCTACTCCGAACGTTCATATTGTGAACATCCGAGCGAAATCTAGTTTTAAGGCAAATTACTTTATGATACAATTTTAATGCTTGAACCCGCCTACGATTTACCATATTCAGCCATCCAGTCACTGCAAGTTTATATGTGATTCTATCATACTTTCTGATCCTATAAATATATCTTAAGTAGCTGTTTTGAACTTTTTGTATTCTATTTCGATCACCTGCGTCCAAACAAGGACCATAAACAACACACCCATAGTTAAATACAGATAAAACGAAACTATCATATAATGTGATTTTCGTCTTCTCGCTAAAAACTGCCTTATAAGGATATAACATCTTCAAGTTGCAATATGCAGTACTAATTAATTTTGAGATATGACTTTTATATCTAAAAGAGTTCTCAATCAGCAAACGTAAGTTTTTTTGACTCTAGAGATAGAGGAACAGAGACATTATTTAGTTCTAAGTTAAAAAATGTTCTATACTTTTCCACATCTCTCTACCTGCCAAACAAAATTGCTATGGATTTTAAAGGATTGATTTTTAAAGAATGATTTAAAAAAAGAAATGCTAATCCGTTCCAGATCACAGTTAATGAGATTTATATTGATCTGGATATCATCAACCCAAAAAAATGCGATAAATCTGCGTATCATTCGCATACATTTCGATTTTGCAAAAGTGTATACATTTATGCAACTGACTAGTATATAGCGAAAAAAGCAAAGGTCCCAGAATAGAACCTTGAGATAGTACCTCCGTTCAAGGTCAAGACAGCTTAGAGTAAGTGCTGCTCCCAGAAGTATATGATGTAAGACGAACGCACTGCGTGCGATCAAAAAGGTAAGATTGTAGCACCTGAATATATCGCTCAGTAAACCCGATGTGATGTAAAATTGCTATTAAGACGTTAAGGTCAACCGTATTAAAGACCTTACTATAATCTAACAAAATTAGAACCGTCAATTGTGATTTGTCCCTCGCCTCGATAATGTCATCGGTTACTTTGAGTAAAGTTGTAGCGCAGCTCTGTTGCGGTCTAAAGCCAAACTGACAGGATGGTAATAGACTAAACTCCTTTAGATGAGTATTAATTTGATCATGTAAGATTTTTCTAGAGCCTCGGTAGTAAACAGATTGGGCGTAAATCAGTTAACTCAGCGCTTTGCTTCTTAGGTACAGGTATAACTATTGATCGTTTCTATACATCTAGGAAAGGTGTTAGATTCAATGCAGCAGTTAAAGATATGAGTTACGTATGAGAGAGTATACGATAGTATTAATTTGAGCATAAAACTAGTAATACCATCATCAGATTAAATTATGTCATGCCTTTTGTAAAGCTTATCTATTGGTACTTTGCGTTGTATGCTGCAAACAGTGACGTTGTGCACTTAAGTATAATATTTATATTTCCTCATTTCTCATATCTAAGAATCACGTGATGTTGCAGGAATTTTCATCATCATCGACCATTATTATTATTAACTATAAGAATTATTTGAATCGTATATGCGATGCACACATATCGCAAACGTAAACAGAAAAATAGTGTTAGGGAAATTCCCATGACGGAATCGGACATTTTACAAAAAAAACCTTACAATCTTATTATCACCTACAACTACACAATTCGCAATTTGGATACGGAGCAGGAGATCGGTGTAGGTCTGGGCGCCAGGCGATACTTTGTTTTCCTATAAAACGCGTACCTCTGTGTAACTTGGAGACCGCATTTCTGAAAACAAAGCAAAATAAAAATACAATGCCGCTGATGTAACGATATACGTAAGGTATGTACATAACATAAATATTTATTAATCTTTGTAACAGGTATAGTATATGTGGTGTATGTTGCAGCGGGTAATGAAGCAGGAACTATGTATAATATGCGTAGGTAATAAAAACGTTTTATATTCGATACACATAGATAATAGTGGAATTTTATTCTTTAAACTGAAGTACTATGTGTTCTATTGAGTTTAGTGGCGGTAAAGAATTCTGAATTCGATGATAAGATTTGATGAAATGTTATTTCTATTATGAAAGAGCGAATATTATGATAAAATCGCATTATCTACTTAAGAATTCGCATATTTTTTTTAACAATAACTGGAGTATTAGGAACCTCTATGAAAGGAATGCTAAAACTGTATGCATTTTTCCCACCTCGCGACATTGATGCTGGAATCTGATTGCCTGGATACCAAATTCGGAAGCAGAGATTGAGTTCAATCAAAGGGGGAGATAGCGTCGTTGCGACAAATATCACCAATGTTAGTGAAGAGGAAAAGAGAGAGATAAAAAGAGAAAAGCACCAGAAAAATCTCAGAGATACCAAGAAAATGCAGAAGTAGACTTACATATCAAAATAAATTAGGAGTGCATTTAGAAGTATGTAAAAGTTCCGAAGAGATACTTATACAGGAATGCCAAACAGATCTGTGGATGGGAAAAAAGGAGTAGTAGTAAAGTAAGTCCTTGGGACTCCACAATAAAAAGACTGTTTTTAATTTTATTGAAAAACTTACGTAATTTACCTGCTAATTAATTAATTATATACATAAGAAATAAATGTTTGTATTTATAAGCAACTATGTGACCAACTAAAGTAAAAAAAAAAAGATATAAAACACTAAAATTTTATAACAAAAATAAACAGTGTCTCCTTTGTTTGTTATTTTGGAATAAAGAAATTAGAAAATAAATAACTTTATATTGAAAACATCTTTGGTAAAGTCTGGACTACAAAACATGATAACACTTTAACTCCTAAAATCAAACTGTTAAAAACAACAATGGTTTAAAGCGCCATAAAATATTTTAAGTGCCCCAGATTTCAATACATTGAAGCATACTTTTTTTCTGAACATTGTAAACAATATTGTTTTTTTTTTTTGCATTGAACACACAAGTAAGCAGTTTTTCTTTTTAATTTAGGGTTACAAACGGAACAATGTTTTCCCTGATTTCTAGGCAAATCGTCTTGACCATCAGCTGGTGCCTCAGAAGGTGTTATCTTCAAAATTCTGAAAAACGTCTGTCCTCTTTGGGTAAATTTATTTTCAGAGATCTTTCACGGAGAAGTGGTTGGTATAGTTGTTTGGCCAATTGTTTTCAAAAATCAATTCTATCTAGACGATCTGATGATTATATGTGTTATTAACGACATATCCACAATTCTGTAAACAGAGCCATGGACCAACGTTGTGTTCTTCTACTACAGCAATATTTACTACCCTTTTCGTCTACAGAATCTATTCCAGATTTTGTGTTATCATAAAGAATGCATTATTTTCAGGCAAGCCTTCATCATCGGATTTGGAGTGATGCATCGAAGAAATAATGATGACTGTTTTGTTTTTCTTCGTCACCCTAGAAATCAATATTTTATTACTTGTAAAGCCATATAAAGTGGACCCCACTGCTCTGGTTTTGGAGGGTAGAAATTCTTTGGGTATTTATTTCTTTTCATAGTTCCAACGTAAATAAGATTATTTTTGAAAAGATGGTCTGTAAGCTCTATTTAAGAGTACCAATTATCACCGGTGATATTTCTGTAACTTCCAAATATTGCCTTGCAAATTCTTATAACAGTTTGCGTTGGAATAGAAAATCGTTTTTCTTCATTTGTGATATTGTCTAATGAGTTAGTGCCTTTACCACAATGAATATATGTGTTGTATATGTAATAGGTTCGAGCATCAACAAGGCATTGGACATTTAAACCATATTTTGCAGGTTTACTCGGTAAATAATTTTAAATTTACATTTGCCTCTAAACCCGACCAGCATTTCGTCAATGCATTGGCTTCTGGACAATACGCTGATTGTGAATTTTGATTAAATTTTCTAAGGATATGTGAAATTGCTGCAGCCGGATCTGTTTTTATTCTCGTAAATCTCTCTTCGTGAGTATCGAACCTCAGACAAGCTAACGAAATAGGAAAATTTTTGGCTGACATTACCAGTCGAAAAATTTCCCAGCTAGTTCCATCTGTTGAAAAAATCGATTCAATAGCTTCATTATTAAACTTCTTCTAGATCCATCACCACAAACTGCACTAAACTGGACGTACGTTTCGATAGCAAAGCTATCATCATCAGCAGAAACGCTGAACTGAACTGAACTGAACCAGTTCAGTTTAGTGCAGTTTGTGGTGAGGGGTCTAGGAGAAGTTTACAGCATTACCAGTACCACAGTTTGGAATATTTTTGTCAGCTTCATTATTAGATTTGAAGGCAGCTGTTAACAGCAGAAGTCCAGAAAACCATTTATTTCTATGGAATTTGTTTCCCTGTACTCTGTGCGGAATTTCTGAATTTTCAAATTGGTATAACACGCCATGCACACATTGCTGCCATGCTTCAAGTGGTTCAATTTTTGGCAAAGCATTTTTAATTCGCGGGCGTTTCAGTATATCGTGGGCCGGCGTTCTTACATTTCGGCTTGGTTTAGCGACAGCCTATTTGTATCTGTCCTTTTTTATCTTATCTTGTATATTTTTTTCTTGAATCACTTGTGTCACTTTTCTCTTTGCAATAGCTTGCATCTCGTCTTGGTCATCACTGTCATTATCGTTCACTCGCTGTTTCGTGAGCATTTATGACAGTATTCTCAACAGAAATATTGCTCTCATTATCACTATCTTGGTCCGAAAACTCTGTGTCACATTCTTCAAACAGTCTTCTCAAAGTTAGGATCTGTAGGTCTAATCCTTTTTTGATTCTCGTACATAGTAGCTAAATTGCAAATATTACACTAACTACATCGCGGAGTCCCACAGACTCTAAGATCTTTGTTGAGTACACTTGCCTTATTCGCAGACCGGTGTCTACTGCGCACGCGAAAAGTCGCCCTACCAGTAGCCTACCAGCTACTGAATAGCGCGCGCTATCTAGTAGACAAATACGAAAGTTATTAAACAGCAGTGGCGGCTGGTACTGAAGGGCACAAGGGCACGCGCTCACCCAGCCACCAAGATAAACACAGAAAGAGGCTGAGACCTGAATAAGACAATTACTACCATATATAGAAACTAGTAGCCAAAACAATTTGATCCTATAGTATATTATGTGCCCACCCTCTTTCATAACTCACAAGCCGCCACTGTTAAACAATTTATATTTGCTAGTCTCAGGGACTCCGCATCCGATACCAGAATGAGAACATTTAACATGCATTTAAACTGCAAATTAGTACCAATAAAAGTAGATAACCCGATAACTGCAGGTAACATTGTCTTAATTGTAGATGCACATGCAAAAATGACACAACTGTACAACAGTGTCGGACAAGTTAGGGGAAGTAAATAAATTTCTACAGCGATTAGACATACTCGTGTGTTGTCGGCTCTCAGTAAATGACTAGTTACACTGCTCCCCATTCATGACGCGAATAAACACGAGTGTATCTAGTCGCTGTAGAAATTTATTCACTTCTCCTATCTTGCCCAACACTGCTGTACAAGTATTTAAAAGAGAATAAACGCGGATAAGACAGAAATGATGAAAAAAAATAGTAAATAGAATGAAAGGATGAGAAACATAGAAATGAACGGAGACACAATTGAATTAGCAAGTGTTATTCGAGTACTTGGGGTTAGTAATAACAGGAGACAGAAGAATACATACAGACGTAGCACACAAAGTAAAAAAATAAATACCTAAGTTATCCAAACCTACGTAAAACAATTTTTCTGGCAAAATTTAAAATTCCAACAGTGCTAAGACAAAACCAAGTAAAAAATAAATAATCTTATGTAGGTATGTATATGCAACTGGACACTTAATAGACTCATTTTGAGCATCGCGTGCTTGAAATATATTACGGAGCAAGTAATCGGCGTTAGATAACTTTCAATTAGGATGATTTGATTCAATTTTTTTCCCCTCTCTCCCATTTGATTACCTCCGACATCGCATAATAACTCGCAAGGCCTTTACCTCTACCTAATTCAAAATTGTTTTGTTCTTACCACGGGCTGCCTATGGAGACCCTGTGGTGAGAAGCAATACGGTGATGAGTCCGTGAATAGATTATGAATGAATGGGATCTTCTCTTTTCTTCTTCTACTTCTTCTTCGCCTTCTTCATTTTCGTCTCCACAATAATGTCTGTCCGACTCCGCTGATGGTATCATCACTTTATAAAAATTTAATTATACCTTCTGCTATACCTGATAATTTAAGTAGTATACCGCATGAATTTTTCATGACGACGTTATGGTATTCTTCAAAGCGCTCACGTCACGCCTATGGAAATCTGTTATTAGCGTTCCTCATATAACATCGAGATAACAATGCGGACCAAGGCCTGTTTAGCGAACAGTCTGTATGGGGGGCTCTTCGGAGTTTGTGTGTGGTGGGTTTACAAACAGCGCAGTGAAACTTCGTGTTATATTCTTTCACTCGTTCAGCTTTTTTTCTTTACTGTTTCGGTGTAACTTCCTCTGTAATTATCGCGTTCCATTGTCGGTAGTTACGATAGGAAAAAAGGGACAATTATTGTGAATAACAAATTAGGGTTTCTAATTTGTAACAAACAACTGCTCGCATAACGATAATTTAAAATCAGTTTTGCTACGTATAATGGGATCTTCCTTGAACGCCTGGCATGTTCGTGCCGTGTTTAACTTCTTCATTATCCTTCACTAATGTGAGAGAGGAACTTTTGAACGTTGAGTAATTTTAAATGAGCGTGCAGTAAAATCGTGCTTTACTTAAACTAATTTCAGAATCATTTTGCCCCATTTAAATGCACTGCTGGATGTTTACGTTCGTGGAAATTTTTGTCTTTACCTAATACATACCTGTTTATTTTAAAATATTATATTTAAAATTTATTTTCTACGGAGCTGGCTAAGTTGAAGTTTTTCCTGCCTTAAACAAATTCTTCAGCTTTTAATTACATTAGGGTTTACAATAATTGGGTAGTTAGTTCATTTCTAAAATATTTTCGAGTTTCTTCAAGATAACCGGAAGTCGTCATGAACTTCGTTATTTTAAATAGAGCAGTCTATATATTACTACATTTTTGAATTCAGCCTAACATTCTATAGCGACTTCAACTAGGGTGTTTTTTTGTAAAAATTTTGAGATAGACTTTTGTACTAAATTGATTAATTTTCCCTTGATTTAAGTGACTGACAACAATAATTTATTGTGATATCATTCGATCATTTAAAAGGGTTAAAAGGGGTCAAAAGGGTTTGATGATCGAATGATATTACAATAAATTATCGTTGTCAGTTTTTTACATACTTAATGTTCACAAAGTTGCATTAGAATTTCTGAAAATAAATCTTATTTTATTTGAAAATATTATAAACAGATGTTTTCGAAATGCCGAAATCTTCTCAAGTAGTAAGTACTAAACTATGGATGTGTCTCAAATTCCCTCCAATATTATTCCAATTTTTCTCAATCTCGGAAACAAGTTTATTGCAATGTTTTCTTGATAACACTAGGCTGCTGTTACAAAAAATGCTCCAATTGTGTGTTCGGCATTTTTTTTATAACTATTGGCGGCAAGTGGGTGGTAAATGTCTTTTTTAATTAACAAAATACATTAAAAAATCTTAGCATCTTCGCTTTTGACTTGCACGCATTTTTATTTTTATTGCCTTGTTCTGGATACATTTTCAAAAAATACCTCTGCAAAGCTTTAATCATTTGTTGTAATATTAATCTAAACGAATCCGTTTGGTCGACAATTGTCGGTCGATCATTAAACAATGCGACATAACATTTCCTAGAAAAGAAAAGCAAATATGAAAGAAGAACATATGATACAGATATGTATATATATTTTTATTCAATTTGATTTCTTTTTTCTTTGGTTGTAGCGGCTTACTATAAGAATTAAGTAAAATGAAACTTTCCTTTTACGTTTCGACAAATATATTTGTCTTAACATAAATAATATTAAATGTCATAATAATAATTAGGCCGAAATTGGTAAGTTAAATTTTGAAGATTAGCTATTACAGATTTATTTTAGTAGATAGAAATGTTTACTTGTAAGTAATATGTTAGATTTTAAATTACTATGTTTGTTTTCGTTGTTTACATGGTGAGAGTTTTACAAGTATATTTTTATTAATACTTTCTTCTAAACGTATTATCAAAGATGTATTCACTTCCGTCTCTTGAAGTTTAGATTATCCTGAAAATTTGTAAAATCCTAGTTTAAAACCAAAATAGTCGCTTCCTTACTTTACTTATTTCATCACTCCGGTAGTAACTCATGACTGGGCCGATGCCTCCTGCAATTGGCAAAAGCTGATCGGGGATGCCAAGACATGAATTATTATTATCACTAACAAAGAAAACAGCCTCCAACAACGGCAAGCACTAATTTATTTTATATTTGCAAACATCTCACAAAAGTAAAAAAAAAAGAAGAATTTGCTTCTTCAAAACTAAGATTCTGCTATGTCTAAATTTAAAAGTTTGATCTGCACATCCAAAACTTAAGTAAATATTCCATATGTAAATAAATAAATGTAAAACGTTCACCTTTTATTATTTCGTTTAATTGATAATCATCATCATTGACATTTTTCTCCTAATGATGATCGTCAATTAATCGAAACATGTAGTGAAAAAAAAAAAAAACATTAGAAGTTGAACGTTTTATCTTCATTTATTTACATTTAAATAAAGCCATATATGTGACTTTACACATAATATGCCATATTAGCTTGTAGTAACAATGTCGCCAAATCCTAATGAGGTTACGTTGCAAGTATATCGTTTTACATATCCATGCGCAGGTATATGTGTATTATTTATATGTGTTGTTAAAGCTAACTACATAATAATCATCTCAATACATAATTAATGTAAAGTCAACTTACCTCAATATTTATTTGCAGCCCATATTCGAAATTCACTAGCGTTAAACCATTCGCACTTATGTACTGCTGTGTACTGAATGTACCAAAGAAAAAGCAAAAATGAAAATTAAAAATGAAAAATTAAATTAGCTAGCTCAACGGATAAAAAAATTTAAAAGGGCGCAAAAGAACAATTAAACTCAGGGTTACCCTCGCGAATCCAAACTTGGACCCAACCACGAAAAGTAAAATGTGGGTGAACGAAATCTGACTCTCCCAAATACCCCAAAAAAAAGGTACAATCAAAAATAAAAGAACAGAATTTGGAATGACGTTAAATCACAATAAAGAATTTTTATTAAAAAAAAAAAGGAAAAAAAAAGTTAATTACAATTGTGCAGAAAAAAAAAACGTGGACAAAATGTCTAAATCAAAACTGCTCGACTCTAAATTACAAAAGGACAATGCTAAATCCCCTATCAAAGCAAAAAGGTAAAATAGTTCAGGAAGATAATCCTTATACAACAGGAAGACACAATTCTTATCCCAATACAATAACAATTATTATTACGCGAGTTCCTTGATGGACAGAAATAAATTCAATTTAAACCGAAACAAAACTTTAAATCATAAGAATAAACAAAATGGCAGCAATGAAATACAAATTTACGTCTACTTACGCCGGCATCTGTCAAGGAACTGCCTGACAAACGCGCCCGCTGCATACAGACCAGTCCGGCAACGGACGAAATCTCAAAACATAATAACAAACAAAACTAGTGAACGCAAAACTATTTTAAAGAGTGAAATAAATTTAAAACAACTGAACACTTAACAAAATAAATCAAACAATTAACTCATAAACTAACTTTTATTTAAAAATAAACAAAACATCTGTGAAAACTTTTTCGCAACATTGACAAAGGCTTATCGGAGTAAACATGAAAACATCTGTGCAACTTAAAAAAAAAACTCGCGAAAACAAGGTGTCCACAGCAGTACGTTACACTCAACAGCCATCTGTCTAAAGGCTTCACTGGTATTCAAACTGCATAACTCAAACGCATGCGCCTTGTATAGTCGACGGCTATGTAATGTTTCTCGTAACGGTTTTAATGTTTGAGTAAGCGACACAATATAATGCAATGTTAAAAAAAGACATTTTTAAACACTTTATGTGTTCCAATCAAACAACCATTTTTTTTTTTTATAATTTCAATTCACTAATCTCTCTTTTTTATGAATGAATATTTAAATATGCTTATCTACATATAAGTAGATATACATATTTTCAAGTAAATGCTGAGGAAGATACTTGGTACGTAAAAATTGAATTTTACGTCATTTGTATTGTCCGTATTCCGCTTGTATTTTTACCAACATAAGGAGGTAATATTCCACGAAATAGGTATTTTTTCTTCACCACTAAGCAAATTTCCCCAAGTGGGAGAAAATTACCTCATTTATTGAAGTATTTTTCCATAAAAATCGATTTACCAGGCAAAATTACACCTAGTTTGTGGTAATCTGCGGTTTATACTCTTTTTGATGTAATGTTACCTTATATTTTATAAGTTTTTTCTTGCCACATCAGTGAAGTATATTTACCGTCATTTATTAGAGTGATAGTGTATGTTATTTATAATCCTAATGAATTTATTGTTGCTAAGTCGTATTCCATTCTCTTAGTTCACTGTTGAGTAAGGGTTGCAGCTTTATTTAATTGAATTGTAGTGAAAATAATATTAAAAAATTGATAACAGGCATTGGTGACTTGCCGAAAAAACAACAAAAGAAAATGCCTGGAACATGCCTATGAAAATGTAGTTACCATAACAAATATTACCTATGAATTAATCCACAATGATTTGTTAGTATAATGAAAACTAACTTATTTCACTGAAGAATCTTGTTATAACTTAATCATAGATTGTAAATAATATTTTATCATATAACAATGACTCAGTTCGTTCTGTTGATGAAAATTCAGTCAGTGATTGTAGATTATTGATATCACGTCCACTATTTTTCTCAGTGTCGTTAGTATATCCGTGAAAATCTTATAAACGGTGCACAGTAGCGACATTCCTCAGTAGTTTTTGCATTTATATCTTTTCCCCTTTTTGTATACGCGACATAATATCGCAGTCTCCCATTCACTGGGTGTTTTATATGCTATATCCCTAATACAATATGATATACAATATTTTATCATATAACAATGACTCAGTTCGTTCTGTTGATAAAAATCAGTCAGTGATTGTAGATTATTGATATCACATCCACTATTTTTCTCAGTGTCGTTAGTATATCTGTGAAAATCGTATAAACGGTGCACAGTAGCGATATTCCTCAGTAGTTTTTGCATTTTTATCTTTTCCCCTTTTTGTATACGCGACATAATATCGCAGTCTCCCATTCACCGGGTGTTTTATATGCTATATCCCTAATACAATATGACATACAATATTTTATCATATAACAATGACTCTGTTCGTTCTGTTGATGAAAATTCAGTCAGTGATTGTAGATTATTGATATCACGTCCACTATTTTTCTCGGTGTCGTTAGTATATCTGTGAAAATCTTATAAACGGTGCACAGTAGCGATATCCTCGGTAGTTTTTGCATTTTCATCTGTCCCCTTTTTGTATACGCTACATAATATCGCAGTCTCCCATTCATTGGATGTTTCATATGCTATATCCCTAATACAATATGACTATAATTAAAACTGAAAGCTGATAAACTTTGTGCCCCTTCATCCTATATTAGCATCAAAAAGATTTTTAAAAAATCTATAATACAACATACTTTTGTTTTCTCTAAAACACTTAAATCGCGTGCATCCGCAAAACAAAACATACAAACCCACTAACCCAGCAAAAATCAACATCCCACAAGCTTATATAGACCTAAACGAGGCTCTCACGTATTACTCTCAGTCTATTAGACCAGCTCAGATACATACTAAAGACAACCCAACGGCAGCATACCGTTCATTCCTCAATGAAGTGAATAAATGGTCGTTATTATTACTGTTATTATTATTAATTGTCGATAGAGCGCCGCCTCGTTATAATCTCCAACGTCGATCCGTTCAGACGATAAGGTGACCTTTTTTTTTTCCAAATGTAGCAATTGTTACATTCGACCGTGTTTGTCCGTGTGTGTGCGTGGTCGACCGGGTTTAGTGTGCGTGCCTCTGTCTCGGTGTGGTGGTTCGTCTCCGCGGGTTGAACGACCTGCCTTACACTACTAGACACGTGTGTTGTATACATGTCGGACGGAGTGTTGTGTATGTGTGTGCGCTATTCATTCATAAGTCTCGGTGTGTGTTGTCCCTGGATTTTTCTTTCTACTTGTGAATGTTACCGTATCTCAGCACCGTGTATGCTCTCTGGGTGCGGATGTGCGTTATGTCAGATATCGCTATATGGGGTAGGAAGTGCGGTATGAATATATGTGGACGCCGATGATGACGATGACAGCCAGCTGACGCTATTACGTAATTGTCGAAGCGGGATTAAGATTATTTAATATTACGACAGTAAAAGAAATTAGATGACTAACGTAACATAACTTTAGAGCAGCGGCGATGCTATATAAAGGAAATATCACCCTAACATGCTATGCTTTATAGTAAAGATTACACTGAAGAAACGTAGTATAACTTTAGAAATTTTGTTATGGAATTTTTGTATTTTCATGATAAGTTATGGAATACTTTTCCATAATTCCTAAATGAAATTTCATAGTAAATACTGATAATACATAAAAATGGAAGTATCATTTTTATTTAAAAGGAATTGCATTAAACCAAAAATTTTTGCGTTTTTGATGTTGGCCAACATGATTTGATGTATCTTCAAAAGGAATATAATTTTAGACCTAGAGTTCAAGTATGTTTTAAGTGAATGAAATTGATAGTTAATTCAAGGTGTCTTTATTTTGGTCTTGAAAATTATGCAGATTGATAGAAAACCCTAAGTATTTTGATTCTGCGTGTATTTAAATGAATGCATTCATTTAAACACACACAGAATCAAAATACTACTGGATTTTTTTTATTTACAAATACTGTTTGTAATTCAATAACATGATAACGTACCTAAGAGAAAGTAGAATAGGTTGTTTGATATAGTATGTATATGTAAACCCGGCTAGTTTGTATACTATCCATCTAGTATAGAGAATAACCAATCAGCTGATTTATTTATGAGAAAATTGACTTTTTAATAAAATAGCGGAAGTAGTTAGTTTATAAGCCATGTTATAATATTCGCTTATTTGTGTACTATGAAATGGGTTAGATATAATAGCCAGAAATGTTAGCTACTCTATAAGCTAGCCGCATAACATGAAAATCAAAATAATTTGTAATATATATTAACAAATACATTGCGTATTTTATACACTAATGGGGATGCTTTTCGTTTAACATGATAAAAACCAAAAATTATAAATTTGAAAGTGCACTTCCTAATTTTTTCATTAATATACTATAGGATCAAACTGTTTTGGCTACTAGTTTCTACGTATGGTAGTAATTGTGTTTTCAGGCCTCATCATAATCCCATAATAGTGAACGGGTTAAAAAACTTAGCAAACAGTCTATTAAAATTGGATTATAGTTATATGATTCGCTGACCAGACATCGCAGGAAAAGAAATGTCCGGCCGCAACAGTCAACTATTATGGGATCATGCTGAGGCTTGAAGAAGACAATTACTACCATATGTCGAAACTAGTAGCCAAAACAGTTTGATCCTATAGTAATTAGGAAGTACACTTTCGAATTTAATTTATTTATCTATTACTACTCACCTAATTATGAACTATCAAACATACAAAATAAAAACGTACCTATTTTTTCTGCATTAAATCTAGAAGAATTTTGCAAAATGTTATACACATTATTAACTAGCGCAAAATATGATCATTTTTTTCCACATTTTCGTTGTACTTAATTTTATGTCGCAAATAAGCACTGTCTAACTGTTCGCGTATGTCCACTTAGCCTAGAACACTAAAATCTACGCATGCTTTTATGTGAGAAACGGAATTTTCGTGTTTCTTTGCCCTCTGCGATATGCTTTAAATCATTCAACCCTTGTTTATTCCACGCACTAACCTCTTTCTTAAAAATTAAGCAGATAAACCAAAACAATTTATTTGTTAGTGAACATGCGCACATCCACTCATATTTTTCATTTTATTGAATACACTATTGTAAGATCGAGTTTTACTTGTGGAAGTGTAGTTTATGTGAAGATCAGGAATAGGCCTTCCTTTCTTCTTAATTGAAAGTTTTTTCCCGAATGATAGCCGGTTTTTTTAAAAGATTTTGCACACAATTAACTTCCATCATTAATAATAAATCCCACTTCAAACCTTTGAAATTACACATGCTGAATTGCAATGAATGCAAGACGTTAACTGGAGACACGAAATTGCATAAAGCGAAGATGAACGGAGCCGTCCGATTCATACTCGAACTAGATACATCGGAAATAGTGCCCCGGAACATAGTTTAGAGCGTTCGCATATGCACTAGTGTCTGTGGTGCGGAAGGAAACTTTGATACCAGCCGCCACTGACAAACAATACGTTTCGCAGTTATTTTGCGCTACAGAAAATACTTTTACAAACATTTAAACAAACTATTCTTGTACGTTTTTAGAATTATAATGTATAACTTTCCCTTTTGTTTCTCCAAATTTCTGAAATTAGGGTGTAGATGTAAAAATAAAAAATCTAAAGTAAGTCACTAATACATTTTATTTGGTCGACATTAAATATTAACGAAAAAAATATTAAATTTTAGCAAATAAATAAAATAAAATTTTATAAGAAAATTAAGCATACTCAAATAATGTAAGATAAATAACTTACTCTTTGGTAATATAGAAAGCAACGTACAAGCTCTAAAAAAGGAAACATAATGTGGATTAAACATCAATAAATTCTTTAAATTTGTTGTTGTCAAATCGGAAACTTTTCTTATCAAGCTTTTTTTTGACCCAATATTAGAGTAAAATCTTAGCATAAATGGTGCTATTACTTTTACTTTTACAATATTTTAACATAGTTTTCATTTTTCTTGCAGAACTTCTTCAGCATCTACACTCATTTGTATGAAATGGTGATGACGCAACTTCTAGATAGGAACATAATTTTGGTAAGATATCAACTTTTACTAATATATTATCCATAATTTACTCTCTAAGTTCCAAAATTACTATTTATAACAAAATCAAAACAATTTTATAATTAATTAATCCCCATTAAGCAGCTAAAATACTTGAATATTAAGGATTCAATATGCATACATAAGTTAGTGTGAACATAATAACCCTGGATACATACATTCGAGCAAGAACAGAAGTACATATTGTTGCATAACGAGCCGACGTTGCTTGTATAGTATGTATATGTTTGGGAGAAGGTAGCGTATCGGGGTACTTCAGGAGTCTGCACGGAATATTGATGCGTAGAGGTATGCCGCAGGAGCCATTCAAACTCCAAACAGTTAGATACGTTCTTATATGCATGAAGCACACGCTTCTGTTCGTAGTTGATGTGGCTCGTGCAGTAGATGACCAACAACACTGTTCGCTGGTCAATCAAAAAGTGACGCCAAGTAAAGCGTATGCATATGCAAAACCCCCTAAACTCCCCTAAAAAAGAGGAAACCAATGACAGATAAGTTTTAGTGCAATAAATGGTGGGGTAAAATTCGTTTCAAATGTTTCAATATTATGATAATTTCAATTTAATATTTCATGTTTTCAGTACAAAACATTTAATAATTTTATATAGTAATTCATTATACCAAACCTATAAGCGATTTTATTTTGAATCTACAGACATTCTCACTATGATTGCATAGATTTATTCCTTACAACGATTACAATGTTCGTTTGAAGGAAGTATGCTTCAATGCAAATATTTATACTATTTGTTCTAAGCATATATTGTGTTTTCAGAGAATTTACTCTTATGTTCTAACCAACAAGATTTAGTTCATTTAAATATATATTAAGTTTCGCTTTCTGATTAAATGAAAATATTCAGATTGATAATAGATTTTTTTGTGTGTGGGAGTGTTTTTTTTAACTAATACTATTTTTTCATTTTCCTTTCTACAGTGACTTAACCAAAGACAAAATAAATAAGAAACTTAAGAAAAAGAGCGGAGAGAAAAAAGAAATTGTTTTTCCAGGAAAATAAATGTTAGGAAAATCTGGCATGCCTACACTTTATTTATGGAGAGCTATCATCATCAGGATCAAGCCTTACAATCGTTAGAATTAACATAAAAATCCATATATTTTTATGCAAAAATAAAAAACGGTATTAATCACAAAAGTGAATGTTATTTTTGGAATTGGAAAATAATGATTACTTATGTCATTAAGACACTTTCAAAAACGGTATTTTTTCATCTCATTGTATAAATCCAGATATAGTTACTCTTTTGACATTGTTATTAAAAGTGACAAGTCTGAAATCTCCAAAATGATACAAACTAAATCTAAATTAAAGAAATACATTTTCTTTACATACTGCTGTGTACTGATGATACCAGCATAAATGCAAAATGAATTAATAAAAAATGAAAATTTAAATTTACTAGCTCAGCGGATAAAAATAAAAGGGGCAAAAAAAAACTATATATCTCAGGGTTATTTTCACAATTGAACTAATCATGACAAATAAAATGTGGGCGTTTGAAAGTTTTGCCTTTCTTTAATTACTCTAACAATTGAAATGGTTGATTTAAAAATAAAAAAACAGAAATTTTGAATGATGTTAAAAATCATTAAATTTATTTTTATAAAAAAAAGAAAAAAAAACATTTAATTACAATTAACACAGGAAAAATCAAACCTTGGACTGAGAGTCCTGGCCAAAATCAAAACCTGCTTGAATCTAATTTACTAAAGGACAATTCAAATCCTTTAACAAAGCAAAGAGGTAAATTTGTTCTAGAAGAAAATCCTATTTCACAAAAAATCCACGTGGTTTCAAAATTTAAAACCACCTAAATTAATTTAAACGTGGACAAAACAAGTAAATTTATAAAATTGAAATTTAATTTTAAGCACAAAGCCTCTTTTCACCTAAACCGAGGTGATTAACTAAGAAAACTAAATTGAAAACTAAGAAACGGAAAAATAAAATCTTTAAACTAAAAAACTTTTTCTAGAACAAATATAATAACGGATCTTATACCTAATTTGTGTACACAATAATATAATAACGATTATTATAAACGAGTTCCTTGAAGGATGAGAAAATTTCAAATTAAACGAACAACATTTTTAAAATCAAATGAATTTACAAAAAGGCAGCAAAGAAAATAAAATTTAACTGTACTTACACGACATCGTTCAAGTAACTGAGGGCCTCCGGGTAAAACAACGCATATATATAAAAATTTACAATTGGCGTGCGCTCGCAACGCAGAATTCGTCTAAGAAAATTCTAGAATATAAACTACAAAATATACAATACTGATGAACGCAGTATGTACAATTGAATAAACAAATAATCAACAACTGAACAATTAAAATAAATTCAACAATCAAATCAATTAACAAAATCTTATCCAAAAATAAAACATTAATTTCTGAGAGAATTTGCCCGACACATTGATAAAGATTAATCGTCGTCAATAGAACACTGAATTTACAAACCCCGGGGTGCCAAATCACAGCAATACGTATATAAAAAAAAATATGTAATATAATGTTTATATTTCAGCAAAACTTGAGAAAACTGCAAAGGGGACCAATAAAAAACAATCCAAGGAGGTAATGTAATTAATTTTCTCCCAACATCAACTAATATACCAATATAAAGAAAAGATTTTTTGAGTTCTACGGTTTAAACATTCTAAGCATGGTAACATTCAAGCATACATACAGTCGATTAATTATTTTACGCATAATTTGCGTTTCATTCAAATTAGATTCTTTTGTTGTTGTGAAAAACGCTTATAAATAAAAGTATACCAGAAAGAATCTGGTGATAGATGCTTATAGATTTGAACAGTGTACCTACTTATTCACTTAACCATACAATACTTCAATAGGTACACCATTCGTAGATTCTAAACGTAGACATCCCTTAGCTATTTACTGATTAAACTGAATAAACGCATGCGTCTACTGCACATTATAACGTGTCCAAACGGAAGATACAAATCTCAATTCGAATGACAGCGTTTTACACGCGTGTGTACGTTTTTGATCCGTGCACGCTCAGCCGTGAGGGCGCCACCGAAAAAACATTTTCATTCATCAGTATCCCGTCGTCGTTAGCCTGACGACGGCGGCGTTCGTTGTTGTGTGTGCGGCACGCAGACGGATGGACAGGGTACTCTCCTCCGTTGCCGCTGCTATTGCTCTTGCTACTACTACTGTGCGATATGCGCTATACCGGTACTCCTCCTATCACGCCCGCTAGATCCATTCATAACGACCAACACACGCATCAGGCTCTCATGCTATACGTGTACTCGCGGCGTCCGCTGTCTCCTCTTCTGCCTTCCACCCGGATTTATCATTCATATATGAAAATGTGAATCACCTGAATTCGAACGTTGTATATCCGTCCTTTGCTCTTATCGTCGTTTTGTTGTATTACGTACAACGGACGCTGTGGACGCAAACATTATTACAACCGGTAGTACGTACTATTTAGTGCTTAATTTTATTTCTTTCTGATCATTCACGGCCGTATGCATTAGTTGTGAATAAATGATAGCTATATTTTAATCATTATTAAAATTCACTTTTAGTCACTCCAACCCATTATCACCCTCATCGATTTTCCGCCCTGAGAAAAAAAAGATTCTTTTGCCCAAAGAAATACATATCTTTGAAAAAATTTCTTTCATCTGAAGAAACTTTATTTTAATTAGATATAGTGGTAACTTAAAATTAATGTTACCGCTTTCTTTCAAACGATCAAACTATTTCTTCAAAATAATATCTGTTATTTATTCAAATAAATTACCTTAACAGCGATGACAAAAATACTCCAAACTGTGGCACTGGAAATACTGCAAACTTCTTCTAGACTTTATAGTCTAGCAGCCTTACTAATAAAAAATGCGATAAATCGAAATTGAACCTCTTCTATACTAGGAATAGATATACTCGGTTTAAAGTCGGCGTAAGGTATTTTACTAATATGTTCCGTATAAATCTAGAATAGTTATCCGGAACTTATGTCAACATCATGTCGTGACAACGTCGCAATTAGTATCGGTAGTGTTGGAAACGTATAATATAGCTGGAAGCAACAAAATACATAGCTTAAACGTCATTCGAGTAATACGTTTCAACTACATTAATCAGTTTAAAAAGCTTTTAAAATGGCGAAAAAGCGTGATAGAAGCGTTAATTGGGAGACAGAAGAAACAACCTACAATTTGCTTTTATGAAATAACACATTTAAAATAAATCTGCTAGTATTACTTGAACATTTATAGAGCTGTAGTTTTTTCTGTTAATATAAAATTGTCCCATATCCCCACCTACAGAAGGGAATTTTGATATGGGTATAGTCTATAGCTCCAATTACACCTTTCCAAGCAGCTATTTTACGAAATTTGTTCATAGTTTGTAGTTCTTCGTCTAATGGGGAAGGCATTTTAATGAATAGTTGCCTTTGTAGTAAAATAGCTTCAGCTACTTCTCGGCAAATATTGGTAATGGACTGTTGACTAAATCCATGCAAATCGGCAGCATCATCTTGTATCTAATAATAGTAAGAAATCGTAAAATGTCAGTTTGCTATACCATGTGTGTATGATAATTTACCTCATTACGCCCCCAATATCGCAATGCTGTTAAGATTTTTAAATAAGGAGGAATTCTACCACCTTTGCGATTATCGCTTAAATTTCCTCCGAACGTTTCTATTAAATATCTAACACCTTGTTTGGTAAACCTATATTTCTTTCTAAATTCCGTTTCGTTGTCGATTTGAAAAGGATCCTTTCTGATTTTGTAAATTTTTCTTTTACGTTGACACAAATTTTCACCTCTATCTACTTCTTCAACTTCTTCGACTTCGTTTATTTCCATCATTATATTTTGCGCAGAAACTCAAACAACATCTTTGACAGGACGCAAATTTTTGAGATTATTTCACACTTAAACTAGGCCCCCACTCCGTATAACTTATACCGACCGTTTTGTGCATGGTATAACTTTATTCCGTAATTATTAGTACGCAAATATTTGTTTTTGATTTACGCTTTTTTTATTCATAGAATAAATTTTATTTCTTATTTATTAGTAAGGCTGTAAAGTTATAATATAAATATAATATGATACGGCCCCGTCTCAAATAGTGCAGTGCTGTGTGCAGGTACAGATAGATTGTTTCTGGCCCTTGTCTACATATTAGTATATATATTGCAGTTTTTTACAAATTTTAACTGATTTTTCTTGTAAAACATTAATATTTCGAATATGTACAACGAGGTTAGTGTCAATATACGAAATTGTTTAAAAATCGTGCGACAACCCCAGCTAGGCATCTCAAAATTGTTTTCTGAATCAGAAGCAGCTGCGACGATGGATTCCACGCAAGCGAAGTAAAATGACCTTAAAGCATCCGGGTTACAACAATGCCGCAACACATTTCTAAGAGCATAAAAATGCTCTGGATATATGTTCAATTAAGTTCGCGCAGTGACTACGTCTTAGATTAGAATCAACTGCGACGGCCAAAAACTTTGTGGAAGATGCTTCCGGGATTGACTTACCATTGTACCTTACGTAGAGATTGCACGGACAATCGGAGTGACTATTCCTAAATTGAATTAGTTCCGTTTTATCTCCGTTCAACATCAACCCCTGACAGTCACACCACGCAATCATGTTGTTGACGACAGAATTTGCCGCACCTTATACTTATTCGAAAGTGCCAGAGATGATACAGTTAGTGTCGTCGGCATATTGCGTCAGCAGGCATTGGCCAATTGCAGCATTAAGATCATTTACATACAACAGAAATAGTGTAGGCCCCAGTATCGAACCCTGTGGCACACCACCTGTAACGTTCCACGTATCTGAATAAAAGCTCTGCATTATATTATTTCTTTCTCCCAGGAAACACACTAATGACTTTCGGTGCGATAGGAATGATTTAAAGTGTTTGTAAGTTATGCCTCTTGCATCGTACACAAACAACTTATCCAGAAGAATGGTGTGATCAAGAGTGTCAAATGCCTTGCTAAGATCAAAGAACAAGCCAACGGCACACTGCTTTTGGTCCAAGCTTTCAAATACATGTTCTAGGGCAAGAAGTTACTATCACTTGACCGAAAGATGACGCACAACAAAACTTGGATGAAGACGAGACAATTTCATACTTACCTGGCATAGGGGCTATTATGTGAACATTAAGGTAGCGGTTTTGATATGAGTCTTTTCCATTGCCCATGGTTAGGCTTTACTCTCGCAATTTGTCCACCAGCGCGGGCAAACGAGAGGCAACTCTGGTTCGTAGTTTTCGATAGTTGGAACTGGTTACCTTTACCAAAGATCTTCATTTGATACAAAAAAAATGTTAAATTTGATAGCATTTTATGTTAGATTCATAATTGTATTCATTTAGAAATACTTAAAAAATGTTGCTTTAAATAAAAGACACATTCGGAATGAATAATGCAATTTTGCAATAAATGTTTGCTTGATTTAAATAAAATATTACTAATATCAAACAATTATTATTTTATATCAAATACAATATTTTACATTTCCAAGACACCTACGGTGTTATATAAAATCAATTTAATTATTGGATCAACATATTTTCCTCCGTTAGTTAGGATTAGTGATTTTTTTGGAAATAAAAATTTCTTTAGGATTCTTAAAGTTTCAAATTTAGAAACTCTGTATCTTCCAAAAATTCCTCGTTATTTGTCTTTTCTTGGACGTTTCTTTCAGGGCATGTCGATGTTTCCATTTAAAATTATTAGTTTTCTTTTTAAAATTAGTTTAACTGTTGCCCAATTTATCGATTCGTTAGCAGGCTGCTGGAAAGATGTTTCGACAGACGGGCTTTGGGCTTCCACAAGTGTCTCGCGCCACCTAGCGGATAAACGTCACTGTTCACAATATTTAAATTAAATAACAGAGAGGTTGTTAAGATGCAATAAAACATTCAAACTATCATAATAGCGTTTATTGAAATCTAAAAAATAAAATAAACAAATTACGCAGAATCTTGGGCTGCTTTCAATGCGGTAAAAAAAGATAGCATGTAACATATACGTAATATATATAATTAAACAATGTTAATTTGAAATCATTTCTGCTAAAATATTGCAAACATAATATACCTGACGAAAGTACCTTACAAAAAAAATTATGTCACATCTTGTTACCAGCAAACAATAGCAGAAATTCAACAATTGGTAGGGAATAATTTTATTTATATCATGGTAGATAAAAGTACGGATAAGTGTGGCCGTTATATTGCCAATTTCTTAATAGGAATTCTTCATGAAGATATTGTAGGTAAATCATATTTAATTTATTGCAACGAACTTCAAAAAACAAATAATGTGACAATTGCCCAATTCGTTCAAGAAGGTTTATCAAATTTCTTTTTACCTGGAAGTATACCTTGTGAAAAAATATTACTAATGTTGTCCGACGCTGCACCATACATGATAAAAGCCGCGCAAAATATAATTTTTTTTATAGTAACATTATTCATACCACTTGTTTAGCTCATGGGTTCAATCGTGTAGCCGAAGACATTAGGAATCAATTCCCTTTAATTAGCAATGTCAAAAAAGTATTTTGAAAAGCACCTTTACGAATTCAATTTTATAAGGAGCAACTTCCCGGTCTTAAGTTGCCTCTTGAACCGATTATTACGAGATGGGGTACATGGTTAGAGGCTGCAATATCGCCGATAATTTTGAATTTTATTATTAATTATTTTTTTTGAATAAAAAATGTAATTCTTGAAATCACTGCTGACTGCATTGCTCTAGAAAACTGTAAAAAGATGGTAACATCAACAGAATTGCTACAAAACCTTTTGTATATTAAGTCAAATTATAGCTTTGTTTCAAGTTCCATTCGTAATCAGTCGAAATAGTAGAAGAATTTGATATGCTATGTAAGAAGGTTAAGGGTACAATAGGTAATTCTATATATGGTAAATTTAAAAAAGTGATAAATAAAAATGCGGGGTACCTTTTTGAAATTGAAGAAAGTTAAGAAAATTTTGGAAGGTGATACAGTAAACGATTTCGACTTTAATTTTAGTTTAGAATGTTTTGCAAAGTTAAAAAATGCACCAATTACATCTGTGGACGTTGAAAGAAGCTTTTCTATTTCGAAACATATGTATTCTGATAGAAGACAAAACTTTCTTTTACACAATTTTGAAAAACATTTAATTATAAATTGTTTTAGAAATATGTTGTGAAAAAATTTTGTGCAATAAAGTTAATGTTTAAATTTCTGCTCTTATTTATTTTATGTAAAAATTTTGCATATTGTCGCAATTTTTTTGCATATATGCCCCAGGTTTATGCATATTTTCTCAAAAATCGATTCATATATATGCGCATATATTCCAGTTTTTCTTTGCATATAATCTGCTCTCTAGTTATTACTATTACTATATATATAGAAGTTTTTTAAATTTTGAAAATTAAATGTTAAAACATTGAGTAATGTAGGATAAATTACAATGATTATGCTGCAAGTTTTAAAATCAAACTTTTGTTTAAAAAACGAAAAATGGGCCGGTGTAGTGGAACGCACCTTTAAATTACCTTTGTTTATGAAATTTTGAAAGCCTCGTTAATAAATACATCGTCCTTGCGGCGATAAAATTTAGAAAAAACCCGATTTTTTCACAAAAGGTTTGGCATCCATGCTCAAAGAAAAAAGAGCAAGAAATGTTCATAGATAAGATAGCTAATTTTTATCTCGCATCGAATAGAGCCCGTATTGTTCGATAAACCGACAAGGCGCCTGCTATATCTGAAATACACACACATATTATATAATTTATATAACCGGCGTGCAATCGCGTCTGGGCATCCGCGTGTTGATACCGTCTCAGAATTCCTGCCTATCGCTACCCGGCTAAAGATTCGCGAATAACATTTCACGTGAACTACGGCCTCAGCGCTACGAAACAGTGTATGTAATGTTGTACATATATAATCTACGGATGTGTGTATGTATATATAATCTAAAAGAGCATTATATATATATATCTTGTGAGACATATAAGATTATGTACGGCCGACGTATAGCTTAGGAAGCAGGAGATAATTTTCAATTCGTCATAACAGCTGTCTGTATACCATCCGGAGTGGTTGGTGGTGTGTGTATGTTCTTGCCTTCGTTCACAGCATTAAATGGGTCACAGGTTAGTTCCATAACGATGCGAGACAAATGGGCGCTACAGTGTTCTTAATATCGTATACACACAGACAAGTTTACCACAACTATGCACTTACTTACACAAGAAATTTTACTCGCACCATTTAGCAGAATTCGCCGTGGTATAATTTTAATTTTTTCATTCCTTTTTGTTGCAGAATATTCGAGGCCGTTAACCTACAAGCAACTGACCTTTCTACGTGTAGATACAAGTAAGTATATTATAAACATTTAACTAAAATATAAACTACAAATTTTTATTATTAAAATATCCACTAGTCTACTAGTAAAATATTCAGAGGAGAAAAAATTACCTCGCATACCCATATAGAAATGAACATCATGCGACAAGCAATTGGAAGTAAATACTTTATATACGCAGTTTTCTCCCTAATTGGCCTACAAAATTTGCATACGCAACGCGAATTATTGGATTAGAACACTTGAACATAGTTAGTAGACTTACTTATTAGAAGTAGGCCCATGCAAATTTCTAACGTTGAGTCCCTTTAAGGTTTCGTTATGGTTTTATTAGGTATCATTGGTATAAATTGCATGTAATATTACCTAACTAGTAAGATCATGGAGTGAAGTTTAAGAATCATTCTTTTTTTTTTAATGTGACTTTCGGAAACGCTACAGTCGCTTGGCTTTTTGTATTTAGTTTCCCATCTCTTTTTACCGATTAAATTATACTGGCCATTCCCCTTGAATTGGTTATGGGCCTATATATGAAGCCAATGATCCCTTCCTCGTTAACTTATCGCCTTTTACTTTCCTTCGATTGCTAAATGTCCGGGCACCCACAGTGAAGTGACCTGCCAGATAATGGACAATATTATTGTGCCCCAATCTTACGTAGCTGGCGCTTGGCAGTTCTTACAATGTGCGATTCCTCGCCACTTATTACCAAAAGGAGAGGAGGGAGATTTGAGAGGCATTCCATTGCTACAAGAGTCGTGTTTATTGCTCCTATTCGTCCTAAACACGCAAGCGTCTGTATCTTAATAAGTTCAGCTATAGCTGGTTATCGCTTTATATTTATGCACCATACCATAAATGCATAACTGATCATGGGTTTGGCCACAGCGATATGGATCCAGTAGATCATACTAGGTCTTAACACCCATGTTCTTCAATGGGCTCTTCTAGCTAACATGAGAGTTGCCCTCACCCGTTAGAACCATTTAGAAAGTTTTGTAAATTTATTTGGTTACTGTTAATTTGTAAGTTACCTTGTTTGGCACATTGGCAATATAATAATTTCCTTAAAATTTCTGTTTCTTCCTGGCCAACATGCATGATTTAAAATCTTTGGGTCGAAAAATTATGAACCAGTCACAGATTTGCTTCATAAAAGTGTTCGTATATATCTGCTAAGTATATATCACCAAGTGTGAAAAATCAATCCCAAGTTATTACTACAAACAGAAAACTTTGCGTTTTGTATTACGTTCTTTTTACCAAAAGATCATTCAATAACCTGCATTTGCCAAAAAATCGCTTTTTTTTCTCGTAAACTATATTCAAATCTTTAAGATTAAGTAAGCATTCCAAAAAAATTGTCTTCATTAGTTTTTTCCATCTATGATGCTGATGAAGAAAATATTGTAAATATATGCGAGCTACTAATATCTCTGAGCTTGTAATCTGGATCAAAAACGCATGATACTGTGGAAGGAAAAGATCACAAAAAGATTATGAGAAAATAAGAGAAGAATTTAGTAAAGGAATGTTTTTTTATTGTTTTTTATATCACACTCATCGAATCTGGCAACTCGCCAAATTGTTTAAGTTATTTCTGGTGCTCAGAAAATTCTTTAACTTATATCAATGATTTTAGGAAAGATTCTAATTGAGTTTATAAAAATGGAAGCAAAATAAATAAAATGACCAGTCTCTTGTATCAAAATCCAGATTTTCAGCCTTAAAATTCTGTCCATAGTAGTTCTAAAATATTTCCATTGTAGAAATGATATTTGGGAATTAGTTTTTATAACGTGCGGCACACAAATTTATATTTTTCAATATAGCTGATAGTTTTTAGCAACTTCTGACAAAATTTACAAAATGTTGCCTTCTTCTGTTGCTAACGAACAACTGAAACCATTCAAGCGTAGCGCTCTAATGACCAAATAAATTCAGTTTTCTAGAGGAGTTTACCGTGATTGAGTCACACTGCTCTTGTGAGGTGACAAAATGAGACGTTGTTTTTTTTTTTGTAATTTGATGGAGTTGATGAGGTGTTTTGAATTTACATAAATATAGAGGCATAAATAAATAAAGATAAATTCAAAACACTGCCTGTCAACCTCATCAAATTACAAAAATAAAACAATTTTTATAACATACGGAATATGCACATATTAATATGTTTAACATAGCTGACAGCTTTTAATCAGCTCTAACAGAACAAATAGAATTTTGCTGTCTCCCATCGCTAAGTTAGGATTGAAACCGTTCAAACATAGTTCCGTAACTACCGAATAAACTCAGTTTCCCAGAGATTTACCATGATTGGCACAATTAACAGCCCTTGTGAGGTCACTAAATGGGATATTATTTTCATTTTGTAATTTCAGAAGTTGTAGCGCTTTGAATTTATTTATAAATGTATCTTTTTTTCTGAAGAGTGACAACTGGGTTACTACTGATACTCATACCAACTTTCCAACACTAATTATACCAAGAAACAATGAGAATAAGGTGTTGAAGCATCTGAAAAGAATGAAGAATTGTGGTACCTCTTGATATGACCAGCTACTTGTTTCATTATCTTGTAATTGAGCTAATTACAATGCTTGCGTTCTCTTAGATCGATCATGTAACTTTACTTTAAAGGGAAAAGGTAGATGGGGTCGTAATATTTGATTATTTTGTTGAATTTATAGGAGTTACGAATATTAAGTTTCCTTGTAACCACGATATATCCTTCTTTTTAGAGGGCTCAAATTATCTTCAACAACGATCTTTCCAACGATCTGAGACACTAATATAAAACCGACGCGATGTGTTTTTTTTTTTCACGTATTGTGAACTCACAAATACCAGGCAGATTTGTGCCTTTTTTATGAGTTTCAAACCACACTTGGAATAGGTCGTCACGTTTGAAAGGATGCATATCTTGAAAGAAAATAAATTAATTCAGAAAATGCTTATAATATGCAGAAAAAAATTGTGGCTAATTGATGTCGTATAATAGTAGACTATAACAGGAAACATTTTTTTCGCACTTACAGACTTTTTTTAGAAAGCGTAATTAAAGATTTTTTTATGCATGTCCATTTGTGCAATGTGCAAATATCTCATATATATTGTTTTTCTGTTATGCAATCTAAGGCCTTTGATTTTACTACTTTGAAGTATAATAAATATCTGCAGAACTAATATATATATATATATATATGTAATTTTATTTAAAAATTTATTGCTAGGTCTATTCTTTGGTATTACACTAACTACACTGATTCATATTTTATATTTCTAAGATACGTAAAGAATGAATCTTCTATGCTGTTTTAATCACAAGCCAATGTAGAATGACTACAATATATACACACATATGAAATTCAACCGTGTGTATCTACGAAATAACTGAGAATAAATCATTTTTCGGTTTATGTAGTTTGCCGATCGTTTCAAATAAAAAGGGTTCCGCAAAAATATATGTGTACAATAACATTTGCTTATTTTGCGAGTTTTGGCCGATAATTAGGATACTATAAACCAGTTGATGTGGTTTATACAGATTTTTTCCTGAGCGTTTAACACCATAGACCGTGATATTTTATTGCAAAAATGAGTGTCTTTGGATTTGGCAAGCCGTTATTACAGTTAATGGATTCTTGTTTAAGTGACAGAGAAAATATGATTTATTATAACGGATACAAATCGACAAGATGCATTTCAACTTTCGGACAATTTTTCAACCCCAAGGATCCAACCTAGGACCTTTGCTATTTAATATACAGTGACCGGCATAAATATTGCAACATATGGAACTTTTTTTTATAATTAAAATATTCCAAATTTTTCTTGGGGGGACAGGTTGTGCATGTTTAGGAACCCCAAAATTTATTTTGACATACGTCACGTGATCACTAGTATGGCGGTAAATTTAAAAAATATGCCATGAATTTCCAAAAAGTGAGGTTAGATGACAAGATATCCAAAAAAGTTATTTGAAAAAGTTGCTTAGAATTCAATTCTGAGGCTATGTGCAAATTTTTGTAAAGATATAAAAAAAAATGAAAATCACAATTTTTCCAAATAGTGTTTCATTGAATTACATATTTCCATTTTTTACGTTTTTAGCAGCTCAACAGCAGTAATATTTCTAAATTTGGCTGATACTCAAACAATTTTGTCAATGTTTGCATAATTAACACAGAGAAGATTGAAGAGTACGTTTTCGGTATGACAATTGTTGTTGCAAGGGACTGTATATAGTACTAATAAATGAAAGTTCACAAACATTTTCATTCTAAACCACTCAACAAGCATTATCTTTATTGAAAATTATAATATTTTTTTGTTTTTTTTTTTGCATTAAAATGAAAAGCCTTAGTCCAAAACTGGTAACACTACATGCGCTCACCGAAGGTATTAAAGTAGATTTTGAAATTAGAGAACAACGAATAATAAACAGTAGGTAAAATAAAAATAGTAGTAATTACTCATTTACCAGAAAATTAAAATAGTTTACTACATTATTTTGTTGTTTTAATTTCAAAGCCTACCTTACTTATAAGAAACAGAACGATATATGTGTCTAACAAGTTGTTCATTACTATTAGTTATTGTTTAAATGTTTTTGCTTAATAAGAATTCACATCATTAGCTAAAAGTACTTTATTATTAATCATTTACTTCTATTGAGTTTCATAGACATTAAACTATTTTTATTTTACCTACTATTTATTATTCCTTGTTCTCTAATTTCAAAACCTACTTTGATACCTTCGGTGCGCGCATGTACTCTTATGAGTTATTAGTTTTAGACTAACGGTTTCCACTTTAATGCAGAAAACAAAAAAGTGTTATAATTTTCAATAAAAGTAATGTTTATTAAGTGGTTTAAAATAAAAATGTTTGTAAAATTTTATTTATTACTTCTAGATACAGTCCCTTGCAACAACAATTGTCATTACAAAAATGTACTTTTCAGTTTTTACACAGTAAATATGTAAACATTGACAAAATTGTTTGAGTATCAACCAGATTTAGAAATATTACTGTAGGTGAGCTGCTAAAAACGAAAAAAAATGGAAATATGTAATTCAATTAAACAATATTTGGAAAAATTGTGATTTTTAATTTTTTTAAAGTATCTTTACAAAAATTTGCACACAGCCTCAGAATTGAATTCTAAACAACTTTTTCAAATAACTTTTTTGGATATTATATCATCTAACCTCACTTTTTGGACATTAACATCATATTTTTTAAATTTACCGCCATACTAGTGGTCACGTGACGTGTGTCAAAATAGATTTTGGGGTTCCCAGACATGCACAACCTATCCCCAAAAAAAAGTTTTAGTATATTTTAAGAATAAAAAAATGTCCCATATGTTACAATATTTATGCCGGTCACTGTATATAAGTAAATAAGTTGCTGTATTGGCTTACACGGTTGATTTGAAGATTTACCGGGCAGTTGAAAGCGCAAGTGATTGAGAACAACATTGTAATCGAGCTTAGGTATACTTACACGTTGGTATTTGAGAAATAAGCAGCACCTGAACGTAGCTAAATGTTACTACGTGTTGTTTACTCGTAAGACCAACGAAATAGTCTCCAGCTACAATATTGATAACATCGAGTTAGAGCGAAAAACAGTAGTTAAGGACCTGCCCCATTTCATTTCGAAAATAGGGAGTCATCTTCCAGAAACACGTGGTATTACTCACGTTATACTACTGATACTGATATAGAAAACGTGTAGATTTTCGAGACTGGTCGCAGTAAATCTACTCAGGAAACGTTCTTAATGCTTGTTTCAATATCGTAGCAATAACATTCATACTCACATACATGTACATACTTTACTAAACTTGTCAACTACCAACCGATCATGTATACACTTTAATTATGCCAATTACAAATGCATAGATATTGCATTCAAAGAGCCCTCCAGGCCTTAGAACCTGGTATACGACTTCTATTGCTACAAGTATACAACAAATACATAGATCCGATACATGCACTTACATACAGTAAATTCCTCCCGTAAAACCTCTAATTTAATAAATCCACGACAGAGATACGAAAATACCGTTAACAAACGCGCGCATGTTTACACATTTACCATACCGTGCGTTGTTGTGCGAGTACACAAATCTAACGACGATAATTCAATACGGTTCAATTTACACAACATCCCATCGTAAATATTTTGAAATTGTTTCGTCCCAGGCTCGGCTTTCTACGGCCGCATACTAAGGTGCGCGTATGTATGTAAGTACGAACCACAAGCAGAGATAGATAGCTATCTGGTTCATGATGTGGATCACGTGACCGTAGTGAAACAGGAAGTGTCTCACGGGAGATATTATTAAAGCAAATAGGCATCTGAAGGAGGTGGATATCTCGGAGCATTAGGGCCGAATTAGTCGAATGTGTCTAATCAATATTGTGAGCGATAATCCTGGCCGATGTTTATTCGGGATGGGAAGCCTGCAATATAATATGGAATACAGTTATGTGATGTGGTAATACAAATCCTAAGTAAGCTTCTTTAATATTGCAGATAATCATAGAAATTCAGATCTTAAAGAACTAGTTTCTAACTTTCCAAACCAAAAGAAGGAATAATTTGACTACAGCCAACAATTTCTAAAAGCTTTTTCCAGAAAGATTCCACAATTTGCATATCTGAGTAGCATCAAATCCGTAATAGAAATCTCTGTGTAGACCATAAAAAATTCCATCGAACTATACTTTTAGATCCTCCTCACACGAAGATACTCAAAAGAAACTGGACTGGTTTATGACTAAAATTACTAACCAATTGCTATCTCGTTAATAATACAGTTCGGCATACGAGAGCCATCAGTACTGATTAAAAACAGCAGTTTCTTTTGTGTGATCATGGTAGCAGGGTTTTCATTTCAATTCTACACAACATTAGGGAAAGTAACTCCAATAATGAATCCAATGAATAAAGATGTGTTAGTATACTATTAGAAATAGAAGACAAAAAATAGAAAATGAAGACTTTGGGTTCATGCACATCTGGAAAAGAATGTTCATCATCGATTATTTGTTGCTGCGAAAGAAAATCGACTTTCAGAATTTCTGATAAACGTTCAAGTTTCCATCGTATATCTAAGGACAGTTATTCAGAATTAGTACAACTGATTTCCCCTGCTGTAAACAAGCAAAATACGAACATGAGGGAGTGCGCGGATGCTGAGGAACTGGTATTAGGTAAACGTCACAACAAACTGAACTCAATGGTAAGATCATTAGCTGTCTGCAAAACATTCAGAGTGTTGTTTAGTATGGGCACTAGCGTTTTCAGCTCCGCCTGTTTAGCATAAATAAGCAAATACTCACCAGTCTAATTGCAGTTTTAAGCTTACAAACATGTATTATGATCATTTACAGACTTAAGAATAACCGTAAAATGACCCTTTCCGACAGTTTATTCACCATACAGAAATGAATATGATACAATTCTAAGCTAATATATACAGTGTGTCCCAAAAAAGTGTTATACAAATGGAGAAAAGGTTTATCTTACATTTCACAAAAAAATATTCTTGATAAAAAGCTCTGCATGTCTTGTAGATCCATAATTACGTACAAAATTTTTAAAACATCGGCTGGAATACAGGGAAAATTGAAATCATGATTTGGAGTGAGAGTAAAATACGTTCAAACTGCAGTGGAGAGCAAAATGTTCATTGAAGTTGTTATTAAGTAGCAAAAAATTATGTACACTTGTACATTAAAATTAAAAGATATTTTAATAAACACGTCAGCAATTGTAAGATTAATGCGCAGTATGAAACAGCGTAAGATCCCGTACATAATAAGCGTCTGATTGTGTTTTTTACACACGTTCTTGATAGAGTGCATTGGAATATCTAATAACTGTCAACAAATGTCAATGTTACATCAGTGTGTGTTTGCAATAATTAGAGAAATGCCAGTAAAACTGAGTATTGACGATAAAATTGAAATTGTTCTTATTGTTGGAGAAAATTATAAAACATGTAGGGAAGCAGCAGAAATTTTTAATAATCGACACCTTGATAAAATAATATATTTCATAACTGTCAGATATGTAATGAATAAATGCAAGAGTTCTGGAAGTGTTGAAAATAAATTTAGAATGAAACATCAGGCATGGATTCGAAATGAAGATATTGAAACTGATGTGATGCTATCGGTCGTGGAAAATCCAAAATATTCACTTTGAAAAAGATCCAATTTATTAAAATGTAAGTAAAAATACAGTTGCACGAAGTTTAAAGTCAAATAAATTTAAACCATACAAACCCTAATTTACCCATACTTTAAAAGAAAGAGATGTTGAAGGAAGGTTCGAATTTTGTGCTAGTATCCAAGGAGAATTGGAAGATAACAGATTTATGACACGACAAGTACTGTTCTCTGACGGAGCAACGTTTACGTCTAATGGTACAGTAAATTCGCAAAATTGTCGATGGTGGAGCGATGTTAATCCCAATTTCCATGTCCAAACTAGAGATCAATGTTTATTTAAAACTAATGTATGGTGTGACATTTACAAAGACAGAATTGTTGGACCATTCTTTTTTCGAAATAATATGAATGGAGAAAGATACCTACAATTTTTTGAATAATAAGTTGTCTGACTTTCTTGATGAACTACCACTGAATGAACGAGAAAAAATATGGTACCAACAGGATGGAGCACCATGTCACTGCAACAGAACTATTCGGGATTTTCTCCTACTCACTTTAACGGTAAAGTGATCGGGAGGTACATGGAGTTTCCTTGGCCTCTAAGGTCGCCAGACATTATCCCTCTCGACTTTTTTTGTGGAGCTAGTTAAAACAAAAGGTATACCTTCAGAGAATTTCGACTCAAGTGAGTGTATGCAGCAATCTTGTTTGGAGAACTCTTCATGAGCAACTCCTATACCCCTACCATATCCAACGGGTACAAGCCCTTACTGCTCCGGATTATCAAGCGAGAAGGGCTTTCTGTGAGTGGTTTTTGCGAACAGCTGCTGATCGGCCAGATTTCGCTGATAACATCCTTTTCACTGATGAAGCTAATTTTACTAAAAATGGAGTATTTAATTTCCACAACAATCACGTTTGGTGTGACGAGAATCTTCATGCTACCGTTGAAGCCACGCACCAGTAACGTTTCTCTCTAAACATCTGATTAGGCATGATAGGGGAACGGTAAACCCGTTGGACTTTAGTATCTGGGGTTATTTGAAACGTTTAGTGTACGCAACACCGGTAAACGATCTTCCAGAGTTGCGCCAGCGAATACAATACTGTTGCCAGATAATACGAGAAAAACCCTTGTTTTTTGAAAGAGTACGCGCTTCCTTTGAAAGCAGATGTAGATCCTGTGTCGAAATGGAAGGACATCATTTTGAACATCTTCTTTAGTTATAATCTATTTTATATTAAAATGCAATAACATCTTAATAAAAACCGCTAAAGCAAACTTATTCTGCAATTAAATAGTTAATTTGTGGACATATGTTTATTATGACTTTTAACCTTATTTTCAATCGTACTACATGCCCTTAAAATCTTTAAACGATGCTTCAAAACACCCTGTATATCCTAAATTGACCACTAGAATCCTCAACTTGTGATCGAGTTTTGCACACTTATTTTAAAGTTTTCTTGATTTTAATTTGGAAGTAATCGTGAATAGTTAACAAAATCAAAAGTTTGTTACTCCAAGCTCCCAAACACAAGCTTGAAAAAGATCTTATTAAATGTATTTTAAATTAAAACACCATACAGGATAATAAAAATTAAAGAACAACAATCCACTATTCCAACCAGCATGTCTTCTAAATTCTATTCGTCGAAAACCTCTCTCATTCATTTCATGCACCCCATAAAATACCCAGTCTAAACACACACCACGTTCATTCTTACAGGATGAGCGTCAATGTCAAAAATTACATATCGAAACGCATCCGCGTGTATACAGAGAACATATCGCGTAATATAAATAAATATGAAACAAATCCGAGCCTTGTAAACTTGCAACTACCGAGAGCATTAAGTACACTTAGATATATAAATTAATCGTTACTCGTTGACGTCAGATGACGTAACTACGTGCCATTTCTATTCTGGGCATTAGAGACGCCTTTTCAGAGGCGAATAACTCGGAATGACCTCGTGATTCAGTTCGCCAGTATACGCATATAACGTGGAAGGATAGAGATACGTTTATACGTTTCGTCTAGACAAGATTTTCCATCTGTATTTTCAGAATTTTCTTTTTTTTTTTCATACGCGTTGAATGAGAAATTCAGCAATCTGAAACGTTTACTTGGAAATCTATAAGTTTGGAGTAGGCGATGACAATGAATTACCCTAAAATTTCTGGAACAACGAGAGAAAACAATGCTGGAAATAGTTTACTGTGAAAATGTGCTTCCTGAAGTCCTTTCGGGGAATCAGTGGCTTAAGTAGAATATATTTTTCGCATCCGTTTCAATCCACGTCTTCAAAATTAGACGAAGTGAAAGAGATGAGCCAGTAGTGAAAGTAAAAGTAATGCTAAAGTTGGTCTGGTCAAGTTAAGACATTCATCTATTTCATAGATAGACCAATATTTCCTTTCCTAGGATTATTAATTATTTATAAATTTAGATAAATACAAATAATTTTTATTATTGCATAATATTGGATATCAAGAAAGAAAATTAGAACTGTCAAAGATCTTTTCTTATTTGCCATGTTTTTTAAACGAGAAGCATAACTATTTCGTGTTGATTCATAAACGGCGTTAAATATTGATAATGTATTTAAAATCTTTTCTTATAACTATAAAATGAATCATTTGCAGGCGAGGTTTATTAAAATATTTCTTCAGAATTATATCAAGTACATCTAACTCTAAAGGGCACGTTCCATATTTGTTTCTCAACAAAACGTTAATATGTTTGGTATAAGTGAAAACAACAAATGCAGTACTGTTATTACTAGACAAACATCAAGTGTAATTCCCCTTTTTTATATTTGCGTGGATTATCCCACATATCAGAGAAATGCATACACTATTTATAGCATCAATATTTCTTGATCCCTACTAGTCAGAAATGTTACCAGTTGAATTATTTAATTGTGGCGAAGTATACAAAAGAAATACTGTAACTACTGCCAAAATCATATGAAAGTAGAATTGATCAAAACATTATTATTTTAGGAATAAATCAAGAGATTTGACATTGACATCAAAATACTTGTCATTGGTTCTCATGCATCTATTACATCAGCATTGTATCATAGGAAATGCCATTATCATGACTGTTGCAATAACCTTTGAATAGTTTTGCAATGTTGCAATTCATGTTTAATTTCATCCAGATCTTTAACAACCGCGTTTCCTGTGAATTAAGATCTTGCATCCAGGAAAAATTTCTATCTCTTACGGTTTGTGTCGTTTAAATGGTGTTAAATATGATTCTAACGCTTTTAGTATTGGTAAAGTGTGGATAAACTCCAACGTTTTTTTTTTTTTTTATTATTAATACTTAAATTCAAAAATAAGAACTCAAATATATGGGAATCGATTTGATACTAAATAGCATTCACGTTGTGAATCATACGACCGTAGACTTCATTGTGTATAACTGAGCAGATGCTGTTGCTTAAGTTCATTAAACGGCTTCAAGCCTTTAAGTTAGCTCAGAATTTTGTTTAACTCTCTTCAGATCTGTCAGAAATGCGTTAATCTTTCAAAATATGCTGCTTTTGGTGACGGCTAAACAGCCCCAGATCATATAATCTTTTCTTCCTCGAAGCACAGCCAGCATTTAGTCTCATTCTGTTGTAAAAATGTGCTGATTCTACAGTAAGTGTACAGGACTTTTGCGTCGCCAAGATATGGAAAATAACTAGCTCTCGGTTAATTAATCGACATTTCAGTTTTCAAAAAAAAATTCGAACTAAATTGATTTTTTCTTTTGCATGTTAATTTAATTTCTAAGTCAGAACAGTGCTTTGTGAGTTCTATTTTGAATAGTTTTTTTTTAATTGTAAAAGAGTGCAAGATTTTTTTCCTATTTTATTTTTTGTTGTTTCTGTATACAGGGTGATTCTCAATATATATGACAAACTTTAAGCGCTAATTCCTGGGGTTATATTGGTCATAAAAGTTCATAAAAACATATGTCCAAAATCGCTTAGTTCTAAAGTTGTACAATGTTTAATAGTAAGTTAACATAATTAATGTTTTTATTATAAATTAACCAAATAATTAGTAAAACAAAATTAACTTATACTAACTGTTGAAAATGACCGCCCCCAATTGCAATACAAGCTTCTATCCTCCGTCGTATTGACTGGCGAGTCCGTTCTAGAATACCAGGGGTATTTCGAATTCCTTGAAAAGCTGCGCTAATATGATTTCTCAGTTCATCGACATTTTCAATGGGAGTCGTATAAACTAATGATTTAAGGTGACCCCAGAGAAAAAAGTCCAAAGAATTTAAGTCTGGAGATCGAGGAGGCCACGGTTGTGGACCTCCCCGTCCTATCCACCGTTCTAGATACGTATTGTCCAAAAGCTCGCGAACAACTAAACTAAAATGCGCTGGAGCACCGTCATGTATAAAATATATTTGTAATCTTAATTGCAACGGAACTTCTTCCAGCAGTAGTGGTAATTCCTCTTCAAGAAAATTGTGGTATACCTCGCTATTTAACCGCATCGGTAAAAAATGTGGACCTATCAAGTGATCTTGAGAGAATTGATGTTGATGACGGGCATTCACTAGTTCGTGCGGATTTTCTTATTATGAAATCGGGCCCATATGTGATTATTATGAAAATTAATAATCGCGTTTCTAGAGAAAGTAACTTCGTCGGTGAAGAATATTTGAGCCAAATAGTCAGGATTTTATGTTGCATCCATTGACAAAAAGCCAGTCTTTGCGGAAAATCTGCCGGTAAAAGTGCCTGCACCCGTTGAATGTGATATGGATACAACAGTTGATCTTTCAATATTCTCCAAACTGTGGCCTGACTAATGTTTAAAACAAACGCTTTAAACATTTCTGGTGCTTGTAGTAGGATGTTCCTCATTTTTATTTAGTACCATTTCTTCAACTTGTGGAGTTTTCACTGTAGATGGGTGCCCGTTATCAGTCGTCCGTTTTTTTAAATTTCCCGTTTCACTGAGACATTGGTGAAGACGGACAAATATTAAATGATGCGGGATGATACGGTTCGGGTATCGTTCTTCATGAAGACGTCTAACACCACGCGAATTTCCATTGGCAAGACCGTAAACGAAATGCATATCACACATCTCAGCATTCGTGTAATTCATTTTAGAAAACGGAAACTGGCAATAAACTGAATGAATACTCTGACAACTATTGACAAATATTAAAATGACAAATAAACAATTCCCTCTCAACACAATAGTTTTTGAAGAACCAACCGTGATATTATATCGTGTTAGTCATAGTTCATAATTTATTATTAAACATTCAATAACTTTAAAACCAAACCGTTTTGGACATATACTCATATGAACTTTTATGATGAAAATAACCTCAGGAATCAGCTCTTAAAGTTTGTCGCATATATTGAGAATCACCCTGTATAAACTTGACCGCCTTTAAGTGAGAAATATTATACAGACTGACCTCTTATAACTGTATCCCATACGAAAATTTTATATAAATAGGAAACAATGATAAAAATTTACTTTAAAGTGTTGAGAAGTCGCAATCATTAAAACCGCAGTAATTAAGTTGTTTTATAAGCATGCACCAATCAGTAAGAATATCGAAATAAAAAAAAAACTTGGATTACAGGTGCTATTAAATTACATATTACAACATTACATTAGCGAGATAAAGAGATTCAACCAACTGACTGCCACTCTATTTAAGCTGATTTCCGAATCAATTCTGATATGGAGGCATTCTCGCGTAAACGAGAGAGATAAATTAGCTCTTAATATTTCCAATCAATACAATATTTCTTTTCCATTCTAATCCGTATTTAATGATGCACTGCGAGACGATGCAAACCGGCAAATTCTGTCATGGATTCGACGAACGAATTTACCGCAAATTACACGTTATTATACTCTATAACAGCATGTATTATTTGCGTTAAAGTTTGCTTCAACGAAAATAGCTTCAACATAGTTTCTGCACAACTGAACACGCACACAAGATATCAATTACTCGCTTCTGCTTATCCACGGCGCATAGCATATAGAGACCTCGTATATTATTAAAGACGAAGTATCCGATATAATATGATGAACAAGAACAATCTACGTTTGACAATAACAAGATTGTTTTCCATCGGCATTCTTTCCTTGTAAATCACCCGGTAATTAATCTACGCAGGCGCTACTGAAAGAATACGTTCGATTGAGTGAGTATGCAGTCGGTCTCTTAATAATTTTCCGCTGCAAATTGAAGCTAGGCAGCGACAGTACGAATGATAATTGAAGAATTAGCATTGCATACTCACATTATGCACGAACGATTACATATTTCTCGTCTTAATCACGAGATAAATATGTCAAGGTATGCGATATGCAACAGTGACATAATCCTGTTGTTAATACGTGTAAAAAAAAAGATATGTACTTTTTTTTATATAAATAGACGTTATGCAAACAATCACATTATGCGTTGATAATTTCATGTTCACATATATCTTAACTAGATTTTTGCGGTTATCGAACGACTACCTCGCAAAATTTTCGTATAAATAAACTATCCGGTCTCTGAACTCCCTACAAATAACTAATAGTTACATTTAACCACTTCTCGATTCTATTTAAAATCGGATATAAATAAATCTCTGCGAAAACTTAGCACCGGAATTTTTCGCGAATGTTTCGGAAAAAGTTCGACGAACTTCACTGGCAATGGACGCAACGTTTATTATCTATTTGTTATTTTTTGGGCTATATTTAAACTGACGTACCTAGATATTAACTAGTATTGATAGCGTACATGGATTATAATCCTTTTTTTTTGGCATATAACGGAAGTGAACAAAATTATTACACAAACACTAAACATTACACAATTGTGGAAAATAAATTTATAAGGAAAGAGCGTCGTTTATTATTATATTGGAAGGCGAAATGAGCATTTTAGTGGTACGTATAACGTAAAAAGTTGCAAACTGGTATGTAAACATATTCCAACTCAACATTTATATTTAAATACCATACACCATATACAGAACAAGTTCAAGCTTCAAATTTCTATCTTCATTTGTTATGGGGATACAAGGCTAACTTGTTTTTTTTTAATGGCACGAAGGGTCAAATTTAATATTTTTGAAGAGAGATCTTTTTTCTGCGTTCTGTGATGTAACACATCTATATGTTATTTTAATCGAAACTTTAAAAAAAAATTTCGAACTAGTAAAATTTTGAAAAATGAAAAATTTTGTAAGGAAATGTTGTCTTTATCTATCGTTACTTCTTTGCTGCGTGAAGTTTGACCAAAAAATAAATAATAATAGTTAATAATAATTGTAAAAATAACATTTAACTGAAACAAAACAGATTTTAATAAAAAGAAGCTCAAACAAGATATTACATAATTTTTATGTTACAAAAGATGTTCGAAATGACTTTCATTTACCTCCTGGCAATAATGAACACGTTGAGCAAAATTTTGCAAAATATTTGGAGAAATACTGGCAATTTCGTTTCTTATACGTTCTTGTAGGTCTTCGATTTGTAATGGTCTGTTGACATACACTCGATTTTTTACATGACTCCACAGGAAAAAAATCAAGTGGGGTCAGATCAGGAGACCTAGTTGGCCATTCAATAGCCCCCCCTTCGCCCTATCCATCTACCGGGAAATGTTTCATTCAAATATTCGCGCACTTGACGACCAAAATGCGGCGGTGCTCCGTCTTGTTGAAACCATATGGTTTCTGTTGGTATACAATTTCGATTGCCGTGGTTTGGAAATATTTCGCTAAGTCGTGGAACAATATGTTGTTGTAAAAGTTGCAAATATCTTTCAGACGTTAAATTGGCGTTAATGAAAAAAGGACTTACGATATTCCGACCAATAATGCCACACCAAACATTAATTTTCTGTCGATGCTTCGTAAGAACCGGCTCCATCCAATGCGGATTTCGATCAGACCAATATCGACAGTTATGGCGGTTAACATATCCGTTTAGACAAAAAAATTGATTCATCAGAGAAGAGGACTCGATTAAGAAAGTTACCATCCTGATGTATTCTGTGCATCATAGTTTCGCAAAATTCGGTTCTGCGGTCAAAATCGTCGTCACTTAATTCTTGTAGCAAGTGAATTTTATAAGGATGATATTTTTTGCGTTTCATTATTTTTTGTATGGATCCTCTACTCATGTTGTGGTTCAACGCCAACTGTTTTACTGATTTTTTTAGATTTTCTACCACATCCAACATAACATTCAAAGAATTTTCTTCGTTGGTAATAATTCGAGGTCGCCCAGATCTTGCACGGTCTTTAACGCTACCAGTTTCTTGAAATCTTTGTAAGGTTTTTGAAACCGTCGTCCTGGAGATCGGTTCCCGGTTTGGATGAATATTTCATTAAAAAGAGTCACTATTTGAGCACAACTTCGTTTTCTGTCGCCATAACCAACCATCATGAGAATTTCTATACGCTCAATTTCGCTTAAATGTACCATTGTTAAACAAATTATTGCACACAAGTTTAATTTTTGGCGAATATGCAAGTGACACATCGTCAATAACAGCATTTTCAAAGCTGACTTAGTTTTATTTTTCCAGAATTAAATTTTTGAATTTAATTTTTTTTTGCCTTTTAATAAAAATAAAGGGCATGTGTTATACTACTGAATTCAGAAAGAATTTTCTGAATTCAGTAGTTTCTCTTTTTAAAAATATCAAATTTGACCACCCGTGCCATTTAAAAGAGAAATCAAATTAGCCTTGTATTTTCAAAATAAATGATGGTAGAAAATTGAAAGAAATATCAGATGATAGAATTTAAACACTTCTAACTGTATGCCAAATTTCAAAGAGGTCTGCTAAACTGTTCTGAAAATATTTAACTGTATCCATACTTTTTAGCGACCCTGTATATTATTATTATATTAAATAATTAACGACAATATATAAAATAGTGCACGGGAGTGTCGTCATTTATAGCCGAAAAAACCGTTTTACAACTTTCAATTTTTCTATTTAACTTTATTTCGAAAAATAATATAACCGACAAAACTATGTTGTTCTTACGAAACGACTATTTTAGCGTGCGGTTAATGTATAAACACATTTTGTTACACAGTTTTATTTAATCACAGTATTGATCGCCACGTAGACTCACAAAATAGCAGATATAAAAAACATTTTTTTTTCTAAATTTCATCTCATTTTTTTTTATACACTTCCTCCTATTGTTCCGACTCGTACACCTTGCGCCTTCCTTTTTTTGATGTTCGATTTAATGAACCTTCCCGGCATTGTCCGTATAATTTAATCGATTCAACGGCAGCTGATGATATCACTTGTTTTTCGGTTTTTTTTTTTCTTTTCTTTATGCTTATTATTACCGTATGAAATTTATTTTGTCCGCCAATTGCAGTAATGGCGCGTCATCCCTATCCTATGTGAAGTTTTCATCATCACCCAGTGAAAATCGAATCGGAAATACCTTGGAAAGCAAATCGATCTTGGAAAATACATACATACTGTTATATTGACACTATAATTATACAAATCTTTGCCCGGATAATCAATGTTTTATTCAGAATTCTTCATATGACATCTCTTAATTGGCAAACTACATAATAATTATCCCAAAACAAAGCTATCAACAAAATATCTGCGCAGGGTGAGTTTACTTACTAGATAACGAAATTATGAACATTAAATTGTCAACATTAATTCTGACATATAAAAACGTCAAAAAAACCACTTACAATTTTAGTTTCTAAAACCTTGGTATAGAAACGCCATAACAATTATCCCCCAAAATAAAAATTTAATAAATTTTGTCAATAAAATTTTGAAATTTTAATTTTTCTTTCCCAATTCGTAAATGAACTCATATTAACATAATTAAGTTTCAATTATAAACTATCTAACTTTTTCAACAAACTTCGTTACCATCTATTTCTTTTTCTTTTTCCAATCAATGACATTCAATTCGGCTTGTTGCATTGATACTTCAAATAATAATTTTCTAACTTTTCGTTCGTGATGTCTCTGTGTTTGTTGATTAATTTGTAGTAATGTGAGTCTTCTTTCTTGTAAAACAATTGGTGAGTCTTCGTATCTCCTAACCAATGTAAATGTGTAATGTACTTCTCATCTTGTCTTGTTCATAACTTCTTTATATTTTATTAAAGCATTGTTAAGTTGTTCATTGTCGTCTTCTTCATTCCGTAAGTTTTCTGTATTAACTTGTTCTAGTCCCACCTTATTTGACTTATTTTCAATTTCCAATTCGAATTCTTCATAGTTTTCATCATCTTCACCATTAAGAATTGCCTCTTTATCGTTGTTACTACCACTTTCTTCAGAAACTATAGGTTCCCCATTTAACTGCGCCTCCATATTAACAATACCCATGCCTTCCTCTTTGTAGGATAATATAATTTTACACTCAGAATCGCTAGTAAAATTATTATCAAAATCATAAGCATCATAATATGCTTCATTTTGTTCATTTTTCGCCGTAAAACCATACATATTTTCAAATCTTTGCTTTTCTAAAGTTTCTAATTTTTCTTCATCTTCTTTTGCAATTCTATCTTCGCTGCTTGATTCATAATATGATGTTCATGTGGCTTTAAAAATTGATTTAATTCCTATTCTCATATACAGTCGCGAGCAAATGTTATAGGCACCCTAAATTTTGGGCGAATATGACAGTAAGAAATGAGAAAATAAAAACTTGTAGGTAATACATTATAGATATGTAGTATTTTAAGGAATCTTATTAATTTGTTGCATATTAGAGTGTTTTTAGTACAGCTATAATACTTTTTAGATGGGAGGGGGAAAGTGACATCTCGAAGACTTGAAAATATATAAAAAAAAATAATACATTTACAAACGGTATGTATAAAGACTATTGTAACCATAAAGACGATTATATAAACCTTGAAATAACTGTCACAAAAAAAATGCAAGAAACATGAAACCCATTAGTTTTGCCAAAGGTGCCTATAACATTTGCTCGCGACTGTATCTTACTTCCGCTAACAATTGAGCGATTTGCTCCCTTTCTTCCAACCTATCCTTCATATACATTGCAAAAAATTCCTTTAATGACTTGTCCGCCTCCTTCTGTTCTATCTCCACTACAAATCTTTGCCCGGATCATCAATGTCTTATTCAGAATTCTTTATATGACATCTCTTAATTGACAAGCTGCATAATAATTCCCAAAACAAAACTATCAACAAATTATCTGCGTGGGGTGAGTTCACTTGCTAAATAACGAAATTATGAACATTAAATTGTCAACATTAACTCTGACATATAAAAACAATTTTAGTTTCTAAAACCTTGGTAGAGAAACGCCATAACGCCATAAAAAATAAAAAATATTAAAATACCAAGTTGGCTTTGCAAACAAAAGTAATTCACTAATTTATCATTTTAATAACACTTACCAAAATCGATTGCGTTGTAATGGCTTTACAATGAGATCTTAGAAAAAGCGTTTACAATTTAGTTGATCAGATGCTTAAGGTTCAAAAACTTTTTGAAAATCAAAATGTATAGCAAAATGTCAGCAAGATTTGCCGAGTCTAACTCTTTCGAAAAGTGGAAGGTTGGAACTGTTAACTGAGACATAGAACAAATCAGTTAGTCGAAAGTGTCAAGAATAAAACTGGACAGATATTAAGAAATTTTTACGACATTGCGGTGCTTCCAAGAATACAATTTCCAGAGAAGTAAAGAGAAGAGGTGTAAAATATTCCAAAATAAAAGAATGCCTTAGATATACGCCAAATAAGTTAGCTAGAATGTCGAGATTTTGCCGTACTTTAAGACAAAGTGAAGTACGAGCAATTAGCTGATAAAGTTTTTTGTGCGCAAAATCAGCTGGTGGGGATTTCCAACTCTTATGCTGGATGAGTTAGAGGATTAGAAATTATAGCAATATCTTTGAAAAATTGATTAATTTTATCCACCAGAAACATGCTGAAGGCAATATTATATTTTAGTCGAACTGGCTCCCTGCCATTATTTTTAAATTTATAATAAGTGTATGATGGAGGTTGGAAAGCCGAACACGAGCAGATTTTTAGGAAAGTTGAAGAGATTGATGTTATAAAGGTCCAACACTGGACGCGAGATATTGCCAGAACACTGCGTACACTGTTGAAAATATTACGGTGTTGGCGTTAATTTTGCGCTAGTCAATATTTTAGTGTTGATTTTTACAAACTTTGCCAGACGAGTTGACTACGTGTGTTTAATAGAACAGGAAATTACTAGAATTTCGTGTGAATTCTTTGTTCAGATATGAGGATTTACTATTTTTCTAGACATTCAGAAGCGTCAACCAATCAAAATTTTTCCCTCGGATAGAAATATAGAAACCCCACCTAATCTAATACGGTATTGCATTATACGCACCAGGTGCATTGCACGTGTATCCGTTTTCGGGTTTATTTCTGCGTATTAACGTATATGTTAATACAAACCACCAAACGTGTATTGACCTGCAAAGTGTAACCTTGTGTTAAAAAAAACGTTAATTCCAGTGTGCATAAAAAAATTCAACCTCTTAAAGATGTATTTGAAATTGGCACGTTTAGTTGAAACCAAAACTTTTGAATGAGTAATTCTGCATATTTATAATTGAGAAAACGTCTTAAAGAGAGAATATTCTAGCACTAAGAAATAAGAGTTGCATATTAAAAAAACGTTGTTTTTAGAAAAGGTGTTAAATCAATCAATAGATCGCATTCATTTAGTTAAACAGCTAGTAAATTTGTCTAGTCTAGATCAAACAAAATGTGACTAGAAGTATTTTATAATTCCACGTGTCAGTTGCACAAAATAACCCCTTAGCAATAGACAATACTTGACTATCTTTGCTCGTCAAATTTAAACTCCTATAGTTCTCGACAAAATAACACGAAAAGAGTGTGGACCTCTCCTGGCTATTAAATTAGTCAAGAAAGTGTTAAAATTTTAAACAGTGTATTGTTGTAGATTATAGGCCTTTTCATTTAATTTAAAAATAACAAATTTCTTATCTTCGTAGCTGTTAATTATATCTGCTTTAAAAAACTGCCTTAAAACCATTTTTACTTTTTAATATGTTCTAAAGCAATTTCTGGCAAAACTTTTAGGACATACGCTATATATGCTATTAATTCTGTTGACGTGAACCGTTACACAACAGGTGAAATTAGAGCGTCTTCTGAAATCGGAAGAAGTGGTAAGCAGTGGCGGCAGATACATATCCATTTTTTTTTATTTAGAAATAAATGAATAGATGACGCATCTGCATCGAACTGCAATGGAATTGCTACCGCAATTCAGGCATTAATTTCCTCCTCAAACTGTCTTGATAGTTGTTAGAATCAGTTCTTTCACTTAATTTATAAAAAAGTTGTGTTACGATAAGCATGGAAACTTTTCAATTCGAAATAAAATTTCCCCGATATTTCATTCTTTCGACCACCTATTTCAATCCCAAATCTTAAAATCGTTAAAAAAACAGTTCGGTTCTCTAATTATTTTCGTATTTAAACCGACGAGTCGCTACTGATGGAGGCAAGGTGTTACCGACCAATTGGTCCCAGTGGTTACCGGCGAACACGTGCCGAATCAGCAGATGTTCAGTGTGCCCGAGGGACAGGTGCTAGACGCATTCGAATCTAAATCTTTTCTTCTCTGTTAAGACGCTCGTTGTTGCACCCGTGGCTGTTATTGTTGTTGTCCAACACGCATACCGTTTTTCAGCTGAGTGTATAGGAAGGAGATCTGTAACAGCACGGATCCTCCCTTCAATTGTCTCAATTTGCTGACCGGATTGCGGACGGCCCTGCATAGATTTACGTTACTTTATACATATAGCATTATGGGAGCTCTCAGTCTTGAATTGGGATGAACGTGCAAAAATCCATTTGGAAATCACTTATAAGCATTTCAAAATGTATTTATGAAAGTGTTACTATAAATATAAAAGACACTAGTTTTCACTAAAAATGTACATTTGATGGCAGTTGACTTTCCTAATGGATTTTCTATCGCTGAATTCGAAAATTAAGATTAATTTGCATTTTATGGACAATTAGTAACAGTTTTTGAGGTACCATGTTTTTCCATTTTTGTTTTTTGAGCTCTTTTCAATTTAAAAACAATATTTAGAGTTAGATTTATCCGTTTTAGTCGCTCTTGGTAGATACCAAATGCAAGCCATTGAAATGATGAGTAAATACTGGGAATGGAATCTTTAATTGGTTAAGTTGTTACTATAAACTTTTGGTTAATCTTAGATTTTCCTAGTAAATCTTAGAATTTACCGAAATGAGTTGGGTAAATGTAGGGGTTTATAAAAAAAAGACGTTTTTTTCGCACTTTTATCATTAGAATTTAATACATGCTAGGTTTTACCACTGACGGCTGGTAAATGTTGGTTTTGGGACTCAAACAATGAGTATTTTTTAATCATTTAATTTCAATTAACTATGAGTTAAAACCTTACATGTTTTTATCTATTAATTTATAGTAACTAATCATTTTAAATATTAAATAAATCAAATAAAATTATTTTCTCACAAATATAATGCTGACGTTGGTTAATCTAACTGAATCAGTATTTTCTTAGTATTTGATATTTAACAAACAAATTGAAATACCTTATGACATGCCTTTTTCAACATTTACCGTGTCTTTGAGGCAAATCCTAAGATTTACTAAGTGAATGGTGGTAAAAGTTGGAAATGAAGGATGATGACAGAACTTTTGCCATTAGGAGTTTCTTCGATTTACCGAAGGTTTTACTGGAAAATCTTAGGATTTACCGTAGTTCGAGCTATTACAATAACAAAGCAATTCAAAATACATCGATGAAGATAGTCCAGACTCTAAGGAAAAAATAATTTCTAAGCCAACCACAGAAAAATAGAAACCAATAAAAAATGTGTTCTTTTTGTGTAAAAAATAAAATTGACCAGAAGAAAATACATCGAAAAATGACAAAAGTAGTAGCGATTGGTTTATGCGTGGTAGTTGTCAAGATTGTCGGCATGACGGGCTATCGAAAAAATTGACGTATAGAAAATGCGGGATTTGGTTTATTTACTCAATCACTAATAATTTTCTCATTTTTCAAAGCATTTTTTTCTGGTTATTTTTTGCATAAAAATAGGTATCAGTTTTATGTACATGACCGAGAAACCGGACATTTCAAGTTGGGTTCTATTTTTCTGTGACCTCAGAATCGGGTTAATTTTTTTTTTCTTCTTGATGAACAAAAAATCACGATAACTCAAAAATGGAATTGAATGGCTGAACCAAACATAAAAATTCAGTTCACTTTTGTATATTTATTTGTGTTATAATTTTAAAATATTGTCGTCGTCCTTTTTGTTAAACAGCATTTTTTAATATTACGTTACATTTTAGTACTATGTACGAATTTTATTTATACATTTTAACTGACGTGTGCTTAATTAAGGCATATAAAGGATGCCAAAACGTCGCGCCATATGAAATAGAAACATTAATTCCCAGCCATTGTCCAATAAATTAGAACCGAAAAAATATACGTTTTGGCTAAATCATACACAGCAAGAAATAAAAGGTAAATTAACCTTGATTTTCGCATTCAACAAGAGAAATCCGTAAGAAAATTCACGTCTTATCAAATCTACCATCTTTAACAAATTAATTGCGAATCGAAGCTCCCCAAATCCCCTCGATTATTTATGCAACCGAAACTATAAGTTCCACGTACCGAGCAATGCATGATTCAGAATTGTTTGCAATTAATTTTTAATTACTATTTCAGTGTGCTGTAGCTTCGATTGCATTAATAATCGAAGATTTATGGAGCTTAGATTTGCATTTAATTTTCCAAAGATGGTAGGACATGAAAAAATCATTTTGTAAACTAGTGTAATAATATATAGGGTAATTGTCAGATTTTAGGTACACACATAAGGTATCAGATCGCTTTGCAGTACTTTAGTTTATTATTTCCAAAAAATTCGTACCAACCACAGTTCGAATACATTTAAAAAGAAATATAATACCTAAATAGTCAACATTATTCTTACTCTAAACAGATATTCACAAATTCTCTTAACGTCTACTTCGACCATCTACAATTCCATGAAGTAAAGATTAATCTAACAGGGAGGATATCTGTTTACCCTAATAAATCAATAAAGCATATACCCAGTTATATTATTAGAACATTTCCTTGTGCAATATGGTGTCATATGTATCCAATTCTCCCGGAGAAGTTACATCTTTAATTATTTCGAGATTTTCAATTTTATGACCGGTATCATGTATGTGTTGTACGACACTAGATGATTGAAGCCTTTCATAATAAAGATGTGTTTCTCAAATCTGATTCTGTAAGAAGAGGATAGGATTTTTGAAATAATGTTTAAAAATTATTTTCTTGGAGGTTTTTTTATTATTAATAAACATATAAAATTTTAATTGCAAACGTTTTAGAAGCTTGTGGATTCAATAGTTTAGTCAGATTTTTAATAAAAAGATAATCAAAAGCATTATTTTTGCTATTTTCGAACTCGAAAAATAATCATACTATTCCTTCAAATTTTAAATTTTTTTAACTCACTATGCGTTCAAAAATAGATTCATTTTGTAAAATATACAAAAATGCAGAAAGAGTGGTTTTATTTCAAATTTTCATTATCATTGTATATGTATGTCAGATTTCGTTAATTAATCAATTGCCGATAACTTGTGAACATATTCGTTTCTCAATGTTATACTTTCTGGGGATTCCATACCAAACATAAAAATTTACGTATAATTGTTTATCTGGACACTGTACATTTGTGCACCCAAACAGGAAATTAATAAATATATCTGTTTAGGTTAGACATTAAAATATCCAGTGGTATAGTTACCGTGGGTGGAAATATCTTTACACTTTGTAATTGTTTGTAATCAACAATTCCAAGGAGTAGCACCTTCACCTTCTGAGAAAGAGTAGGAGTAAAACATCATATCCTGTTGATGCAATAGACGTATTTTCTATAATATTATTATATCGGATATTTGTGGGATGTGGCTCACCCCTAAATCTTCCAAAGTATTTGCAATAGAAAAACACGAATACAAAATTAAGTGTACGACTTTTTGAGATTATGATCATTTCTTTGAGGAACATGCAGAGTAATCCATCGTGTTTTTGAAGTTTGAATATAAAAAAATATGTATTGGTATGTGTTTGAACGTATAAAAGAATTGACAGGATAATGCTGACATAATTGTAAACTCTAATGCAAAATAGTGTAGTAATCAATATTTTTGTTAATTTTCAGAATTAATTAACTTCAACTCAGTAACTGCAGGTCTGTTATGCAACCCACCATAATTCCAAAGGTGTTTACCTGTCGAAAAAGTATATATGATTTTTTCTCTCCTCTGTTTAATAAATCCATTCAAACAAACAGCTTTTTATCTTAAAACCTTTCTCTCTCACACCTTACCGTTAGTGAGTTATATGCACGGGCAGAATGGAAAAGTTCCCATTTCTGAAAATCATTTCACCCACTCAGAGAGTTTTTCCCAGAAAAAAAAAAATGGATAATTCATACGTATGCATAAAATACATGTTCCCAAAGTTTTATAACTTTTTGAATTGCTAGGTTCGGGATCGTCCATTGTTTAGTCTCATAGAACAAGGTACAAAAGGTTTCTCTACTACTGCATACTTATTGTAAACCTCTTAAACAAAACTATTTCTTAGAAAAATATTTTGGGTGTCACACATATAAAGAACTATTGTTTTTTAGCAAAGTTAGCAAGTAACTTTAGGTCATATTTTTGCTTGCTTCTGCCTTTCACGAAATATATCCATTTCATGTCGTGAAAGCAACCTTGAGCCTTTGTTTCATTCGTTATGCGGCTTCGCACTACGATATTTACTCATAGCTATATAGGCGAATAAAACCACGTTCATCGCAACACTAATACATAGATCTACAATGAAATATGTGATTTTTACGCACATTACATTGCAAATCAGTATAATAGAGAGGCCCTCTACTTCCATATTGCATTAATACCATCAATACCGATAATTACGATTTAGTTATCGTAAACAGAAAACCTAATAAGTTCTCAGTTTCTCATATAAAGGGGAAATCCCGGTAGTGTTTATGTGAAACCGTATTATTATATAATATATCTAGCGCATTTTATGATTAAGTTTGTTTTTTGAAGTGGTTTATCTAGAACATATTATCTTAGTGGTATTAATAGTATTAATATATTGTATATAAGTTTAAATAAAAATAGCACTGGTAAACACATGTTCTGAAATTCCATCTGAAATTTTTATCGGATTCTGCGTACTTTTATGTGAGAAATTCAAATTTACAATTAAAATGTTTCTATCATATATAGCTGTCTCAGAGATAAATAGGACGAACTGCTAAGCACATAATATTATTTAATAAAACACAGTAAATAGATTTAAACCATCCAGACATGAGAGTTGACTTTTAAATCTCAAAGGAGTGGCTTTACAACTCTAATAAAAAAAAAAAGTAGTAAAAAATATATCTCGGATGCGAGATATGACATCAGGACAAAATTTGAAGTTTCGGTTCTCGTCATATGCCATTTGCAGTTCCTACAGTGTGGAAAGTATCGACAGATCACATATCAGATTGTTATTTTTGCTCAACAAATACAACGAAGTTAAAGAAAATCAGACTGAATATTACACTGATTAACAGGATCCAGGTTTTGAGGTTCCTACTAAAGATCATTTATTGACACAAGGAAACTTTAATGATTTAGTGCATAGTTTGAACTTAGTAAAGGATGGCGGAAATTTTCGGATCACAAGTGAAAAGATGGATCGCCAAGACCAAAATATGTATGCCACTATTGAAATAGCCAAGTGAATTTCAAAGATCTTTTCTCTCAAGAAGGGTCTTTCGGGTACTGTAATGAACAAGGGCACCATCATAAACCGTTCATTTATACATTCCTCAAAATTACCTTGACAACTGACATAAAATTCCTTCAATGCCATTAGTATATGCTGCCAATACGGAAGCATTTATGAGAACATGAAGCCCATTTTAGATAAGATTTATTATGAAAATACTCACGGAATCTACTCCCATGAGAATCTTAATGTGATTGCAATCTTGTTTGTTTTACAAATTTTTATTGCTTCCTTTCTGAATAGTATGGCGAAAATAAGTTTCATAAAAAAAAATGTGAAAGCCATGTTCAAAAATTAAAAAAGTTCTTCATGATCGAAAGTGAAATGCTCCACAATTGACGACGCAAAAATTAAGAAAAAACCTGTTGTAGGACCTCAATTTCGAAGATAGGTTGAACGATTGGGAAAAAATGTAGCAGAAAACTTCTTGAAGCTTACGAAAATGTAGGGTGCGATATGTTGCTTCAACTTCCTCCAATCTTATTTGGATTTCTTTCCCGAAAAGCTGGTAGCCGTAAGCCATGAATATTTCAATCATTTTCGATTTATTTTGTTAGATGTCCTCATATTTTTGGAGTATTCTTTAGAGTTTATATTTTGTTTTATAATTTTACAATATATTTGATCCCTATTTAAGGTAAAGTCAGGTAAGTGTGTAGTAAAAATTGCATAGCCTTCAATAGATACGCCTTTTATAATTATCAACGGTTTACTAGAAAAAAAAAGAAACACTGTCAATACTACACACTTACCCAGCAAAATGGGGCAAGTGTGTAACCGTTCCGCATTTTATGTATTAATAGCATTATCCTTTAGTTCGGCCAAGAGTGTAATACTATACTGATGCCTTTTTAATAAGGTATGATAAATTTACAAGATATCTAAATTATTACACGTTAGGAGACGTGAATTTTTAGTTGTAAAACTAGTATGAAGTTTAGTATATTAGTAATATAACAGAGGACATCCATATTTTAATTTTAAAAATAAATGTAGCCATACTACACGCTTGCCCCGGTTACACACTTACCTGACTTTACCTTACTATTTACTTGTTTCGTATTCTTTCGTTTTGTTTTAGTGGTTATTAATTTATCATTTTCCAACAATGCCGAGAATATCAAGCACTGTTTCAGAATATGGCACCATTTTAACTGTCATTTACAAAACAGAAGTGCTTTGCACCATTTGTTCTGCAAAATTAGGATTCAGGGGCAAATATACTCTTAAGCGGCATCTGAAAAGTACGAAGCATATTAAATACCAAAGAAGTATTTTACATGATAAATTTGTGCGCAGCTTTTCTTGGTGCCAATAATATCCCATTAAATAAATTACAGGATTTTCACACTTTCCCGTGGGTTTCTTAAAAAATATGCCAACCAAGATGTTCCCCAACCATTGACAATTACAAAATATTATGTACCTAAGCAATTCGAGAAAACAATAAATCAAACCAAGTCAAAACTAAGTGAAAATTATCTCTGGATAAGCACAGATGAAATGGCAATAATGTAATGGTTGGCACATTGCATCCAGAAAATCCTCCTAAAAAATTAGATTGCGTGTCACTGCAAACGATATTACCGACATTATCATTAGCAGCGTAAGAAAATTCGCCGGTGACGGCTGCTTAAAGATTCTACTTTTTCTCTTAGTTTCTGCAAGCGTAATGTTAAAAACAGATAACGAGCTCAAAAAACCTTTTTTCAGTACATCTAACATGTGTTGTGCATGGAATACATCGCATTGCTCAACTTATTCGTGAAGAATTTCCCGATGTTAATTTATTAATTAACTCATTTAAAAAGATTGTATTGAAAACACCAACTAATATAAAGTTAAATAAATAACAAAGTTAAATAAATAAATATGTCCGGATATACCTTTGCCGCCAGAACCTATATTAATACGATAGGGTACATAGTTATAGAAGCTGCATTTTTTTATGCCCAACACTTTCATATTTTATTTAAAACCTTTTGCATTAAAGTTAAAACGCTTAAGATGCTTCCAGTGCAGTCCAAGCATTAATTGTAGAAGAAGATTTAGTTGAAAAATTAGAATTTGTTAATAAACATTTCTCGCGCGTAACAAAAACGGTCGCTTCTAAAATACAAAAATTTAAAATTAACTGAATCCCTTCAACACTTAGAATCATTGTTTAGTAATTAAAATTTATACGGTTTTACAAAGAAATTACGTGTTATTAAAAGAAATCTCCAGTAACACTTTTACTACCCAAAATGAAAATCCATATTTAAAATATAAGGATTTAATTGAATTTCACACCAGTTATTTCATGTGACGTAGAAAGATCTTTCTCCAGATTTAAAAATATATTAAATTACGGAATTAAACCAATTTACAATGAACAATTTAGAAAAATATGTCATACTTAATTCCTATTACAATCGTATCCAAAACGTACTTGACAATTAACAGCTTTCAATGCACTCGCATAATAGTAAACTGCACCTAACGTCCTCACTCTAATTATAATTTACTAAAAACAGAAAACAGTAGAACGAAACGATGTGCGGAAATTATAAACCGACCAGCTTAAAACACAATTCCCCAAATTCACCGTTCGAGCGTCCAATTTTATTATTGTAAATTGACCGTGAGTCAAGCGGCTAAGTTCTGGAATAAACACTGCGCACCTGCCTGATTCATTGATATTTAAAAGTTCCCGGTAACTAACCTTTACCTATTTATATACACATGCCCCAATAATATAACCTAAATACACTGAATAACGAATGAAACGCGCAACATACGATCTAAAAGCGAGAATACGCTGTTATTATTCCGAAATTAGGCAGTAGGTGATGTAAATGTGAACTGTTCCGGTCGATAATTATATAATTTGTCAAGTAACACCTTGTGTGTAACGTACCTGCCCGTATTACAATGATTATCGAACGGTATTTTAATAACTAACTTATCGGAGTTGCGCTAGCATCGACGGTGTAATTTTGCCTGCAAGAACGGCCTACGTATGTGCAGGGTTGCCATCGGAAACAACTGAGTACGTAATTGAAGTTATTATAATTCAATAACTTCGGCTCATGTAGCATTGCATGAATTAATAAACTGTAATTACGACGATTAACTGATTGTATTTATATTTATAAAACAGATAATAAATAATATATAATATAATAATTTGCGGATATTTAACGTAAGCTAATTGAAATTTTCTACCTATAAATCTGATAAATTCCTCACAGTATAAACTCAAAATTAGAAATGATAAATTTTATGGAAAAAAGTTTCAAGTAAAAGCTTTACCACAAGGTGGTGATGCAGTCATAGTCCTAGGCAACGTTTTTTTAATTAAACATGTTATTCCTTTTCAACAAATTCTGAAAAAGCGTTCAATTCTGCGTATAAAAGTACTGAAACTTACATGGCCTGAAATTAACATTATGCGCGTTATTTAAGAACAAATGAAACTGATCTATTTATTATTGAAAACAACAACATCGTTTTTCCCGTGTGTAACAGTTTTAAAACCTTCAAACACTATATACTTCTGTAAACTGCATTGGCTTATAAGTAATGCAACATTAACTGAAAAGATTTCAATTGTCCCTGAAATTCCTTTAATCTTGCACGAAAATATTTATTTTTGTTTACTATAGTTTGCGTATCTGTGATTTATGCACGCGAGAATATGCATAAAACTGAAATACTTTCGCGTAAAAAAGCGCTTAGCTTGAATGCAGACGCTTGCATTATCCACTAAAAGCCAAAAGTTTTAAATCAATGTATCCATGCGTGTCCACGCAAATAAACAAAAAATATCCCGTTTTTTTTTTTTATTTAAACTAAAGTTAATATAATAATAGCAATATAATTTGTGAATATGTGTTGTTTTAACTTAACTTAACAGAAGTTATACAGATATTATATAATTTTAATCAAAACTAAGCTGCATTCCATTTAATTAAATTACCGTTACTTTTCGTCCAAAAGCATGTACTTAAGAAGAAATAGTTTTCCGCCAAAATAGCACCCTACTTTCAAATAAAATAAACATTTTTCTGCGAAAAGGCATCCTTTTCGTTTAACATGATAAAAACCGAAAGTTATAAAAATTTTCATTTAAGCAATCTCTTTTCCCAGTGTAGTTATTGATTTTTTGAAGATCCGACAATTTCAATTCTGGATATGATGTTCAACACTTGAGTTAATTTTATCATTATTGAAGCTACGAAGTTGGCTAATTTAGCAAAGAAACATAACTTTTAGGGCTGATTTCTATGACCAACTTAAAAAATAATTGAACATGAATATCTTGCAGATTTTTTTTTCGGAGTGGATAGCACTAAAGCCTAAGAAGGTTATTGCTTATCAGGTACCCCCGTAGAGCCAAACCTCCCTTCTAATCATCATTATAGCCCCGGAAAAAAAACGCGATTTACCGTAACCACAGAATAGAGAATAACTAACAAGTTCATTCCGATGATTAAATGAACAGGTATCTATCCTTTTTCAATCAGCGTTTAATAGCGATGTTTTGGAACCATTGCGCATTACTATTGGCTTCCTATAAACAAGAATAAAAAATGAAATCGTGACCATAGATTATAGTATGGGAGTGATTTTTCTAGTTATTCTCTATTCTGTGCCATAACTGACCAGAGCGCGATTCGAACTCGTGACCCCACGCACTTAACGAAACCCCTCATGGCATTTGGTTAATGCAAGCACCAATAACACAGTGCAACAACCAAAATGGGAATGGGATGCGACCAATTGCAATTGAAAGTTGACATTATCCATAACAAAACCTTGAAGGGTTTTTTTTAGTTCAGTGCGAGATTTTTTTTTACACGCCTTTGAAGTTGTTGATTTTGGAAAGCTGTCTAACAAGGAAAGATCATTGAAAATTTGATAAAATAATGCTTTTTTATTTTTATTATCCTGGAAAGTTGTAGTATCTTACTGTTTTTGGGGTCGAGGAATTCATTTTCGATATTTATTTTTGCCTAAAACTGACGCTAGATGGCGTTGTCATACAAATGGTGCTTACAAAATTAACTTTTTTATTTTAAAGTATCATATCTTATTTGGATCTCATTTTGGATCCGCTCAATCATCATCATCACTATCACCGTCAATTTGCATGTTTGAAGTAGTAAAAGCTCCAGAAGTAGTAGGCTGTGGGTCTCTGTATGTTTCTGGTTCTTGTTCTTCGTCAGTATCCTCTTTATCGGTTGTTCTCTTTAACCACCAGCATAAATCACCTAACATAGAATCTAGTTTCTTTCCTCTGTACCTAGTTTCCATGGTTAAAGCTACTGAAACCATTTGTATGACAGCGCCATCTAGCGTCAGTTTTAGGGAAAAATAAATATCGAAAATGAATTCCTAGACCCCAAAAACAGTAAGATACCACAACTTTCCAGGATAATAAAAATAAAAAAGCAATATTTTACCAAATTTTCAATGATCTTTCCTTGTTAGACAGCGTTCCAAAATCAACTTCAAATGCGTGTAAAAAAAAATCTCGCACTGAACTAAAAAAAAACCTTCAAGGTTTTGTTATGGATAATGTCAACTTTCATTTGCAATTGGTCTCATCCCATTCCCATTCGGAAAGTTCGATTTTGTATCACTGTGTAATTAACTAAAACATTTATTATTTGAAAATGGAATTGTTTGTATATTTATATATTAAATAGAAAAATGAATAGTCAGTAAAAAAGTATTACACACTCTTATATAAAAAAATGTTTATTTAATTTTTTAACACTTTAAAAATTATATTAAATATTTATTTGCTGGAATGCACATTGAAACTCTTTTATAAACGCCAGTTGTAGCACTCGAAATATTTCTGCCGTTAATGGAATTAATACCTAAAGGAGTGCTAAGTTCTAATTCAGCTACGTTAGTATATCTCCTTTCCTAAACTTTATTTTTTGCATTGTCCCCCAAAATAAAAAAAATACTAAAGGCGACAAATCTGGTGATCGAAGTGATCAATTTAATGGCCATGGAGCCGTCTTCAAACAGGCTTTGCCGCCAATTTCACGGAAATTATAATCTAGGGTCTATAAGGTATCTTGCTCCAGTAAGCGGTCCATAATAAAACAAAGAATCAACAACATTACCACCAATTAAGCGACACCAATACAAGTTTTTTCGAGATCAGTAATGCATGTTTTTATGGTTAAACATTTCCAGACTTAGTCGCTCCAAATGATATTTCTTAAAAGCTCAGAAGTTTCTCTACAACAAGCAACTAACCAACAACAAGAAATAAAAGATCTAGCCGCACTCTGGGTACTAAAGCTTATACTGGACAATATTTATAAGGAATAAATTTTTTTTTTTTATATTCTAGAAATCACTGTTAAAGATAGGATGCTACCTTTCACCAAATCTCCAGTAGAATTATATAAAAATGCTTCTAAATAAGCTAACACATTTATTTCAACATTTAGTTCTCTCTTCCTAGCTTTCCTAACTCTTTTCTGCACAAACAAATTTCCATTGCCTTTAAACTTTCGGTGCAAAACTAAGAAATACCTTTGACTTGAGGGATTTCTATTAGATTTCGCGATGTCATTCTAATGTTCTAATTAGAATAGTTAATAGTATTTCTTTTACATATTATAAAAGTTTACTAACTAGATGAGGCAGTAAAGTATGAAAAAAAACTTAGACATTGTTATTTAAGGAAAATAATTAGCAAAGAGAATGGAGAGAACGTGTGTTTGAAATTTCCCAAAATAACTGCTTTGCTTGTTTTATAAATCTGAGGGACGAATAATAATTTTATCTAGTAAAACGTGCTCAATTTACTCTGAATGTTTATGATGTAGAATCTTTTCCTTAACTGAATTTTAAAACTTTTCTTCATCAGTGTACTGTAAAGCTATGTTTAAAAATGTCCTAAACCACTTCAGAGAATACCTAACTCCTATTTTTCTCGAAAAACAAAAAATACGTTGAAAGTGTATAGATCTTTAATATACAGAAACTAACAGGAAAATTTGAAACTGTAGCTATTAGACGCACAGTCAACTTGTAATACGTAACGATGTCTCCTAAGCATTTATTCAATTTGAGTTATTTTATTGTCTGCTGTTGTTGCTGTTATCCTAACATCCTCTCTATGATGCGCGTCACTTCCCACATGTAACAGCGTCCGTACACACGCTCACAATTGTGATTTTTTACTAACAATGGGTTGTAAATAAACAAACGACCATCGCTTAACATGGCGTGTGAAAAACTGGGTAATCAGTTTAAATTTAATTGAAAATATTATAGAAACATGTGAACTAAATGTTCAACATTTTACAGGAATTAAGATTTATTCCTTTTTGAAGTAGGTACTTCAGAGTACGAATCATAAGAATCATGTACACGAAAAAAAAATACATTGTTAAATCCATGAAGCATTCATTGAACAAGCAAACAAATATTTATTTCCCACAAATACTTTCTCAGTATAGGTATTTGATTGCATCTGCGTGCAATATTTCTTTTAGAAACGGATAAACTGGACTAGTTTAAATATTTTAGTGTAAGTTGAACTAAATAAAATAAATTGAAGAGTGTAAATTGCAGATGTGTTGTCCTCGTTGTTATCCTCATATACAATAAAGACAGAATCGTAGTCTTTATACTTTTTCACCTCCTATTCATTCAAATTAAACGTTCATCTGGAAGGGAAAAATCTAGAGGTGCGAATTTTATACTAATTTGAAATTTTAATGTTATTCTTTCTTTACAATATGAACCGTTACGAAAAATTACACAGAGTGAACAGACCAAGAAGTGATAAAGGAACGTCCACTGGCTCTGAAAATGTAAATACCAATAAATATTCTTTTTACGATTTATGGTACTTGAAATATAAAAGTTTTATATTAGGTTTTTGGTCATTGTAAATGATAAGTTTCACAATAGAAAAGAGTGTTTGCTAATAAAAATTAAAAGTTTTAACTTATATATAAGCAGAAAAACAGCTAATTGAATGTTACAAAAAAATAATTTTGGCAACATTTGGCAGTGACAATAAATCTAATTGTCAATTTTGACAGTTTTTAAATTACATATTTTGTAATGTCACTGCCTTCAAAGTGTTCAAAAATGTACACAACTCGTGAATATTATGACATGTATCTTATTTTGAGTGAATATCGCTGCTGGGTTCACTTACGTCAGCATCCACACAAAAATGTTTTTCAAAATGATCGCATGCGACAGACAGGACGAATTGATGTTATTATTGATGTTCCTGGAAGACCACGTGTAGCACGAACACCACAATCAGGAGGAGCCATTCATCTTGAGGCTGTTGCGAATGACCCCAGTGCGAACATTGGAAGAATTGGACGTAACTTAAATTTAAGTTACAAAACCGTTCAAAGTGTTCCTAGCGACGAAGAGCGGTATTCATTGCTTCCATTATACGAAATTTCAAGCCCTACCGATAATTTTCTTAATTTCCTACAAGACGAATTGCAAAATTTGCTAGATAATCTTCCATTAGCACGACTACAAACTGTATGGCTGCAGTTAGACGCAGCAGCGCCTGTTCATTACGCTCTGCAAGTAAGAACGTGGTTGTAAAACAATTTTCCTCAAAGATGGATTGGTCGTGGCGGTCCTATTAATTGGCCTCCACGATGGCCAAATCTTACTCCTCTAGATTGCTTTTTATGGGAGAATGTAGCAGAGTTAAGACAGCGAATTATTGTTGCCGCCGAAACGGTAACTCCCAAAATCTTACAAAACGTTTATTTAAGTGTTCGTGAAAGATTAGAAAACTGCTTAAGAATGGATAGACAAAATTTCAAACATTTATCGTTAATTTTTATGATTTCAAATTTCATTAAATTTTTGGGTTTCTAATGGCTATAGATTTATTGTTCATTGACGTAGGGAAGATTAGGGCTGGTTATAGACAGGGGTAGGTAGTTACAGCGGTAACTGTGGCTAAACATAGAATGCTATATTAATGTTAGGAAGTTGCAAATGATCGGCCGATGGTGGTGTGATCATTTGCCACTTACTAACGGTAATATAGCGTCCTCTGTTTAGCCAAAGTTGCCGCTGTACGTACTGCTGTGTACTGAATGTACCACATGAACTTGCAAAATGAAAATTAAAATTAGCTAGCTCAACGGATAAAAAATTTAAAAGGACGCAAACGAACAATTAATCTCAGGGGTACCCTCGCGTATTAAAACATGAATCTAATCACGAAAAGTAAAAATGTGGGTGGAAGAAATCTGACTTTCTTAATTACCCCAAAAATTGAAAAGGTTAAATCAAAAATAAAAGAACAAAACTTAGAATGACGTTAATTCACAATCAAAAATTTATTATATAAAAAAAAAGAAAAAAAAAAATTAATTACAAATTTTTTCAGAAAAAAAAAACCGTAGACAAAGGGTCCTGGCTTAAATCAAAAAACTGCTATAGACTCTAAATTACAATAGGACAATGCTGAATCCTATATCAAGCAAAAAAACAAATTAGTTCAGGAAGATAGTCCTTTTTATATCAAATAAATCCACGCGGTTTCAAAATTAAAACAAACTAAATTAATCGTGGAAAATTCAAGTAAATTTACAAAAGAAAAACTTAAATACAAGCACGATGGTTCTATTCACCCAACCCGAGGTGATTAATAATTAAATACAAATCAGCAAAATTAAAAAAACGAAAAAATTAACTCTTTAAACTAAATAAAAATATCTGCCCGAACAAAAATAAAAAATATTCTTACATCTAAATTGTGTACACAATAATATAATAACAATTATTATCAAGCGAGTTCCTTGATGGACGAAATAAATCAATAAACGCGAATTCAAATCTCAAAATCAAATGAAATAACAAAATGGCAGCAAAATTTTAAAAATATATGTACTCACGCTGACAGTCGACCAAAGAACTGCCCTCACAAGGTTAAGCAGTCGTATACATATAAAATCCTACTCACGCGCTACGTGCAACGCAGCCGCATCATTCATCGAAGAAAACTTAACCAGAAAATCAGACTAGCGAAAACTATACATTTTACAGAGTGAAATTAATTTAAAACAACTGAACATTTAAATAAATAAATCAAACAATTAACTCATTGACTAACTCTTATATAAAAATAAACATTTGTATTTGTGAAAACTCGCCCGCAACATCGACAAAGGCTGATCGGAGTAAACAAGACAACACCTGTATTTGCGAAAACCGGGGTGCCAGACCACAGGAGCACCTATCCCTGTCACACCTAGCGCCAATCTCTCCCCTATAGTTTTACCTTAGCGTGAATTTATATTGTATTTCATTTTTAAATACATTTTTTTTTTAAATTAAAAGTTCTAAAGAAATGTCGTCAAATAATGATTCCTTAGCGCCTTCTAATTCAAATCTATACACGTGTAAATAATACCTCGAAATAGCATACATCAAAGATTTTGACTTCGTCCGTCCTTTAATCCTGAACAGATCCCTAACAGAATCACCCAAAAAGCCAAATACTTTGCAAACGAAAGGGGAGAGCTTACATTTACCTACGTACGCTTTATGTTCGCACAAGGCACATAATTATTCACACCTATATCGTAACAAAGGCGCTATCGGCGCCGCGTTTCCGTTCGCCTCATCATCGGGTATCTTGTGCAAATATCAAGAGACCACCTATATGTTACTCTGAGCAGAACTATCGTAAAATACATCAAAGGGCGTACCTGTGTACCTATGTATGTATGTACGTATATATGTACTTGTGCCATACGTACTACATGTTCGCGATAAGGAACCTGCATTTCGAATACGCACGCACATTTATGTAGTAACACGTATGGGTAACCGTATACCCATTGCTTAATGCATGCAGACATTACAAAGCAAGTTGAATTGATATATATGTATATAACTACAAACATACAGTATCTTCGTAGATATTTAATGTACTGTGGATACCAGATAAGGTAGTGGTGTTTGAATATTTTCTCTACGTCAGCTGGTAAGCACCGCTTTTTAATGTTGCTAAGAGATGGTGGTAATATCAATACATCTAAAATAGGGTTGCCACTTACGGAGCTACTATCGCAGATCGCAGAACAATTATCTCTGAAACCCCGAATCTTTTGACCAACAATCCGTACATTTTCTTTAAGTGCCCATTAATTTAATAAATAGTGAAGATGCAATAAAAATGCGGATAAGGTAAAGTCAGGTAAGTGTGTAGTAAAAATTGCATAGTGTGAAGAAAATGTAACGCTGTTCACATAATAAGACATTTTGATAAATTTTGCATATAGAAGTAACGTATATATGCTCAGTTGTAAGCCTTCAATAGATACGCCTTTTATAATTATCAACGGTTTCTTAGAAAAAAAAAATTTAAACACTGTCAATACTACACACTTACCCAGCAAAATGGGGCAAGTGTGTAATCGTTCCGCATTTTATATATTAATAGCATTATCTTTTAGTTCGGCCAAGTGTGTTAATTACTATACTGATGCCTTTTTAATAAAGGTATGGTAAATTTACAAGATATCTAAGTTATTACACGTTAGCAGATGTGAATTTTTATTTGTAAAACTAGTATGACGCTTACAAGGGAACACCGGCGGGTGTCCCCCTCCGATTTCGATGAAACTTAACAGATCGAAAGAGTACCTTAAAATAAGAGACACGTATTTTTTTTTATCGGCGTATCCGCACTATTTTGGGGTACAGCCCCCTCCAAAGTTTGGACGATTTTTCAATTTTTGCAAATACTCCCTAAATTATAACAGATATTAAATTTTTTTCTTAACATAATTTGCAACATATTGCATGGCCCTAAGGGTGGCGTCGTCCGTATTCGCAAAAAGTTAATAAACGGGGACGGGGTACCCCGTACCCCCCATTTTTTTACATTTTTTTTTCTTATTCATCAAAGAAGGCCGATTTTACATAGAATACGATGATGTATAACAAGTTTAGAAAATTAATAATTGTTAAAATATAGAAAAATAATAATAAAGCTTCAAAATTAATAAATTTGTCTGTTGATATAAATCAAATGAACTCTAACAGAAATAAGTTTTTATCCTATTTTTTTAATAATAAGTTTATTCATTATTCATCAAAAAAAGACCACTATTTTTAGTATTAAAGGAGCTCTGTGACGAATACGTTTGGACCTCGACGTATGGCGTTGCAAATCCATTGTTCGACCTGTTGAAATGTGTATATTTCTTCTTCGTATCTGGTAAGCTCACTTCAAATCATTTCAAAACCTGGCTAACGGATGTTTTTCTCTCGCAATTACCGGGCCAAAGAGCTGTCCCTTTTGATTAATTCGTGGAGTAGGCATTGTGTTGCCGAACTTCGCAATTTTAGGGCCTGGTGCAATATGCTGCAAATTATGTTAGAAAAAAAATTTAATACTTTTATAATTTAGAAGTATTTCAAAAATTGAAAAATCGTCCAAACTTTGGAGGGGGTTGTACCCCAAAATCGTGCGGATACGCCGATAAAAAAAAATACGTGTCTCTTATTTTAAGGTACTCTTTCGATCTGTTAAGTTTCATCGAAATCGGAGGAGGACACCCGCCGGTGTTCCCTTGTTAGTACATTAGTAATATAACAGAGGACATCCTTATTTTAATTTTAAAAATAAATGTAGCCAATCTACACACTTGCCCCGGTTACACACTTACCTGACTTTACCTTATATTTCGCATGTTTGGATTTAATAATTGATAATATTAAATTGGTGAATTATACATAAACATCTGAAATCAATTCAAAATTACATCGTTATTATTATTTTATTAACCATATTTTAAACGAAAAAACTAAATTTGTTGTCACACTGCAGCATTTGACACAAATTAACAATATACTTGAAAGGTGTATTAACTGACACCCTTCCTTTTACCCTTACATTTAATGTAAATTTCATATTTAATAAATACATTTTCAGGCAAATCTTTTTTTAATTGCAGTGTCTGTAAGTTCAAAAGTACATAATCAATGTAAAAGAGCAGCAAGAACTCGAAAGTAATTCCACAAAACCACGGCTCAACAGTCCTGGAAAAAACTTTCTACAAATGAGCAACAGTTTAGGGAGAATAAAGTTGAGGTTATGGGATTACCCGCCCAATCTCCAGACTTCAACTCTATTGCAAACTTGCGGGCAGATGTCGATAAAGCAGTTTTCCACGCTAAACCTCGGTACAAATGTACCTATAAGAGACAGGGTTTTATAAAAACGATGTTTTTCGATATCTGACACACCTTTTTCTATTATCTATTGTTTTCTTGCCAATTCAATTTTCTGTGGTTAGCAACACAGCACCAAGTTAGCTTTCATTAGGATAACAGTGGTTGTGTCAGTTCATGGCGGTTTTGGTAATTTAGTTAGAAGAAAACCAAAGAATCGAGATAAAATCAGTCAGTTTTTTTTTCGTTTTTGGCAATCATGAATAACGCTGTCTAGGCAATCTTTTCCATATTGATTCGTCGCACAAGGAACTACCATATCATCATCTATGTAACAAACACTGTTGCTAGATCAAAAAGACTAAATCTGAGAGGATGGAATACAAACACGATGAACACTTTCATTTGCTCTTCATTTGCTATGAATTTCATAAAACCTATTCTTAGAGGCATAGCCAATATAGATTTGCTAGGGAAATGCCTCCCAGAGAATGGAAAAATCCAAAATGTGAACAAAAGTGTAAACGGAAATTAGTAATATGCTATAAAATATGTTCTTTCCAATCCTTTATTGGTTCTGCTCGTATGTGTTATAATATATGTTTTCTTCACACTTCGCAATTACATCTTCTATTTCAATATAGTCGTACGTGTCTCTCATTTCCCTATTCATATGCAATAACTTATGTTGTAGTTTATTTTTGTATGCATAATGTTTGTGCATTTCTATCCTCATTATACTTCTTGATATTCTTATTGTTTGTTGTTCATTCAGTTTGCAATGTTTTACTTTTGCAAATGTAGGTATGAGTTTTTCTTTTAGACAAATTCTTATAAATTGTCTTCTACAATTCTGCATTTCAATCGGCTTCTCATGTATTCTTGAACTAATGGTGAACTGCCCATGTTTATATAGTTATTGGAAGTTTTTGCATTGGTGGTATATATGGAAATTATTAATATGCTGTAAAATATGTTTTTTCCAATCCTTTATTGGAATTATTGGAAGGATTATAAAGGATTGGAAAGAACATATTTTATAGCATATTACTACTAATTGCCATATATACCACCAATCCAAAAACTTCCAATAACTATAAAAGTGTAAACGACAAAAAATTGGAATTCAAAAAATTATTGGACCGCTACCGGTTCTATTCCTAATTCAAAAATTAGGAATAGAACCGGAAGCCTGTGGTGTAGAAGCCCTAATGAAACTAGAAGAAAAGTCAGAAAAATGAAAGAGATGGGAGAGAAAAAAATAAGTCGAATAAAACGAATAAAAATAAGAAGAAATGTACAAACAAGAAGGTATTAATGATCCTTTGTATGGGGCAGGGTTGTACTACATAATGAGTTTGCCAATTAAATTTATATTGAATAAAAAAAGCATCTTCTTCTATTGTAAATACATATATTATATTACTTCCTCTACTTACACTAAAACAGATAAAACTCAGTCGCGAAATCAAAATTGTGAGACATTACATTATTTTTTTTTACAATCGACATATAAAGTCAATATTTTGATTGTCATTATAGTTTTGAAATGACATACTTTTAGGCACTAGTGCGGTAAAGTATGTCACTTTACCTCACATGTGCCTAAAAGTAATGTCATTTAATGGCGGAATCATTCATTTTTTGGCAGCAATATCTACCTTGTTGTACTCGATAATTATTAATGTCAAAATAATTTACAATCCTGTCAATTTGACAAAGTCAACAACTTTTGACAATTAGCGTATTTTGGCGCATAACTTTATCACTAAATATGTGAATTGGTCATAGAATTTGCTACTTTTGCGTTGTGGTCATTTCTAGTACTCCTCTAATCAAAGTAATTCAATGCTAAAATACATCCGGTTTGGTCATGAGAATTCGTGAACATATCTAAACTTCGTTCAAAAGCGAAAAAAAGCGATTGCAGCGACATTAATACAAGTAGAAGCGTGTTGTCATTTGTTGGTTAGTATATATATTAGATAATGTTACTGTTTAATGGTTTACCTTGTCTTATTCTTAGTTGATATTTGACTTGACGTTAAGATTGAATTATATATACTATATAGACAATTTGTAATGGCGAAACAGCGCGCGCAAAATTTACAGTTATTTGATGCACAGAGAAAAAAGTATTACTCGTTATCCGAATACATTTCCACATATCGTTCAAAATATAATGGTTGTTTGTGTTTTTCTCTATGTGTTAGCGCTGCCGACGCAGTCGTTGCAATTTGTGCACTTACATTGTCCATATCGTTGAAAAGTACAAGAAAATCGTCATCTTTTTGCTGTAATGTAAGCAGCAGAACTATTTGCTGTGTGTGATGTGATTTCTGAGGTTAGGATGGAATGATTAGAATACTGACACACACAGCCACCAACATAGAACTCCGTTTTGGCGTTATGTTAGTGACCATGTTTATATCAAACGTCAACATTTTTTTTTACGTGAACGTGTCGTTACCAAATGTTGTCATCATTGACCGAATAGTCCACCGCCAAAAAACGCTAAATATGTCGCGTATCTAATTTATTATAAACATTGTTGGCGATTGTAGAAAAAATTGACGAACTAAGCTTACGCCTCGTCAATATCATGTTACGTGCCTAAAACACGTTCATTTCACAACTTGTCACATAAATAGCTATTTTGATCACTTCCACACATCAAAAATATTTAGGATTTGTTTTAAAACATGCCTAATCAATAGGTAGGTACTTTGTTTGATACAATAAAAAAAAATTGTTCGATTTTGAGATTAGGTGTAAAGATGGCTCGTTTTTAAATACACTTCCTGTGTATCAACTTAAATGCATTCTGTGTGCATAATTGTAGGGAACAAATTTCACATTTTTTAGAACAGGCTTTAGAAAAATCTAGTTTCAAATTATTTCATACCATATATATTTAATTAAAGATTGTGTCTGACATCATCCTATTTTTTTTTTATCAAACATTTCCACAAAAGATTATTTTCGGGTTTCTTTTTACTGGACTAGCGAATGAATGCGGAAATGGTTTGAAGTTTGGGATATGAAGCTTTATTATTCAAAATATTTCCCTATTTATAAAACTATGCTGTATGCAATACTAAAAGCTCTCTCTAAAAGTGTAGAGAATACATATGTACATCGCGTCCCTTTCATTCCTTCACACGACTGACCGAATCGATTTTCCATTATCGAAAGCCCGAATATTGTTAAAACGTTGTTATTAATTACGTTTCAGGTGCATCAGACAGCGAGCCGCAACTGCCCACCGACCGCACCACCTCCGTTTGGCGTCCGCGCTTTTATCAATCCCCATATAGATGGGCTAACGTATATACTACACACACATACTTCCTTCTCGCTCTGCGATGGTATTCGTCACAGCGCCGGCCAGCCAGCGGTGGGAATATTCAATACAACGCGCGGTATCTGATTATATGATTCGGTTCCAGTTGCACGTCGGCAATAGTGTTCGTACGTTTCCCCGGCGCATTCTACCACCACCTAGTCAGGGCCACTCTGCCGGTAAGTAGACTGACATTCCAACAACCTACGGCTTCTTATATTTTTATTTCCGCCACCACCTCGACGCGAATTGTTACGGGGCGAACTTGCACGAGCACGTACGATGTTGCTTTGTGAACGTTTGTCGTTTGTTGCTCGTTATCATTCGGAAGTGTGTTTATTCGTAATGTTAAATTATATTGTGCCTATCCATAGTTGATAAAAGAACCTAAAAATACAGGGTGTTTTATTGGGAAGGAATTTCTCTATAACTTGTAACCTGTAACACTACAAATACAGTTACATATTAAATTCTTATAAAAATTGATACTTACTAAAATAATTTAAAGAGTTTATACAGTAAAATTTCAAAACGCATATGGGCAAAATGAAAACGGAAATTTGTAATTACTGATCATTAATAAAAGCATTCGATGAATTTGGAAGAAGGGAACAAATTAAGAGCAGATTAAAATTGAATTTGTGAGATGGGGAAATTTTAGAAAAATTGAAATGCTAAGTAGGTTTAAATAGTGGTAAAGTTTCTTTTGATGATTAAATTGTGTGAAAATTGCATGGTTTAGTGAAAAAATATATTTTAAAAGGTAAAAGTGTGAAACACGAATTATGTTAGGGACGAAGGGATTAAATTTTGAACATTGTTTTTTTTTTGGCAAATAAAGGAAGACAGCAGAGGTGAAAGGGAAATTAACACTTATTAATTTATATAATCACTTAAAATTTAGTTACATTTCGTAAGAACACTTGAAAATTTAGAAGAGGAATAATAATAAAGTTTATTAATGCTAGTACACGAAGTGTTTACATACGTCACGGCAAAAAATAGAATGAAACAATAAAAATATTAATAGTTATAAAGATGGATTTAAATCAAATTAAATCATATCGCTAAAATTATTATTCAAAAATTCTTCAACTAAATAAAAGCTTTTCGAAATTAAGTATTTTTTCATAATATTTTTGAAAGACATTAATGGTAATTTTTTTATGGAGCTGGGTGGCAAAATAATTGATACTATTTTGACATCTTTTCAATCTTAGTTGATGTAATCTAATATTTTCGTTAAATCTAGTAGGGTAATTATGGAAAACACTCTTAAGAGTGTAATTATCAAGATTATCTTTTATAAAAGTGATACATTCCAAGATATATACACATGGTGTAGTTAAAACTTTAAGTTTAATAAAAGTTTCTCTGCAGCTCTATACTCCAAATTCGCAACCAATTTTTCCAACATCTTCTTTGCAGTTTGAATACTTTGAATAAATGACTGGAAATGACCCCAAACTAAAATAGCGTAGCTCATAACTGAATGAAAAAATGAAAAATATACTGTTATTAAATAATTAGGGGATAGTTTATTCTTTAAAGTTCTAATGAAGAAAATTTTGCTTGAGAGTCTTGTACACGGATCATCGATATGATTCTCCCAAGTTAACTTCGGATCCAACAATACACCGAGTAGCCTTACAGGTTCAATTAGGTGATTCCTAGTTGGTCTCAGTGACAGTATCTGCCTCTGTAGTTTGGTTGGATTCACACACAATTTATTGGTTAAAAACCAATTATTTATAGGAGTATCCATGTTCTCAGTACTGGCACTGAGACCCACTTCTGAGAAGTCAGAGTTAATAGCTGTGGTATCATCAGCAAATAGAAAAAAATCGGTGTTAATACCACAATGCTCTAGGCCATTAATGTAAATTAAAAACAGACATGGTCCAAGAACAGATCCCTGTGGTACACCATGCTTGATATTTGTAATATTGGAAGAACTATTATTATATTTTACAAATTGAGATATGTCTGATGAAAAAAAACGATTCAAGTATTTGTAAGGAAGGTGCAGAGAAGTGATAAAGTTTTAATTTTTCAAATAGTATTTTATGATTTACGCAATCAAAAGCTCTTGTTAAATCATAGAAAGTAATACATGTATGTTTTTTAAGCTCAAAATTTCCAAGTACAATGTGCTTAGATTTTGAAAGCTAAGTCTCGAGAGCTTATTGCGAAACAAATTGACATTTACTTTAAAGTAATTGTGTTATATTTGATCTTTTAGTACATTTTCAAACACTTTAGAAAAAACAGGTGTAATAGAAATAGGGCGATAGTTATTAGGATCATTAATAGTACCTTTTTTAAATATCGGAATGACAGAGGAAATTTTAAGCGCTATTGGGTAGATTCCTTTATTAATACTTTCATTAATGAGTTTAGTGAAAGGATAGATAACAATATTTGTTATGGTCTTTACAATTTTAGTGTTAATATTATATGCATACATTTGCTGGATGAATTCTTTAGGTTGGTAAAAAATGGACTTTACATAGATGTAACTCACGGGTACAAAATTAAAAGAAACGTTCTTAGATTCTTTTAAATATGCCATAGCATCAATATTTGAAGGTGGGAAATTGTCAATGATATCATCAGCTGTATTAGTGAAGAATTTATTTAAGGTGTCTGCGTAAAAATTGGTTTCATTGGTACGCATTTTACAGGTATCATTTACAATACGCCATACTATGTATTTGTCATGGGCACTAATTTTTGCACTCTTTGAATATTTTAGAAGATAAAATTTCGTCGACGATCCTAAACTTGACAACAAAATGAAGATCAAATGACAGAAAAGTGAAATAATTGACAAAGACTCCAGTAGAGGGTTCGTCTATCTAAAACAAAAATTATATACAAAGTTAACTAAAAATAATATTTTTTTTATTAAAAGGGATAATCTAAAAAATATATAAAAAGGGTTTGCTTATTTAATATAGGTTTACTAGCAAGGGAACTTCGCGAACTGTAAATCGCAGATTTTGATGAAACTTTGTCAGTTTGTAGACTCCATGGAGTGTTACTCAAAGACGATTTCCGTTGCTGCGGAACTTCTACTTTAGGGTGTGCAATTCACCCTTATAATTTGGTTTTTTCTGAATAACTTTTAAACGGTAAGAGATAAAAAAAAGTTTCCATGGCGGACTTGTACCGTTTAGTCAGCCCTTTCGATTGGTATAGATATTTATATACAGGGTATTCCAATAAACGTGAAATGACGTGTGTTGTGCTTATTTTATCGAATTTCAGAAATCAGTTATAATGGCCTTTTTAGTGATCAAATAGTCTATAGAAAGGTAAGTTAAAAAGTTATACAGGGTGTCCACAAAAATATAAATTTTAGCATATTTCGTTATTCTAAAGAGATACTCTGTATACTGTTATGTGGCTGCATTGTATGTCGAAAATCAGTGTAAACTTATACTAGGCGCTAAATAGTTATATGTGATAGTTTTCGAGTTATACGCGTTTGGTTGTATGTAAGACTATATTATCCCCAACACCAGACAAAAGAAAATGTAACTACTTCGACAGATTGTTGCTGATACTTTTAACATTACACTGTATATACAAAATAACGACAGATTACGACTTCAATTTTCATATTCATACTGTTCGTTGGTAGGTAGTTAGGTACGCAAGTAAAATTATATAATATTGATTTCTTAGTTTATTGATATTGGTTGAGTTCATATTGTTTTGCAAATGTGCAGGTAGCTAGAGCCACAAAAAAAACTTACAATATACAGTCGACGTACAATTTAATTATAATTTGATTATTACCTTATTTTATTTTGTGTAAGACACAAACAGCCTGCTCTATTTCAATAAAATAAAAGTCAGTAGTGAAAATATGTATATACATTCTTTCAGTTCGCGTATTACTCTTCATCATGTGAAAATCCTCAAAAAAGTGTTGAAAACATAAATATTGGGTACAACGTGCACATTTTATAAAAGCGGGCTATCCACATATTGAGCTTATGGGTAAAATGCCTTCATCATCGAACGAAAACGCATATGTCACTGGATGAATAAATTTGTCTGGTCCGGATTCTATGTAACCGCTTTTGTACCAAGAATATAGAAATAGGTTTCGATATCTTGGAAAGGACAGTTGATTGTGAACCAATGATTGTAATTTGATTATTATATTGCGTTGATGTAAATTAAAGTCAATGTTTGCAAGCAAAACTTGATCGGAAAACAAATCGTTTGACAAATCCCTTCCACACACGAAAGCCGTACATGTCGAGCGGTTGCGCCAGTCCAGTTGTTTTCTTAAGAATCGTAAGAAGAGATGTTGGTTTATCTGCTGGATAGAACTTTGTAAAGTCCGAGGACAGGGGCCACCCCAAGAATCTGGAAGTAAAGTTGTTGATGTTCCACTAGGAACTCGGTGTAGGTATACATCCGTAAACCATTTTTTAAATAGTTCACTAGTTAGTAAGTGAGACGTTCGCTACTCACATCTCTTCAGAAATAGTGGAAGTAAGCAATTAGTGTAGATACTATGTGACCTATTGTTTTCATCTGCCTGCTGTCGGGGATAATATAATCTTACATACATCTAAACGCGTATAACTCGAAAACTATCACATATAACTATTTAGCGCCTGGTATAAGTTCACATTGATTTTCGACAATGCAGCCACATAACAGTATACAGAGTATCTCATTAGAATAAGGAAATATGCTAAAATTTATATTTTTGCGGACACCCTGTATAACTTTTTAAATTACCTTTCTATAGACTATTTGATCACAAAAAATGCCATTATAACCGATTTCTGAAATTCGATAAAATAAGCACAACATACGTCATTCTACGTTTATTGGAACACCCTGTATATAAATATCTACACCAATCGAAAGGGCTCACTAAACGGTACAAGTCCGCCATTGAAACTTTTTTCTATCTCTTACCGTTTAAAAGTTATTCAGAAAAAAAACAAATTGGGCTAAATTGCAAGGGTGACTTGCACCCCCTAAAGTTGAAGTTCCGCAGCAACGGAAAGCGTCCTTGAGTAACACTCCATGGAGTCTACAAACTGACAAAGTTTCATCAAAATCTGCGATTTACAGTTCGCGAGGTTCCCTTGTAAGTAAAAATAAGTGTTGCTTGAATTCGAAGTGTCTATTTCATCGTCAAGTCTTTCATTCAAAAATTGAAATGTGAAAAGTGGCCTCTCGACGTTCGCATTTTTTTTCCCTTGGTTCAATTCAAATAATAGAATTAAGTGTTGATAAAATTCCATCATAAGAGAAAGAAAGATAATAACAACAGCACGACATAAAAAAAAACAAAACCAAAAGCAGATTCGAAGAGTGATTGTTTGCTCCACTTTTTCGAAACGGTCGGCGTGGAATTTGGTAAAAAAAAAAGACACCGATACGTTTATAGACGACGATCTCTCCGATAAATATCTATCACAATTGCGCCGCTCGATCGGCGAATTCTCCTCCCCTCTCTCTCTATCCCTCGGACTGTACGCCGACAAAAAGTGCGTGGGGATCGATTCTTATTCGCTCCAGACAGACGGCGATCGGTCGGTTTCCTTCGAAAGAATTTCGATTAACTGTAAAAGAGTTCATGCGTAAAACATCTCGTCCCCGGCTCTCTGCCTCTCGAGTGTGTAAATGAGCGCGCGATACGTCGGAATAGAGGTGAAGTAGAAGAAGAAACGAGGAGGAGGCGATGAATAGCGACGATACGCGGGATGAAAAAAAAAAGCCGAGCGGTCTATTTCTGTCAATAAAAGGTAAAATTCTACACTACGCCGGTGGTAATGAGATGACGATGAATGAATTATATTCCCTTTCTCTTTTTCTTTTTTTTTTTTTTTGAAAGAAAATTGTAGGCGCCGATCTTACAAAGAGAGATAGGAACGGACTGAGATCTTTAAATGAATGAAAATGAATTGACGGGGAAAAAAAAAGGTTACGGTTCATTTTATAAAAAAATCTGACGTTTATGTGTATTATAGATAACGGCACTAAAATAAAAGGAATTCTGTTTAAAAAATTGATATACAGCTATAAATCAATGTGAGGATTAAATACATATATCTCGAGCTGAAGATCTTCTTGTCCCAAACAAGAACATAAATACCATGTGCAATGACATTTTATGATATATTATTTTTCATCGTACACAGAGAAAAATAATATGGTAAAACTAAACAAAGATTAGATCGCAACTGCGCGCGAAAAAGGAGTTAAGTCAAAAAGCATATAAATTGGAGAACTGCAGTTGAAAGTGCACGTTAGCTTTCTTTAATTGGAGAACGTATAGCGAAAGAAATTCTGTAAAAAAGTAATTACTGGGTAATGAATAATGTAAAGTAATTAATACTTCATGCCCAAAGTCTAAACAATGTAAATAATGCTTTGGAACTGACTTTTGATCGACATCTCTTTTATGCACCTTAAATTTGACGGAGTTAACTGCATTTGGTCTGATGCATATATACTGTAAGTATATAGCGAGCAATGAAATAGAATAACAAAAAGGATTTAACTCTTTTATTAAAAAGAAAGTAAGAAACAAACAATTCTAATATTTGTCATCACTTAATCTTCGTGACCGATTATTTAAATATAAGGTAATGTGTCAATTAAGTGTTGCTTCTTTTCCACTATTATGAGATTAAGTCGTAGATACGCTAGTTTTGGTACCAAGAGTTCAGTTTTTAACCTTCTTCGTTTGTCAAACATTACGGTTTTAAAACTTTCATTTGGATCTTACGATGATTTATTGGAAACATCTCTAATACTTTTTCCATATCGAAGTCATCTCACTTCTTGCCAGTTAAATTTATTTCCTAAAATGTCAGATTTACGATTAGTTAAGGAACTACCAAACAAACCATTGTAATCAAAAAAAATCTGTCCTTTCCATCTCATGTACTTGAAAAGATTTTTTATTTTCTCTCTGCCTCATTAGCAGAGCCCAGTCATGGGAATGTTCAATTTTAATATTAGATTTTTTCTTCTTTTTTCAATTATACTATGGTCGGTGTCATATTCCATGTGCGTATGGCTGGGTATCAGAAATTTGTGATCAATTGTTGTTAAGTTTCTGAATTTTGCAAAGCAAGTAAGCATGCAGCTGGCATGATGGAGTTTTTATTTTGACCACCACATGAATCCGGATGCATAATTATGCGAGTGACTTTTGAATCCAAATAGCTTGTTGGATATTTATAAATGCATGATCCTATTTCATTTCCTGCCCTCTTAGCCATTGATTCGTAGCAGAGGTAACAATAAGCCTGGGAGTCGTTCTTTTGTAAAGATTTTCTTCTTATGTAATGGCTTTCATAAGTCGGTATAGACAGAATATGATTTCGTGCAATAATCTTGTCTTCATCAGATATTTTCTTTGGATTTTTTTGTCCCCTCGTCCATCTAAACTTATTACACCGGAGATGCACTCCCTCTTCTTGCGTATTACAACTTCAATATATTTGTTGCTAATGTCAAAAGTTTTGCATAAACAATCTTTACACATTTTATTTTGTTTTCCGTTTACTATGAAATAGTAGTTTGCTGTTTGCGTTCTTAATTTTTGTTTACTAATGTCAGTTATACGAATTCGAATACGTTTTCTTTTCTTGCAGTTGAATTAAAGTACTAATGTACTGTACTCTCCTATTATAGTTGCCCATCTCCCAAGTTTTTTTAAAAATGTGTAAACGTATTTCATCCTTAAATTTTTCTTTATATATATATCACAAATCCTCGTTATTAAATGGGTCATACAAATGGCGATATGTTAATATAACCCTTTTGGCACAATATCAATAGCTGATTTTTAGTATTAAGCTATTTTAGCTTATTAAGTAATCCCAAGTAGTTAATTCAGTATTTGCAAAAGCATTTATTGTTGATTTACCTCCTCTTGTCCGGTGCAAGAATATAACTCACTCATCTGAAATTTAACATAACCCATTTTTCAAAAAATATGACTTAACTCCTTTTCCGCGCGCAGTCGCGAGGTATAATACCTAATTCATTTAGTCAAAAATTAGCTAAACAATTAAAATTGTTAAAATATCTATTTGCAATTAGTTATTTTTGCTAATATTGTTGCTGTTTGACTTGTCTACTCGAATAGTTAAATAAGCACTATTTTTTTAGACATTTTATATAAAAAAGTAATGATTTTATTTATTATAATTCGACTCTTTAGCTATTTCAGATAGGTGTTTTAGAAATTTATTTAGGCATATTTACTATTCTTTATGACTGATTCGGCTATACAAGTAGATTACTTTGCTATATCTATTTATTTATTTTAATATATTATATTAGTCAATTACTCCATTGGGGCTAATGGTGACATTCTCTGCATATCTATAGCTCTTATAAGATTATCTGTAAACATAGATATATAATACAGTTTATACCAGAAATAAGTAAAAGACATAAATCCATTAAATAGAAATTTATTCAAGCGTTTCACATAAAGAAAGGTTTCAATTTAACAACAAATTCTTTATCAACTAAAGTAATTAAACTAACGGGTGATACTTTATAGCGACACAAGTTACAATATTCGTAATTTTAGTGATATTTGTTCTACTATGAAAGAAGTTTACCACATATATCTTACCTCACTTTTAGTAGGAGATAGCTTCTTAATTTCATCTTCTCTCTCTTCGTACAAGTTGAATGTCAATGAAACATTGCTGTTAAGCCAGGATTAAGCAATTATAATATTATTTAATAATGAAAGCAAGTCCTACAATGTATATCTTCAATTAAACTTTTTCAAAACGTATTAACAGTAAAATTAATATGCTATATATACCAAATACAGAAATATGGATATTTGTTTTTCAAAGAAAAATTTATAAAAAAAATATTACCAACTTCCCTTGACTTCTAAATCCATTTCATCCATAACCAGTACGGTTAAAAGTCATATATGGTCATCGATGATTAACTATTTCTTACTGCATCCATTTTTTTTCTTTAAAAGTCAGTTCTTTTAGATTATTTTAATCTTGTAATAAGCTGTCGACAGCATTATCTACTTTTGCCATGAATACTTTTCTTCACAATTAATAAGAGCCATAAAATTTCCAAATACAGGACAAAATAAATAATACGATATTAAATCGGTAAGAAATAAAAAAAACATATCCACAATAAATATATTTAAATAACACAATTAACAAGAAAAAAATCATTCTGCATGGTGGCTGACACAAACAGTGGATGACAATAATACAATGCCAATGGTATGATATACAGAGTGAGGCCACCATATTCGCGTCGGTTTATATACGAAAAGTGGTAACATATTTTCAATTTTTTTTTTTAAGTTTTATACAGGTTCAGAAGAATCACATTTCAAAATTATTTTGAAGTATACAGGTGACTCAAAGAAAAGTTACACACCAAAGTTGTGAAAAAAATATAATGACTGTCATTAAGGCAGTCTCGAACCTCGTAACTAGATCAAAACTAGTTAAAGACTGCAAACAATCCCTCAATACACTGACACGAGACTATACGGTGTCTCTGTTTTGGGTGCAGGGACATGAGGATATATAGCCGACGAACTAGCCAAGGAGGGCTCTAAAAGACACTTCATAGGTCCCGAGCCCGTGTGTGGAGTTACTAAGGAATGAGAGTATTAAGTTATTAAACTCTAAATATTTGCGAAGATTTTGCTAATGTAGTCAATTTAAACCTACAATTTTGTTTCAATCGAAACTTGTTAATATTGGTTGACTTTTAAGCCGGTAAAATTGCGCTGTTGCGCTTAATAAATTGGTAATTAGCAGTAAACTGCAGAAAAATGTATCACACAATTACCACGAATGGACATTAGCAAAATCTTCGCAAATATTTAGAGTTTAATAACTTAATACTCTCATTCATTATATTTCCCACTATCTAAGTATATATACGCTTAGGCGTTACACACAGTTACCACCGAGGGGCACTGAGGAGCTTTGAAAAAGTGAGAAACGACGTGTCTGTCCATTGTGGTAATTGTGTGATACATTTTCTGCAGTTCACTGCTAATTACCAATTTATTAAGCGGCAATTAGCCTGGTAGGTACTCCCAAACCCCAGGTACAAATAGGTATAAGACATTATTTTCAACTTTAATCCACTCACGTCTTCTTCACTATTTACTCTCAATTGTTCGTTTTTTTCTAATAATATAATATAATAATAATAAGTATATTCATGTAGACACATTACAGTGTACATGAATCGTCATATTATAATGTCAAAAGTATAATACACAAACAGTACAGCGAGGGCGATACAAAAAGAAACATGTACATATAAGTAATTGCAAAAAACATACTACTCAAGACGAGTAACATACAAAGACAAAAGATAAAAAACAGTATACAAGTTACTCTTATCTTCGATTTAGAAACTCCTCAACAGAGTAGAAAGCCATATCTGTCAAAAATGTTTTGAGGCGTTGCTTGAATTTATTGGATCGAATATTTTCTTTTAAATAATTTGATAGCGCGTTATAAAAATATCTACCTGCGTATGAGGGATTTCTTTTGTATAATGAAGTTCTGTGACTTTCTAGCCGCAGTGATCGTCCATGCCTGGCATCATAGTGGTGTATGTCGATATTAGTTTCCAGTGTCTCGTTATTTATAACATAAAGTATACATCGGAAAATGTATATCGATGGAAATGTCGTGAGTTTACTAGTACGAAAGGTGTTCCTGCAGCTCTGCCTATGTTTTATGTTAAACAACAAGCGTAATATACGCTTTTGCAAGAACAACAATCTTTCCGATCCTGTAGCACCTCCCCAAACAATAACATTGAAATTGAGTGCAGTGTAACCCAAAGCGTAGTACACATTCAATAGACTCTCAATAGCGAGACATTTTTTTAGTTGAAGATAGATCCAGCATGTTTTACTTAATTTAGCACACACATGGTCCAGATGACTTGACCACGACATGTTGGCATCGACATGCACACCCAACAACTTAATTGAACTAGTAAAGTCAAGTTTGGTGTCTCCAATCGAGATATCTATGTGTCCGATCCTTCGTCCACAATGTGGCTGCAGGCAAACTGTTTTTTGGGTATTCACAATCAGTTTATTACACTTGCACCACTGTATAAATTCCTGAGAGGCTAGATTGAGTTTTAATTCCACTTCCTCAGCAGTATCACCAGTCACCAGAATAGATGTGTCATCCGCATATATAGTATCACCTTTCCAGAATAAATATAATTAGGCAAGTCATTAATAAAATATTGTACAAATTATGACAACTGAATTAATTGAAGTCATAGGAGCACAGAGCTGTTGTTCATACATCACGACAAATCGTGATAAAATATTTTATGCAGTGTAATACTAGTTTTCAAATCTTTTTTTTTAATCTTTGAATCAAAGAATATTTTATAAAACCTTTTATAAAAAAATCTGTTATCAAACTTTTCATAGTGTTATATCAGCCTAAGCCGATTTTACATTTAAACGAGGAAAGAAAATAGCAGGAACTAGCTAAGTGTGGTATTTTAACAAAAGAATTGCTTTAAAATAGCGGAAAAAAGACTCGCTTAACAAAGTTAACATTCACCATCATATCGCGACGTGCAATCTAGTTAGATATAGCGAATAGCGCAAAAATCCCTCTTATCCTGTACGCGTACGAATGCACGAGAACGCGTACGTAACTCATTATACAGGAAATAACAAATCTGGGTATTAGCAACGAGCAGTGTGTGCCGATGCCGACTATATATATATATATATATAAGAAAGAAAGATGAAACGGCGAGATCTGCAACGTTACATCGACAACCAAGCAGCAGCAGCTCATCCAGTCAGCCGGCCGAACAACCCAAGCTAGCAGCAGCTGACCGTGGGACAGACGTCCGTGAAAAAGTCGCACGCTCCTAGCGCAAGCGCATCGCCAAATATCTCGCCGATAATGGTCCATTGATGCCGTTGAAATATTTGCCGGTTCGTCGTGTGCGCCAAAGCGCAAAACGTCCCCGTGCCGCGCCGGCTACGACCGATACGAGGCGACCCAGCAGCGCAGGGTTTATAAGGAAGAGAATGCTTCTAATTGTCGGGCCGCTGTATCGCGTGAAGAATTTTCATTCGCGACGTTATAGCGTAAACGGATAGGATCTCGTTTCTGCGTCAGGTTGCAGTCGTCGTCCGGGAGGTGAAAGGAGAATCTTGCGAGCAATTTAATAGATGGAATGTGAACTTTTTAATTTAGAATTTGATAAAGAGTTTCAATGATATTTGAATTACACACCGAGAAAAGATATTCTTTCTCGCAAGGAAATACAGTTAGTCACAGTCAAAATCGTCCACCTACTAGCAGCCGAACATTTTCTGCTATTATTCATTGTACAATCAATAGTAACAAACTATATTTTCCCATTTTGTAGCACGGTACATACACTACACAAACACATTAAAAGATTCTATTTTTAGTTCATACTAACAAGGGAAGAAAGAGTACCTTAAAATAAGAGACACGTATTTTTTTTTATCGGGGTATCCGCACGATTTTGGGGTGCAACCCCCTCCAAAGTTTGGACGATTTTTCAATTTTTGCAAATATTTCCTAAATTATAACAGATATTAAATTTTCTTCTTAACATAATTTGCAGCATATTGCATGGCCCTAAGGGTGGCGTCATCCGTATTCGCAAAAAGTTAATAACGGGGGACGGGGTACCCCGTACCCCCCATTTTTTTTATATTTTTTCTTTTTCTTATTTATCAGAAGAAGGCCGATTTTACATAGAATACGATGATGTATAACAAGTTTAGAAAATTAATAATTGTAAAAATAGAAAAATAATAATAAAGCTTCAAAATTAATAAACTTGTCTATTGATATAAATCAAATGAACTATAACAGAAATAAGTTTTTATCCTTAAACATAATTTCCAGCACAATACATGGTCTCAAGGTAGATATCTTCATAAAAAGCTAATAACGGGGGACGGGGTACCCCATACCGCCGCATTTTTTTAATAATAAGTTTATTCATTATTCATCAAAAAAAGATGGCTTTTACATAGAAAACGGTGATGTATAATAAATTTCGAAAATTAATAATAGTAATAATAACTTAAAATAAATATATGTACGTGTCTATTGTGATGAATTTGATATGCACTTATCTACGCATACGTGAGTTTAATTAATACGCGCGATAAGGGATCTGGTGATTAATCATATTATTGTATAGATAAAAATAAATCCCCGAATGCATAGTAATTAACCACGAACGTTTAAGTGGTCACGTCTGCATTTAGGAAATAGGTATATAAGACGAGTATTCCAAATGAGAACATTAGAACTCGTTTTTCGTGCAGTGTAGGTCAGTACCTATAGTTTCGCACAATGGCGGTCGTAAATATAGGAAATATGTTGAACATGTTACTTGCAACGTTTCAAGTTACTAACATCGCAACAATTCCTTTGACACCGCAAGAAAGTGAGTTGCATAAAGCCCCTGAAAAATCTGTGTTTTAAACACTTTTACACAGACTATCACTACTGTAATACTTACATAGCATAATTACTGTATGTATATTAACCTATTTCGCTATTGCAATACATATATACCAATAATCGCATTACAGTATGTCATGTATTTAAACATTTATAAGCATTATAATGTTTTTCTAATTCTGTTCTATTGTTTCCGAAATGTTATAATCGTTACAAACACATTAGTTATATTTATGCTCCATTGAATACTTACATTGTACACCTAATTGCACAAAAAACTTGAAATAAATTAAAAAATATATATGTATGTATTATTTAATCCTTCGTCCTGTGTAGCAAATTTGTTCATATATACGTACTAAAGGGTTATGGTATTCTAAGAATGAATAACATTTTATTAAGGAAATATGTAAAACGCAGTCACTAACTGCAGTTGATAAAACGATTTATATTTCTACCACCGATAAAAGTTTCGTATAGTATATAGTATAAGTTAGTAGGCATAGAAAGTTTGACCATAGCTTGTCGAGTAGATACAATTCTAAATTATGAAATATTTAAGTAAGGAGAGCAGCGGAGTAACGATAACAAATAATTGTTGTTAATGTACTATATTATTATTATTACAATTATTTTTATTATTAATCTCCAAATTTATTACCATTGTTTTCTATGTAAAAGCCATCTTTTTTTGATGAATAATGAATAAACTTATTATTAAAAAAATGCGGCGGTATGGGGTACCCCGTCCCCCGTTATTAGCTTTTTATGAAGATATCTACCTTGAGACCATGTATTATGCTGGAAACTATGTTAAGGATAAAAACTTATTTCTGTTATAGTTCACTTGATTTATATCATAGACAAGTTTATTAATTTTGAAGCTTTATTATTATTTTTCTATTTTTACAATTATTAATTTTCTAAACTTGTTATACATCATCGTATTCTATGTAAAATCGGCCTTCTTTTGATGAATAAGAAAAAGAAAATGTAAAAAAAATGGGGGTACGGGGTACCCCGTCCCCGTTATTAACTTTTTGCGAATACGGACGACGCCACCCTTAGGGCCATGCAATATGCTGCAAATTATGTTAAGAAGAAAATTTAATATCTGTTATAATTTAGGAAATATTTGCAAAAATTGAAAAATCGTCCAAACTTTGGAGGGGGCTGTACCCCAAAATCGTGCAGATACGCCGATAAAAAAAAAATACGTGTCTCTTATTTTAAGGTACTCTTTCGATCTGTTAAGTTTCATCGAAATCGGAGGGGGACACCCGCCGGTGTTCCCTTGTAAGTTAACAAAAAAAATATGTATTCGAGGGAAGTACCGGAAAGCGGCTCACAGTCAAAATCGTCCACCTACTATTGTAAGTTAATTTGTTGTAATACCTGGCTTAATTAATTTAATATTAGTATTTGTAATATATCATTCTATAAAACAGCCCATATATCATATAAAAGTACAAAAATATACAAACTTTTATTCATGTAATATACAAAAGAAGCATCTATTGGTAATAAATACAATATTGATCGTCACAGTGAAAATCGTCCTGTTTAAAGCACACAAATAAACTAATAAAAGATTTATTATTTTTTCTAATATCTTCATAGTTTAAAATTTAATATTTTGTAGGCCATCCATTACTATTATTGACAGCCTTTATCCTATCGTTCATAGAAAGCACCAATTTATTTAGTTAGTACCAGTTACTTCTGGTGATATTTTTGACCATTCTTCTTCATTTGCATGTTTGAGTTGTTGTTTATTTGAAATGGTATGCTTTTTCAATCTCAATTTTAATTCTTGCCATAGGTACTCTACTACGTTTAAGTCCGGCGATTGCGGTAGCGTTTGAATCACTTTTGGACAGTTGTAAAGTAACCATTCCCCCAAACAAATTTATTGTTCTACTTCCTTGGCTAGTTTTGGTGCGCTCTTTTTCGGATCCGTGTTTATTTCTTTTAAAATCCATCGTTCAGCCCCTGCGGTGAGAATTTTTTTTTAACAATTTCTGCGTTTGTTGGATATTGTTTTATCAGTAGTCCATCTTTTTGTTATATACTGAACTGTTGTATGGCTTCCGCCTACAATTTTAGTTATTTCTCTTTGTGATTTCCCCTCTTTTTGCAGTTTTATTATCAAACGTCGAATATCACAACTAGTTTGTCACTTCCTCGGTCCCATTACGTAATTTTTTTTGATATGTCTACTCAAGTAGGAAGATATAACCGTATGAGAACACATTATTATATTCTCGGGGAACTACCTATTTTTGCAGCTGGACGATTTTGACTGTGAGCCGCTTTTCGGTACTTCCCTCGAATACGTATCTTTTGTTAACTTAGTACGAACTAAAAATAGAATCTTTTAATGCGTTTGTGTAGTATATGTATCGTGCTACAAAATAAGAAAATATAGTTTGTTACTATTGGTTGTACAATGAATAATAGCAGAAAATGTTCGGTTGTTAGTAGGTGGACGATTTGGGTTTATAAGAGGTCCATCTACACAATATGGATAACACAAGCAGGTTGATGCTATATACACAGACCTTAGTGAAGCGTTCGATAAAATTGACCATACTTTGTTATTACATAAATTACAGGCCTTTGGATTTCCACCACCACTTTTAGCACTATTTACTTCGTACTTGAACCGCCGGCAATACTTTGTGTCACATATGGGACATGATCCTCATCATTTTTATCCGATATCTGGAGTGCGTCAGGGTACTAATTTGAAGCCCCTACTTTTTACTATCTTTATTAACGATGTTGTGCGAGGAATTGCAGTGCCATAAATTGTTGTTTGCCAATGATCATAGACTCTATGCGGCTATTGATACAAAGGAGGACATATTCATTTACAAAATCAATTGAACGTATTGCAAATCTAGTGCAACAAAAATAGATTAAACTTCATTCATTCATTTAGTTAGGGTGGGCACCTGTAGTCCCCTCCTATTAATCTCTTATTTCAACTCGAGCAGCTTGGTGTTCTCTATAGAGCCCAGTATCTTGCCCAATGGAAACTTGAGAACCTTCTAGGGCGCCAATAGATCCTTCCCGAAATATTTCTGTCTGAGTACCTTGAATTCCTCACATGTGCAGATTAACTCGTTTCCTCCTGTAGTTCGCATCTTCTGCACCACGGTTCGCTTTACTCGAACTGCATGTATAGATGCTTTTTCAGGGGACAGCGTCCAGTTACCAGCCCAGTAATGGTTTTAGCTTCTTTCTTGCTACGTCTGAGTAGTTTATCAGAGAACCTAGCACCCCCATCCCCTATTAGCGCTTCAGTATAGAGTTGGCCTTCGGTCGACCTCCATTTCTTTGTACTTTCTTTATCTAACCAGGTGCATATATCCCTTCTTGCGGAGTCAACCAATATTAACTAGTTTCGATTGAAACAAAATTGTAGGTTTAAATTAACTACATTAGCAAAATCTTCGCAAATATTTAGAGTTTAATAACTTAATACTCTAATTTTTTCGTCAGTTTTACTTAAACATTTGCTATTTTGTCTTCCATATAAATAGAATGTCTTAATTACAAATTTCACTGTATTTTTACCTTTTTATTTATTTGAAGATTTATATTTTAAATTCCACAAGTAAATTTTAATTCTAGCCAATGGTTTCAATTTTTTTCTTTCTAAGTTATACATGACGACAGTCAACCATGGCTGTGATCACTGTAGAATATTGTTTCTAGCTATAAATGATAGAAATTGCTATCAAAACTTGCATCCAATTTAGTGAAGTTCATAGTTACGTTTTAAACTGTAAAGATTAAAATGTTCACCTAAAATCATTATTTTATCACACTACAACTTATACACTGTGGAATTCAATACTCTTTGTAAAAATGACACATCAATGTATATTATATATGCTATGCAACAAGTGTTTAAAAACTTTTATTTTTATCTAATTTTATTGTCTTTTTAAAAAACTGATTTTGCTCTTTGTTCCTTATTTCACTAAAATATCTGCTTAAATCATTAATATAAATTGTTCTATGACGTAAAACCTATTCCATTACGAGCAAACGATGCAAATCCAACACATACAAATCTTGTGCTATTAGTAACGTGTTTGACTCCATTGACAAGGCTCTAACATATACTATTTCAATATCGATGTTTGTTATCAAAAGCTCATGCATTGATTGATTCGACGGCATTCAATAGAAAATTCAGCAACAGAGCATGAACAAAACATACTATGAGATTCAAAAAGATTGTCAAATCCGCTCCTGTAGATAGTAACAGGGTGTAGGTATATGCCGTGTGTTTGTAATGAAGTTTGAACTAAGTCAGTGTTGGAACACAAGAAAGAAACGGATCTGTCATAAATAAGGAAAACGTAACCATGTTTTGAAATCTGCATTATATAAACGACTATGGATTGGTGTTTCTGCTTGTAAAATGAAATGTAATTAATTTAACTTTACTAAATTATGATTTTATAATTCAGTACTAACTGGTGTTTAACTAATTTATTTATTACTTTAAATAATTATAACATACAATTAGTATAATTATTAAGTGAACAAAAACTGCCTCTCTCAGTTCTTCTATGCATGCGGTTTCTATGATCCTATTTTTGATAACCAACATGAAGTAATAATGGGTTAGATAAGGCGATCTTGGGGCCATCTTTGTGCTCTAACGACCCTGTCATCAAAAAACTGTTGAAGATATTGGCAGGTTTGTAGAGCAGTATGTGCTGGAGCATTACGTGCTCAAATAACTGCTTCAAGCTCATTTCTTGTAACTCTGCAATAACATTCCAACATCTGTTGGTAACGTTGGGCTGTTACAGTTCCTCGAAGAAAATTGCCCTATTATCTGTTGCCTGAACAAATAGCCTAACCAACCAACTTTCATGGGATCAAAATTGCGTTCTCGAAATTCGTGTGGATTTTCTGCAGACCAGATACGATAGTTGTGAATTGATATAGCCTGTTAAATAAAACTAGGCTTCATCCAAAGAAAAATGATTTGTTTAGCAAGTCATCGTCCCTTAAATTGTTATTAAATAAATGACAATATTCCAATCGCCTATCGTGATCGTAATAGTATAATTCTGTACCGGAAACTTTATAGGGATGAATAATAATCTCTTTTGACAGCTCATTGCCGGAGTGTATGATAAGCCTATAAATTATAAAATTGTAATAAACTACTCACTTATGTTAATATTGATTTTTTACCTGTTGTTGAAGCTAATTACCACAGATAAATTCCCTTATTTTCTTACAGTATTCAGAAATACTATTGTTGGTGATATTAGATGTACATATAAACGGTTTGAAAATTATAAGATAAATAATCGAAAGATACTACAACACGAACGCTAATGTCGCTAAATGTCAAGAAAATTCATTTAATGCATGAAATTTGTATGTAGCTAACTTCGCTCATTAAATTGGTAATAAGTAGAGATAAATTTTTCCGGAAAACAGTTGTCTTACGACAATCATTTTGAATCTCATAGTACACTCAGGAAGTGCTTAATGTTATGTACGCAGTATATATAACTGTCGCAGCTGTGTTGACTGAGAGATTATGTGAGGAAACCAAATCACAGATGACACCAATTGCCTATTCAAATTTAAAGATATATTAATTTTAATTTAATTTAAAACCTTTTCACTGACTGCAAATTGGAAAAAAAAGGAATATTCTTAGCGGAGAAGAATTGAATTGAACTCACACACAGTTATATTTGCCTAATAACAGAAATCATAACATACAAAAGCCAAGACTTATAAAGAAACTATATTATTTCCTTTATTGAGGGCATTTCTAACATTAAATGAAGACTATCTTGGCATCAGGAGTAGAAATTTCAACCCTTGGCAAGTTTCCAATATTTCTCCGCCCATCAAAAGCCACTCGCCAGTACGCCAGTACCAATACTATCTCCCTTCCACCCTTGGCAATATCTTATCGATTACTTTCCTACAACAACTGACTCTCCGGTCAGTGTAATAAAAAAAGGCTGTTATTACATATATAGAAAACATCTCGACTGCTACACCAAAATCATCCCTCAGACATTTTCTTCGATTCCATCCCCCTGCTTTACAGTAATAAGAACAGATGTTCCATTCCTTATAAGAGTTAAAACCCATTCGATAGCGACTCGGCATCCCGATACAGCATCGAGTAAGTAATAAGATTAGAGACAAGCCGTTCCCCTCTTGTATGTAATAGTAACGGACGAACTGACGACAAGAAACGGTCGACGTTTACTTTTATAAAATTGTTAAATTCTTTCTTTCTATATATATACCATAATACCTGACCCGTCCCTTTAACTCACTTCTTTAATCTTCTCCCTTTAAGGAATATTTAAGAACGTGTATCAAGTAAAACTCTCTCGTAGATCAGAGTCGAGACTGTCAAGACAAACAGGCTTAATGAATAGGTGTCTCGTAAGACGAATATAAATGTCTCCGTTTCGTACTAATGGACTGGCGAAGAGCTGTAATTGCTAACACTGCCAGAATAATAAGTTAGTACTACAGTAGAAGCGTTCTGTCTTGGCTACGAGATGACGCGCACGCGTTTGTCTCTTCGTACGAGAATATATCACAAAATGACGAGACTGATGTTGTAACCTCTTCCACAACTAGACTAGTACAGTATGACACAGAATAAAGTATACTGAAACTTAAACGTATATTTATAGTGTTGGTGCGACAAAAAAAAAATGTAATTATTGGTATGTTTGAGATGTTCTCCTTGAACTTGAAGGCAATATTCGTATCTCTCCCGCAAGTTTCTGAATATCTCCCTGATAGCAAACAGTGGTATTTCGCCAATACTTGCTAAATTTTGTTTTTCAATTCCTCAATATTCTGGAGCACTGGATCGTGGTATATCTTATGTTTGAGGAGTCCCCACAAAAAAGGCATCAAGAGGTGTAAGATCTGGCGAGTTTGAAGAGAGAAGAATAATTAGTTCCCCTGGAAATAAGACGTCCAGGGTAATACTGTTTCAGAAGGAGTAAAGTTTCCCTACAGTATACGCGGTAGCAACTGTCTTACTGAAACCACTGAAATCTAATACGTAGATTTCTTGCGCGGCAAAAGCAAAAGGAGTCAAACAATTGTTTCCTTGTATCTCTGCTGGTTAACTATTACACATGTTCATCCTCCACAAAGTATGGGCCAATTATTCCATGCCCAGAAGCAGCACTTCACAGAGCTTACTTCATGGGGTCAATGAGACCTTGCAACAAATTCCTGCGGCTTCTCAAAACATATGTATCGGACTGTTTGCTTGTTGATAATTCTGACAGCAATACATGTGATGCATCGCTGAACCAAATGTTTGAAATAAAGTTTTCGTCTTCGTATTCCATAGCTAACGTTCTAGCGCAAAATTCTATACTCCCTCTCTTTTGTCAGCTTGACGCAAACTGTTTACGACTTGCATGCGGTAAGCATGGGCCTCTAATTCGTTTGCAGTACGTTGTACAAGATGATCTACCCAAATTAAGTTCTATCGGCGCTGACTTTTCTTAGGACACCGTAAAATCTTGTCGAAAATGCGATCCATATATTCTTGTTGTTTCTTGAACTTTTCTTTCTACCCACGACCTCTCCGTTGAGATAACACAAAACCCATGTTTCTAAACCTTCGCACTAGCAATCATGTAGAGCCCTTCGTTGGTGGATGTTCCATCTCGCCCTATTCCGTATGACTTGAAATAACAGTCTACAATAAAAACTTTTTCTATTATTATTATTTCATTTACTATTTTATCACTTGACTTATTTTTAAACTATTTCATAATTCTGACCTGAAGATGTCCCTTAGTGGATGAAATCGGTTGTACGATATTAAAGTATTTGTGAGAAATTTTCCATTTACCTTGCTTTTTCACTAAAAGGGATGGCTATTGAATATTATATTCATTTAACTACTATTGCCACTTTGACATAAAAGCAAGATTTAAATAAAGGATTTTTCTCAAGTAATATTTGGTTTAACTTTTAATGGTTTATTATTATTGTTATTATTATAATTTTTCATCCGATCTAGAAAAACTGCTAATGACAGATACACGCAATGTTTTTTTTTAGATAGATAGATCTATTGCCAATAAACAAATGCATGTTATCTGACAATACATACACATATAAAAATATAATAAACACGCTCACTATGAGGAGACAGGTCAAAATTTATGGTTACCAAGTTCGTCAAATGAATATAAAGGTTGTTTTAGTAATATCATCTTCAATTTGCGTCGAAATGTAGTTAAATTAGGAGAACTTAATATAAGCGAAGGTAATTTATTGAGAAAAGAGATGAAGTAAAGAGAATTTTTGCAGAGAGAGGTATCAGTTTTTGGAAGATTAATACTATTACAGTTACGAGTGTTGTAAGAATGAATGTCGGTTCTATATTTATGCACCATACTCACCGACTCATAGATAATTAATAAGTATAAAGTCAAAATTTTTGCGAAACAAACAACGGACGACAACGGGCTCTGTTGTCCTCTCCACTAATCAGCCGCACAGCCCGTTTTTGTAATTTAAAGATTTCGAATAAATTCGTTGTAGTGGTGAAGCCCCAACAAGAAATGCAATATCTCATGCGAGACTCAAATAGTGCAAAGTATACTCCTCTCGCAGTACGCTCCATTTAGCTTTATAATTCTTAGAGCATAGCAGGCTGATGACAAGCCCGTAGACAACATCTTGAATGTGCTCTGTCCGCCCAAGCCGGTATCCACAGTAACACCCAAAAATCTAACATGAGTAGCAGGGGATAAAAGACTGTTATTAATAATAATGTTAAGGTTGGTTTGTTGTCTGTACAGTAACAATTTGGTTTTGCTAGTGTTAAGGGTAATTTCATTAGCATTAAACCATTTACAAGTCCTGGAAATGACGGCGTTGATTAATCTCCCTAGGTCATCCGATTTGAAGCGTGCCACGTAAGGGATGTATCGTCGGCAAAGAGGAGCATGTGTGATTGGCGGGCTACATGTGCCAGGTCATTCAAGAATATTAAAAATAACGTCGGTCCAAGCACTGAGCCCTGCGGCACACCACACACGACTCGGCCAACTGTCGAATCGACATTGTCATTGTCAACTCGCAACCGTACAAACCGATCAGCCAAATATGAACGAAACCAGTCGTTAACTTTGCCCCTAAAGCCATACCTTTCAAGTTTGTTAAGTAGAAGTGAATAGGGAACACAATCACATGCTTTAGATAGCTCGCAAAATACGGTGGCTGTCATTTGTTTTTGGTTAACAGTTACGAAAATATAAGACAGAAAATTATAAAGGGCATCACTTGTTGACACACCCGGCCTAAAGCCGTACTGATGGCAGGAAAGCAAACCCTCGCCCTCCAAAAATCTTCTAACTCTGAAATCAGCAACCTTCTCGAATACCTTCAACAGAGTCGAGAGAACAGAGACAGATCTGTTATCTGACAACGCGAGGCCATTTCCACCCTTATATATCGGTGTAATTCTTGCAAGCTTTAAACACGATGGAAAGATAGAATTTTGGAGTGAAAGATTAATTAAGTCGACCAAGAAATTTAGAGCCTGGGGTGGTAATAAGAGTAAAATTTGCGCGGAGATGTCGTCGTAGCCTTTAAAGTGTTTATTTTTAATTTTACGTATTATAGTCATGATTTCATGGATTCGCTCACTAACCTTCGCTTCGATCGGACGTACAAATATATGTGTGCATGTGCGTATTGTCTCTCGTGTGGTCTTGTGCTAGTTCTTTACTCGACTTGAATCAGTTTTAACGTTAAAAATGGTAAATTCGAGAAACAAGAAGTCCGAAGACCCATCCGAAAAATCATCTACTCTCGAAACGGAACAATTAAAAAATTTTTTGACGGACTTGTTCGACAAGGAAATGGGAAAATTAAGAATAGAAATTATATCATTAAGAAGTGAAATCCAAGAACTAAAACAATTAAATATCGAACTAAGAAATCATTTAAAGCAATGTAATGTAAAAAGCGAAGAAGTTGTGAAGCAAGTACCAAATATTAGACGTAAAGAAGCTCTTAAATACGACGAAGATATTTCTAGCGGATTGTCGGAAATGATTAAAAAATACTTAGAAGTGAAGTTCCCCGGCACGGAGTACGACATAACCAAGGTGGAGACGAGAGGTACAAACTCTGCTTTCCGGATCGGCATGGACATGGCCCTCCTCGATGCTGTCTACGACCCATCTCGGTGGCCGAGCGGTATCTTGGTGAAGCGTTTCCGTTTCTATAGAGGACAGCGCGCGATCGACCGACGTGAAATAGAGGCGCCTTTTTAACAGTTCAGATGTCAGTTCAACACAAAAATGCAAGTCTAATAAGGTAACTGAACTTTTATTTCCTGAAATTTCTTGTAGAGATAATACGTATTCTAATAATTTAACTAAATGTAATGTGTTAATCGATAAATCCCGTACTTGTAGTGATAAAAACATTGTGATATTTTACATCAATATACAGAGTGTAACTAATAAACTCCATGAATTAAATCACTTCTTATCTGACAATAACTATGACGTAGTATGTTTCACTGAAACCTGGACTCGATTTGACCTAATCACCACTATTCAACTAGAGAATTATACTTTAGCATTTCATTTTTCAAGAAGTGATCATATTCATGGAGGAGTGGCTATTTTTGTCAAACAAAGTTTGAAGTTCAACGTTTGTAAATCTGTCCTAAATTTTTGTTTTGAATTTGATTTTGAATTGTGTGCGGTAGAAATAATTTCTTACAATGTCACTATTTGCTGTTCGTACAGGTCCCCAGCAGGGAATTACGACAATTTTTATGATAATTTAAATAACTTTTTAGATTCCCTTCATTTAAATAATAATATCGTTTATCTCGGCGATTTTAATATCGATTTTGCTTTGAGTTCGAGGCTCTCTACGGGTGTGCGGAACCTCCTCATCGGGTACGGCATGCATGAGTGTGTTGACGACTATACTAGAGTTAGCGGAGCATCAAGGACTAGAATTGATAATGTATTTACCAATATCATAAAAAAATATTTCACGGTAACGAGTTGTTGACCAGCTCTTTCTGATCATAAGGGTTAGTATGTGTATTTACAACAAATGTACAGGTTGCAACAAATAATAACTGCCATATGTACAGGCCAATTAATGACTACAAAATTGATAAATATAAACAGTTATTGACAAACATAAATTGGTTAGAGCTTTATTCTCTAAAAGACATTGAATCTGTTTCCAAATTTTTGCTCAACAACATTTTGACGTGCTGGGCAACTGCATTTCCTTTAAGACGTACAGTGTCTAATAAATGAAATATTAAATACTCAGACAAAGCTAGGGCTATGAGAGATGAGTTGCTGTGGCTTTATGAACTTAGTAAACTTAATATTATTTCCAAGAATGCTTACAACAACTTTAAACAGAAATATAGGGAAAATTTAAAGCTGGAGAAGCTACATAACATCAATACTTGTACTATCTCTGCGGAGGAACTAAATGATCATTTTTGTAACATTGGTAATCAAATAACTAAGAAACTAATTGCGAGTAACGAAGGTCACAGTAATCATGTGCGAGCCAAGAGCACTCCTTCATCTTTTTTTCTGAGTCCCGTTGATCGAGATGAGGTGGGTACAATGATTCATAGACTAAGTAATAGTAAATCTTTGGACTATTACGGTTTACAACAGTGCTTGCTTAGATTGGGTAAGATGTTTTAACCGATCATTTAACGTATTTAATTAACCTTTCTTTAGTAGTGGTATATTTCCAGAGTGTTTAAAAATAAATAAAGTACTCCGATATTTAAAAGGGGATCATCCTCGCCGAACAACTATAGACCTATATCTCTTGTACCTATATTATCTAAGTTATTAGAAACTGCTTTAAAATAGACTTGTTAAATACTTGGACAAAACTAAAACAAAAATGTTTTAAGTAATTCTCAATACGGCTTCCGTTCCGGTAGATCAACTATAAGCTCACTAGTGGACATTATACATATATTACAGATGAATGGAATTGGTTAATGTAGTCATGGGTGAATTTTGGATTTGACCAAAGCATTCGACTGTCTATCACATGATTTATTATTGGAAAAACTAGCCCATTACGGAATCAGGGGGGTCCGCACATCGTGGAGAGATATTGCTCTTACAAAAGAGAGCAATCAGAATAATTTCAAACATCAACAATAGAGATTCTTGCAGACCTTTTTTCAAAAAATTTCGAATTTTAACGATTACTAATCAATATATTTTACAATGTCTGATCTACTGTAGGAATAACTTGGACTCTTACTATCGCCAGACGGTGTACGATACCAGAAATAAACTATATCCTAACCCACAATTTAGACTAACCAAAAACATAAATTCATTTAGATATATTTCTTTAAAACTTTATAATTTACTTCCTATTAAATGGAAAGATCTTAATGACATAATGTTCCAAAAAGTAATTAAAACTTATTTAATTGATAATCTTACTATGAAATACGGAATTCATTAGTAATATAACTACTGTGGGTGTAGAGTAGCGTGTGTCCCTGGCTCCGGATCTGTACTTGTATCTTTGTTTGTTGTCAATGTTTAATATCTTTGTCTGTTGTTAATGTTTAATGTTCTTTGTTAATTTTAATCTGACATGTGCATACGATTTTTTTTTGTCACGCACGAATAAAATTATCTATCTATCTATCTATCGATGTCTGTTGACAGAAAGAAAAAAGATTAGTCACGATTGAATTTAAGGAATGGCATAGAATCGGTATTTGCTATAATGGAACTAGTCAAATTTGCAGCTATGTTTGAAAAATAGTTATTTAAATGTTCAGCAATAACCAAGCAAAATTCATGTAACAAAAGTAAGGCTACATCTCTGGTTGGTGACAGGAGGTGTAAGACACAAAACATGTGCTTTTTTTGCCAGAGAACTTCCACTTTGGAAATGTGTTAATTCTGTAACTAGCACTTCTCAAATCCTCCTAAATTTAATTAATAATTATCAGATACCTATAGTATTATTAATTTTTCAGACTTCCATAAACACATTAATACTCTGCATAATTCTAACTTTTTTCATCTATACAAGAAAATAATATTTAAAGTATCATTACAAAATTAAAAAATGCAGCAGCTGGAGGTGACAAACCGACACTGCAATTACTAAAAATGCTTAATAAATATTACATAACTGTCTTAACTTACGTAATACATTATTCTTTGGACCGAGAAAATTGAAATTTGAAATGGAATTTTAAATTTTAACTTTCAATATTTGGCTGGTTTGGCTTACTTCATTTAATGGTTTAAATGGTAATATTTAGTGTTTCAATCAATTCAATTTATTTAGTGTATTAATACTAGTCTTTTCATATTTTATTTAACTGTTTAGTTACAAATTAGCTATTGAATTGTCAGTGTTTTGCACAGAATAACCTGACTAGAGGGTTAACTGTCATACCCTAAGTGAAACTGCGTTTAATTTTAATTAATGCAACACTTTCCAATTTTGGAATAATTTTTTTTTCAATCTCCTAGCTCTCTACTTTTCTTAAATTTTACCAGTTCTGTGTATTAGAAAAAACAAAAACAAAATTCAACCATAAATGAGTTGGTTTCATTAAAAGGTTAGTGACATTTTAATATTCTCTTGTGTTAATGATGCTTTTAAAATATAACACTCTTACGAAACAATAAAAAAAAATGTTTTTTTTTTAGTTCTAAAAAGTCATTTTACGGCAATTATTGTTAGACGTTTCTTTCTTCTTTTTTTTAATTTTTATTAATTTATTTCTTTTTTTTTTAAATTCAATTGAAATAATTACCTCTAATTAATTAAAATATGTTTTAAGTGACCCGTACAAGATATCAAAGTTTTTTACGCCTACTTAAGTAACCTGTAAAATACTTGTAAAAAAGGATGTGTTTTTTCCACTTATTAACGAAAGAACTTGTTTTTATGCATTTAGATTTATCGTAAATTAACACAAATGTATTTTTTTTAAGAAAAGCTAAGAGCAATTATTTGTTTTGCACTGTAATTAACTACTCATTGCAACTACACTTCTGCAGGAAACATACACGCTTATCGCATTAAAAATGCTTTAATTGCTTTTAAGAAGAAAAAAATCGAAAAAAGAAACTGCCACTTACCAATTAATCTAATCTAAATAATTTCCCAAGCAACCAACCGCAATTTAAGTAATTACACCCTATCTAAAGACATTGCGATATTCAAAAAAGGAAAATAAAGTCTTGTGCAATGCAAATAGATGTTGGTACGAGTTCATAGTTTCTCTCTACTAAATACCTAAAATAAATGAGCGATTTCGACTCGAATCCGAGGCGTTTGCGAAACGGTAGATTTAAAATTTCATTTACGAGTAAATTCTCAATTTTTAATCACACCTAACAGATAATCGGACATTTTTACCAGGAAATTGACTGCAAAGCGCGTGCCAGCGCTATCGTAAACATCCACGTTCTAAGTGGTGTAATTACGATCATTAAAGTTACTCTTTACCGGGGAACGTACCAAGTTTTGCGGCGACTTCTTTCCACACCTTAATAAGATAAAGTTGGATGCCTATGATGATATTTATCTAAAGAATTAATTGCAGCTTATTTTCTCTATACGGTGTTTATTATTCTTCGTAAAAATTTCTGCATGGTATAAAAACTAAAATGCAATCGTAATAGAAATAAAAAGGTCTTTTCTACGCAAACTTTTTATATTGGTTTTTGGAAATTGTAAATAAAACGAAGTAAATAATCTAGTATGAAAAGGCGGTACAAGGAAGTTACATTGATTTAGGAGCTCAGAGCAGTCAACAGTGTTATGGATAAAGTTGTATAGAAAACAAACGCTAATAGATACCCAACGGAAGAACAAAGATGGTAGATCAAAGCGGGATAATAATGTGGGGTGATCAAAGTTTCTAGGCGGATAAAAATTATGTATTTGGTACCACAAATATTTCGCAAATTTACGTTGAAGTTAGAATAATAAGGGTACCAAATCAAGCAAGCATATTCTAACCAAGATCTCACTAAAGCAAAATAAAGGCATTTGAGTACCTCAGGATTTGAAAAGCACTTAGTATGTCGAATTATAAACCCTAATGGTTTTCTTGCTTGTGTGCAGGTGACTTGAATGTGATCATTAAACGATAGCTTATGGTCAAAAAGTACCCTTAAATCTTTAACAAGATCAGTAAGTATTAAATGAATGGAATCGATAGCGTAATTATAATCAATTGGATTCCGTCTTCGTGTATAGGCTATAATTTTACACTTGTTTATGTTTAAGGAAGGCTGTTGCATGTGCACCACAAGAAAATTCTATCTAGGGCAGACTGAAGTTCTTCGCATTCAGCAGTTATACAACGATATAATTTCAAATCATCCGCGAATAGAAGTTTGTGTGACGATATGATATTCGTAAGATCGTTAATGAAGATTATAAATAGTAAAAGTCTTAGGTTGGATCCCTGTGGTACACCTGAGATAGCAATAAAGGGCTCTGAACTATATCCATTGTAATGTGCATCCTGTGCTCTGTTCTTTAAGTATGTTTCAAAAAAGGATGTTAGTGGAACACTAAATCCAATGGTTTGAGCTTATGTAAGAGGAGCGTATTATCGATTCTATCAAAAGCTTATGAAATTAAATTTCCATATTTTTAAGACCTAAAAACCAAAGGAAAAGAAGAAATTAAAATTTGTTTATATACATGGTGAAGAAAAGAAGTTTTTTTTTTTAAAAGAGATTCTATTTGTTGGAGAATGAGATTTCAGTAAGATGGAACGCCTTCACATTACGTTAATTGACGAAGTACACCAATTTCTGGATCATCGCTTTTACAATTGTTGGATTGATCGAAGGGGACCTATAGGATGGCCTGTCACATCGCTGAATCTTACACCACTTGATATTTTTTCTCTGGGATTTTCTTAAGTCTAAGGTGTTGCGCTTCCTTACAAGAGTTACCCCAAAAAATTGTTGAAGAATGCCAAAGAATAACTCCAGAAATGTTGCGAAATGTCAGGAGAGCATTTGAACCAAGATTGTATTATTTATTGTATGGAGGTTAATGGTCACCATTTTGAACATTTAATAAAGTAAAATCCACACCATTTGTTTCTAATCGTATTTTATTACACAGGTTGCAAATTTAGGTTTGTACTTTTTGCTTAGTGATTAAAAAAATTACTGTTTGGTACATGTAAGTAAGTAAGTAATGTTTATTAATCTATAATAATAATCAGATAAGTCAAAGAAGAAAAAGAAAAAATAATTTACAAAGAATTGAGAAAAATAAAACTATACATAGGAAAATAAATCAAAATCAAATTATCCTAAGACCATTAACAAAAAGTAATTCTTAATTTGGTAATAACAAAAAATAAAACAAGATCCTAATTAATAACAAAAAATAAATTAAGCACTTTTGTTCTACAAAGTAATAATAACGAATTTTGAAGGTTCATCCTAAATAAGAGAAAAAATATATAAAAAATTCTTAAAATCATAAATAATTAAACTAAAATTCATCTATTGAATAGCAACACTTATTTAAAAGATGTTTTTGGATGTTTGCTCTAAAAATATTAAGATTTTCATTAGTCTTTAGGTTATGAGGCAACATATTATATAATCTATGGCCCACATGTTCTATACCTTTTCCCACAATGCTCAAGTTAAATTTAGAATTATGAAAATAATGCTTTTGTCGGGTATTGTATGAATGATAAGTATCATTAGTTGGATATTGATTTTTATTCTTGTGAACATAGCACAACGCTTCTAAAATATACATGCTGGCACCGGCAATATGTTGGATACTTGAAAATATGGCTTACAGGAAGTGGTAGGTGAAATACAATAAATGACTCTAATTAAACGCTTTTGAGCCAAGAAAACTCGCTGACACCACGGTGAATTGCCCCATAAAAGAATACCATACATCAGTCTAGATTGAATTTCGGCAAAGTAGACAGCAAGTAGAACACTAGTGGACACACTGTTTCTAAGAGAACTAAATAAAAATGCTTTGCTGTTAATAGTTTTTGCAAGATCTTTGCAATGCTCTTCCCAAATCAAACTTTCTTGTAGGTGCACTCCAAGGAACTTCATCGATGAAACACCCTAAAACAACCTACCATTAATTTCTATTGTAGCTGTAGTATCATGCCTTTGTCTCGTATGAAATACCATGAAATTAGTTTTGCTTTCATTAATAAGCAGCTTGTTGGCAGAGCACCAGGTGTGCATATCTTTCATGGCTGTGTTAGTAAGTCTTTCGGTATCCATAAGATCAACACCAGACGTTACTATAGTGGTATGATCTGCATACATTAAAACACAAGCCGTGGATATAAATTCTACTAAATCATTTGTATACAGATTAAACAAGAGAGGGCCAAGAACGGAACCTTGTGGGACACCGTAAGTGACAGGTAAAAGCCCAGATTTATACACACGAGTACCAGCCGTTGAAGTATGTCTCAACTGTACGTATTGAACTCGACCATCAAGATACGACGCCATCCAAAAGGCGGCATTTCCGCGTATTCCAGAATGACAATTTATTTAGTAGGATCTCGTGTTGCACAGTATGAAAAGTTTTGCTGAGATCACAATATACAGCTAGTGGACTTCTTTTATTATCTATCTGTTCTAAAATATACACAGAGATTCAAAATGATTGTCAATTCCGCTCCTATAGATAGTAACAGGATGTAGGTATATGCCGCGTGTTTGTAATGAAGGTTTGTACTAAGTCCGTGTTGGAACATAAGAAAGTAAACGGATCTGTCATAAATAAGGAAAACGTAACCTATATTTGAACTTGCATTATATAAACGATTATGGATTGGTGTTTCTGCTTGTAAAAATGAAATGTATTGCGGTTTCTATAGATCCATTTTTTAGATAGCCGAACATGAAGTAATCTAATGGGGTTAGATCAGGCGATCTTGGTGGCCATCTTTGTGCTCTAACGAACCTGTCAGCAAAAAACTGTTGAAGATGAAAATAACCTGCTTCAAACTCATTTTCTTGTAACTCTGAACTAAGCAATTCCAACATCTGTTGGTAACGTTGGGCTGTTACAGTTTCCTCGAAGAAAATTGGCCCTATTATTCGTTGGCTGGACATAGCTAACCAAACTCCAACTTTTTTTTTTTTTATTTTTTAAAAAAAGGGGTGGTAACGCCTAAGCTATATGATTAGCTTATCAGGCCCCCTCAGAGCCAAATCTCCCTCCTAATCAACATTACGACCCCGGAAAAAAACCGATTATCGTAATTGACCAGAGTGAGATCTGAACCCCGGACTCCGCACTGATAGCCAAGCGTGCAAGCCACTCGACTACCAGCCAGGCAAGGGGATGCAATTGCGTTTCTCGAAATTCGTGTGGATTTTCTGCAGATCAGATACAATAGTTTTGTAAATTGATATAGTCTGTTAGATAAAACCAGGCTTCATCCGAGAAAAATGATTTGTTTAGCAAGTCATCGTCCCTTAAATTGTTATTAAACCAATGACAATATTCCAATCGCCTATCGTGATCTAATGGTAATAATTCCTGTACCATTGAAACTTTATAGGGATGAAAATGTAACTTTCTTTTGACAGCTCATTGCGCTGAAGTGTATGATAAGCCTATAAAATTATAAAATTTAATAAACTATTTCACTTAATGTTAATATTGATTTTTCACCTGTTTGTTGAGCTAATTACCACAGATAAATTCTCTTATTTTCTTACAGGATTCAGAAATACTATTGTTGGTGATATTAGATGTAAATATAAACGATTTGAAAAAAATTATAAGATAAATAATCGAAAGATACTACAACACGCACGCCAATGTCGCTAAATGTCAAGAAAATTCATTTAATGTATGAAATTTGTATGTAGCTAACTTCGCTCATTAAATTGGTAATAAGTATAGATAAATTTTTCCGGAAAACAGTTTTTTTCTTACGACAATCATTTTGAATCACATAGTAGTTATAGAAAGACAGAAGCGCCGTTATTGTAGACTTATTTCTACGAAATCCATGTTGACACTGATGCAATATTTGGTATTTCTCTAAAAAGGAGTTCGTACGACTCAGCATGCAGTATTGAAATATTTTGCTAATTATCGATGTCAAAGATATCGGCCGATAATTAGCAATATCCTGCTTGCTGCCTTTCTTATGTATCGGAATAATAGCCGACAACTTTTTCAAGGAAAGATGCCTTGCGAGAAAGATAAATTTACAAGATATGTTAATGGCTCCGTTGTTGCCGTAAAGAGAATTAAAAGAGTTTTTGAATGAGTGGTCGCAGCAATTATCCAAATTTTACGGGTGAGCGCTAGGAATGATTTCAAATTGACAGGTTTCGGAATGGTATATAAAGCACAGCAGGAAAAGAGTTATTATTTGAGGTGGCTCGCTTCAATTGACACGCACAGTATATATTTTCGCACTTTTTGTCGTTGGATCACTCTGTTAAACAATGAAGAATACTATTATTATTATTAGATTTAAAGGCAAATTCATCAAAATTTCACACGATGTCTTCAACTAACGGTCCTTCAAAACCTTTATCCTTGCTCCATGCTATTCTGCAAGTAAATGTGCTCTTGTATGTATATACGTGTGTATATACCTACTTGCATTTATACGACAAGAGTGTATATCTAACCACGTACTACATTCCTTTATGAATGTGAACCGTAGCAAACGGCGAGCGCATTCAGTGAAAGAAGATATGGGAGAGATAACACAATGGCGCGAGAAGACCGCGGACACACAGAACCCGTTCGGTTGGGATAAGGCGAACAGGGAATTCCAAGAATGCACCGTAGAACTTCAAACACAAATATTTATCTGAAGGCTATAATCGAATACATCAACTTAACAGCTTTACGAAACAGGAAATTGTTTATAAATTCCTATATTCTGGACGTTGCTGCTGGCTGCTGGCTGCTGCCGGACCGCGTGTTGTTGCGTGTCTCTTGGTTTTCACCGACGACGTTAACGAGATTTCACTCATAAACGTCCGCGATCGCCGTCCGACACCGGACCCGTGCGCCCATCATCCAAGCAGAAATCGGTGAGACGCAAAGGAACCGCATAAATTAATATTTATAATCGTTGTCGTTGCGTAAATACCTTTATGGTTGCAGATGGGAGAGTTTCGAATGGCCGGATTTATGATTAGTGTTTCAAGTAGCTTTCCTTTTAAAAAGAGAAAAATATAAATTATATTAATTACTTAATGATATATTTAATAGTCAATCTCTGAGGAGATATGAAAAGGGACTCTTCGATTTAGACTAATTTAATTCTGAGACTAGAAATTATATCTTATTGGACAAAGTTGGTTTATTTCCTGTCGACAAGTTTTTAAGAAAGAACCCAATACTATCAAACAGATACCCTGCTGAAATTGATAATTTGTATCACTCATAGAATTATCAATTTGTTTAGAAATAACATCACCATTTATTAATAAATTAAAACGATACAAGACAAAAACATCCTTAAATCCCATGCTCCACTCAAGGGTACTACATGGGGCTACCTACTCTAATTATCTCATTGTTCCTAACATGTCATTGCTCCCTATTTTAATTAACTAGTACCTAATTGCTATTGCGGAACTAGTGACGGTGGTATTGATAATATTGCGCCCGTGGAGCGACTTTATAGATCTCTGAGTATTCATCTACATTGAAAGAACTTAAAAAGGTTATTTTGGCAGATATTAACATGCATTTAGTAAAAAAAAGTGAAGTTAACTGTTCTTTCAGTGTATGAGCAAGGGAAACCACGAAAACCTTACTCTGAGAGCAAATACTAGTCCGCGTTAATGTAAAAAAAAATTTCTATAAAATTCATATTCTTCGCGGATCTTTAAAATTTGGAAAGTAGTCTAAACCCGGCCAGTCTCAATAGCTCAGCTGTTTCCAGTTAGCACCTTGGTCCTCTCCGGGTCAGAAACCGTTTCTCTCATCCTTCTGGGCCAACAATTTCTCGCCACCATGGCATAGGGAGTTCAAAAGCCTCCATTTGATATCTGAAAGCAAAAAAAGCAACAGCAGCCAATTCTAACAAACCTACATTTAACTTACATCTATTTATCTAATAAATCTTAATTTAGAAATAACGTCGAAATAGCATTTAGAACATTTGTAACTCTAGAGACTTTATTTATGAACAGCTAAATAATTACAATTTATCCTAAACGCCGTGCTCCACTTAAAGTATAGTACCTTTAAGTGGCTGTCTGTATCTAATTGATCTGCTCTCTCTTTATTGACTGTACCTACGTGAGCCGTAGTCCAATAAAGTTTTATATCCCCTTCACGTAACATATCCCAAATATTTAATAACAAATCAGTCGGATAGAGACTGAAAGAACCATAAAAACCACCCAATTTTTTTAACTGCTCATTCGTCCGATTTTGAAGTACAACCCACCCAAAGATTTAGGCGATTTCTAGGTTTTTATAAACATTTTGGGAAACTATTGTATATACATCTTTTTTAGCTAAAATAAATTAATAAAAAATAAGGAAAGGAAGATAGAAACGTCTAACAATAATTGTGGTGGTCGGTCTGAAATGACTTTTTAGCACTAACTAAAAAATCATTTCTTTTTTGTTGTTTCGCAAGAGTGTTATATTTCAAAAGCATTATTACACAAGAGAATATTAAAATGTCACTAACCTTTTAATGAAACCAACTCATTTATGGTTGAATTTTGTTTTAGGTACTGCTGTGAACTGACTGAAATAAGTGAACTTGAAAAAAAAAATTAACTAGGAAAAATTAAATTAGCTAGCTCAACGGATAAAATTTAAAAAAGGCGCAAAAGAACAAATAAACTCAGAGTTACCCTCGCGAATTAAAACTTGAATCTAACCACGACAAGTAAAATGTGGATGAATGAAAACTGATTTTCTTAATTACCCCAAAAATTGAAAAGATTTAATTTAAAATAAAAGAACAGAATTTTTAAATCAACGACGTTAATTAACAATCAAAAATTTATTATAAAAAAAGAAAAAAAAATTAATTACAAATTTGTAGAAAAAAAAAAACGTGAACAGAGGGTTCTGGCTTAAACTTAAAAACTGCACGTGATTCTAAAATACAATAGGACAATGCTATTTCCTGTACAAAGCAAAGGTTTAGTTTGTTCAGGAAGATATTCCTTATATACCAATTCAATCCACGTGGTTTCAAATTAAAGTAAAATAAATTCGTGGAACACTAAAAATTTACAAAATTGAAAACTAATAGCAAGCACAATGCTTCTATTCACCCAACCCGAGGTGATTAATAAAATAAAAATGAAACAGCAAACTAGAAAACGGAAAAAAATAATTCTTTAAAAAATATAATGAGAGAATTAAACTAAAATCTATCTTCCTGCACGAAAATGATAAATGATCTTACATCCATAATGTGCACACATCAATATAATAACAATTATTATAAAGTGAATTCATTAATGGACAGAATAAAAGACAAATAACGCGAATCAAATTACGATATAAAAATGTAATACAAAATGACTGTCAAGAACTTAAAAATACAAGTACTCACGCTAGCGTCTACCAAGGAACTGCCTGATACAAACTCTACCGCTGCGTACAACGCAAACGCACAAATCACCGACAAAACTACTAGAATAAACATTAACTATACAAGCGAAAACTAGACATCTAAATGAATGAAATTAATTGAAAAAAACTTAGCACTAAATTAAATAAATTAAACAATTAACTCTTTAACTAAAATTTATGCAAAAATAAACATTATTATGAAAATTTCTCGATACAAGATTAAGCAGTCTTAAGCAAATCAAATATGCAACACAAAATACACTCGCGGTAAATGGGTTGCCACAGCAGTACGTACACCAGCGACACTTTCTAATTGTACGACCTACAGCATAAAACAGAGCCTAAATGTGTAGCATGGGTAGTAGACGACTTATGCATTCACTGCCGTCTTCGAAGTATGTAAACACAGATGTGCGGTCTCGGTGCTTTTTTTGTAGTAAATCTACTTTAAATGTAAGGAAGAATGCAGTAAATAAACATAGAAAAAAACATTGATCTTATAAAATGGAGAGAATTAAATACATCAAAGGCGCATACTTATGCCTGCCGACCTACCTCGGTTAGCACAATTCGAATTTTTTCATTTACTTACCTTAAATATAATATTGTATACAAACAGATGTTTTGTTTTCTTTACACATCCCTACAGCTTTACCAAATATGTTTTTAATCCAATTGATTCACAATGATTGTTTTCATAACTATTTTTAATTCGCCCCGGCTCCTTTTTTCGATATTAACATAATGAATAATTAATATTTATATAAACTAATCATTAATTATTAATTTAAACCTGCATTTTGTATTTATAACTATCACTACTGTTCAATTTAGCACTAATTCAAATTTTGTATTTCTTTTGAAAAAATATTGTGAGACTTTTGAGGTAAAATCTTTGAAACTAGGGAATTTACAATCGTAATATTATTTTATCTTGCTATTATAATATTAACGGAAACATACCATTACTATAACTAATAAAAAATATTTCTGACTAGTGTAGAGCTTTTCGTTCTAATATCTGATATAAAAATCATAGTTTTGAATGCATCCTCGCCATATCTCCTTTATTATTTAATGTTAAAGAAGGAAGCCGGAGCGAATTAAAAAAAATGATATGAATCATCAGACATTAATTAGATTAAAAAATATAAGCATATTTGGGTAACGCTGCAGGGAAAACAAAACATGCATTTCTGTCAATAACGAAATTACTACAAATTTCTCTGCATTTAATAAATTAATTGGCGCAACACCCACTTCACGAAAAGTGGAAGTAGTAATAATCCTTATTACTATATTGTTTAATATCTTGCATAGGGGCTGTCGCAATCTAGTTAATGCATTAACTAGATTGAATGAAACACTTTTTTCAATATTACTGAACACATGTGTTTCATTCATAACGGAGGTGTGCTTTACTGATTTCAGTATAGCTAAATACTTTAAATGTCTTCATGCGATCCATTTTGATAGTTTCATTATTATTTGCATACGTATAAAATGAATAAAAATAATAAACCCGTTGATAGTGCTATTTATTGTATAATTAACATGCCTTTGGTTTAGTTCCTAGTCGTAGTTCAACTGTAAAATGAAAATAGCTTTTAAAACCATTTAATAACACTACAGCTATTCGAAATACTTCAAACATCAAATAAATTTATTCCTACGCAAAAATAACAAATACATAAGAGATGCATTCAACTTCGCACATTAATAAATCCAGTCTAAGCTTTTTTAAAATAACCGACAGAGACCGCACATCTGTGTTTACATATTTCGAAGCGGCCAGTTACTGCATAAATCCGTCTACTATCCACGTTAAAGATATGGGCTCTATTTTACCCTGTAGGTCGTACAATTAGAAAGTGTCGCTAGTGTACATAGTTAAGGATGACGAAAAGTATTTTCAAATAAAATGAACATAAGCTTATAGGATATGCTATATTCTTAAAATATTTTTTTTTCCATATTCTAATATTACGATAATTAATCCCTCTCCCCTTCTCATCCTTTCCAATGTTAAAAAATGTATGATTTAAACATTTTTAATATGTTTGGTCTCCTGTTGTTAAAAAAAGAAAAAATATCGTTTAAAACATTTCTAATGCGTCCTTTTCTCTAGACGTTTTGAAAAAAAAATACTTAAATAAATTTATCCCTCTCTCGCCCTTTCCCATGTTTATAAAATATGATATTTAACGCGTCCTCTCCGTTGTGAAAAAAATAATTTTATCATTTAAAAAAAATCATCTCCTTTCTCCTCTCATACCTCCCGATGTTAAAAAAAATCATTTAAAATATTTTTCATGCGTCTGCCCCGGTGTTGTGACAAAATAGTTATTTGTATCACTAGGCCAGAAACTACAGTTTTGCGAGTATGAGTACGAATACCCCCAAAATACAAGTAGGAATATTCGCAAAAGAGTTTCTGGCCGTGTGATACACAATGTCTTTTGGGCCGACAAATCTTAATTTTGAATTGAAAATAGAAAAGAAATTTTGACACTAGGGAGTTGATAGTACAAGTTGGCACTTATTTTACATACCTTAGTATTTTGAGGTTTCCGAGAATAAATCTTTTTCTGTAATTTTCTTTCTAGTTTAATATCTATTTATCAATAATAAGTGCAATGAAGATACCAGTTCATCTTAGCATGCTTGAACAACAATTGCTTAATGACAATTTATTACACGTCTGTCATGTGGAATCTAGTGTGGCCAACCTTTAGTGACATTTTTGCCTGCCCCTTTGAAGTACTGCAAAATGAGTGTTTCTGGACGAAGGCACAAAAAATATTTTATCACAAAAAAGAATCATTTCCTTCCCTCTCTCACCCCTTCCACTATTAAAAAAAAATAAAACACTCTTAATCCCCGTTGACGTTCAAAAATTAGGAAAATATTAACTTGTTTGTTCAGAGCTACAAAAAACTCACATTCAAATATCTGTACATTTGCGATTTCAAGCTATCGGGATCGGGATTAGTGAAATTGTTATATCATATCTACGGACAGACCATACACAATCGCTTTTTGTATATCGAGTATTTTTTACAGTTTAAAGTAGTTATAATCACTCATGCCGATAGTTTAGGAAGATGTGAGTTTTGTATTTAAAGGCCGGTTTTACATTGAACTTAATTTAGTATGAAACTTTGATATAAATTTACTACTAAATATTTCAAAGAGTATCATACAGAAAAATTTATTTGTAAATTTCGTACTAAATATTTAGAACCTGTTCTATTTCTCATTAATTTTACAAACGAAATATGCGTGCGCAATATGTGAATTGTTGGTTAAGTCCAGTGGGATAGGTCGGCGTTTCTCGTACTATACAGATCACTCAATCTAAGTTGACATAGACAACGCAAAAATACGCGATGTAGTTTGTAGTTGAGTCAAAGCATAAGGAAGTTCTGTTGTCTATCGTAGTATATTGCTGTATCACCATCCATTTTAGAATAATGTCGTGGTCATGTCAGCAGGTTGAATTGTTGATTGAGTATTCAAAACTACCCTAGATAAAGTTAAAATTGATTGATTGTATAACAATTTGTTGAACATACTCAGTTTTATAATCTATAAAAAAAGATAGATACATACAAAAATTGCATTTTATTTTTAGAATTATATTTCATCCCTAACTTGTCTTGCAAAATTAGCAGATCTATTGCCACTTGGTCGTTGCACCTTACCAAAATTTCAACATTCCTCTCCAACTTCATCTATATCGATGTAGCTTAAGTTTTTAGTAGAACACTAGAAATAAGCTTATAATCACCATCTGAAGGTCTAAGTACTACTAGACTATTTGCGCCTTTATAATTGAAGAAGTAAAATCTATTAGATCCAGGTCCATCCACGTCCATCAAGATCACCTAGACAATGAGGAAATTGCCAAAGTTCATCAAATCGTTCGACAATGGACCGTCAGTCCTTAATCCCGAATTTAATAAATTTAGAATGCATCTTCCTTCAGGTCACATACTTATCCAATTTTTACATAATATTTTACGGGACTAGCTATCATAGTTACATTTAAAGATGATAGCCATAACAACAATAGTTCTTGGTCAGCGATTTTACGGTAATATTAATCCTTTTCATAACTTTTTTCATACTAAATTTTTTACTTTAAATATCAAACAGACATATTCAAATATTTTGTATCAATTTTCAGATGTAATTTTTTTTATGTATGACATGCAGGTAAATCTCTTTATAAATTCAAAATAAAATTTTATACAAAATTTCATACTCAATTAAGTATAATGTAAAACGGGCCTAAGCGCGCATTATTATTCTTTTTTCCATTTATTTTTGGATATAAATCTCAATATATCGACAAAAAAATGAAATTACACGGCTTTCTGATTTCACCGGCGTTATACTTTCCAAGATATTCCATTGTGTATTGCAAAAGGATAAATATAAACATTGCTTCTTATTTAATCCACGTTCGTCATCAATATCACGTCAGCAAAGATATACTTCCTCTATATATCCCCCTTTTATAGCACTAGCTTTGATAGGTAATCGCCCTGCGTCGGCACACCTGCCACAAGACATTACCTCCGAACAGCAAGGCCTCTCCACCGTGTGTATGTGTGTGTGTGTGTGTGGAGAGAACGGGAGGCCCTTCTGATCCGAAGAATTCGGTCGTCGGTGATGCGCCAACAACACGCTTCGACAGCACGAACGGGGAGAACACTCTGAAATACGATTTATTCTCGCGGCCGGCGTAGCAGCTTTCTCGGGAGGACCGACTTCTCTCGGTCCGGCAGTGTATGTGTGCGGTAAAACATCACAGAGAGGTGTACCGGGTGGCGGGGTGTACGGACGGAGCTTGCCCACCTACTGCAACGCCGCATTCCTACCCCACATCGCGGTGTACTTAGACACGAACAAATACCTGGTGTTAACCTGTTAACTAGTCGGATTCGATTGTGTGGACAGTCGAATCGGGGCTATCGCGAGGTAAGCCGCAAGCGTAAGTAAGAACTATCAATAATAAGCTGTAAACGGCTTTAATTTTTAGGGAAATTCTATATAAAATTCCTATGAAAACGTGGCAGTTTATTAATATAGATATTATTATTTAAAATAGGGTACACTTCTCACAGGAAAAATCGGGACACCCGCAATCGTGAATTTTAAAATTTCTTGGGTGTAAATGCAGCTTTCAGAGGTATATGTACTTATCAAAGCCATAAATCACTTTTTTGTGTGTATTATTGCGATCAAAGGCAACAACTAAAAATTTAAACAGAAATATAAATGTATATAGAGAAAAAGGTTTATACATTAAATAAACACATTGGAATTTCGGTGGCGGTGTTTCCTTAGAAATACCGAATACGGAAATATTAACGCAAAAAAATACATAATAACTAAAAGGCTTCTTGAGTAGACGGCACCATTTAGAAATACACATGTATATATTTAACTGGTTTGATGTTATGTAGAGATATTCTTTTTTTAAGAAAACATATGGCAATGGGATTTTGAAATTATTTTACCTATTACTATGATATTAGTTGCTTAGTTTGATTTATGCCCGCAAGTAATACTTTAGCAATAGACAATATGTTAATCAGCCTCCTGAGATTTTGAACAATGTGATTTTCACATTGATTAATTACACTATTATTGATGTATTCATTATTGTTGTTTAGTATTCTTAAATATTGTATTACTACAAAATATTTTTCTATGTATTAAAAAATTACCAAAAACAGTTTAAGATTATTTACAAAATTTTTAAAGCAATTAATTTCACAAAGAAATTATTTATTTTATTTACCTTCCGTTACCTTCAGTTTACAATGCTTATTATGTATTATAAATCCAATAATATTTAAATAATTGTTAATAAACCTGTGCTACATAAAGACAGTTTGTAAAGAGACCCAGTGTTGGCCATATTTCAAGAAAATAGATCAACGACGTCAGATTACACAGGCGATAGCTAAGATATATTTCCTGAAAATACAATAAACGGGGTTCATAAAATAAATAATTTCTTGGTGAACTTAATTGCTTTATTTAAGAATTTTATAAATAATCTAAAACCTGGTTTTGATAATTTTTTTTATAGATAGAAGAAAACTTTATAGTAATACAATATTTAAGAATATTAAACAACAATAGTAATTAATACATCAATAATAGTGTCAATAGTAGTCAATAAATCTGTGAAAATCACATTATCCCAAAACTGAGGAGGCTGACTGACATATTATCTATTGCTAAACTAATACTCGCGAGCACAAATCCAAGTAAGTAACTAATATCAAAGCAGCACTAACGAGTAACATAATTTTAAATAATAAAATCCCATCACCACATGTTTTCTTAAAAAAAGAATTATCTCTACATAACATCAAACAAGTTAAATACATATATATTTCTAAATGAAGCCGTCTATTCAAGAGTTCTTTTTGTTGTTATGTATTTTTTTTTGCATTGGCATTTCTAAAGGAAACGCCGCCACCGAAACTTGATCGCAGTAATATACAGTGACCGGCATAAATATTGCAACATATGGGAAATTTTTTTATTATTAAAATATACTAGAAATTTGTTGGGAGAATAGTTTGTGCATGTCTAGAAACCCCAAAATTTATTTTGACACACGTCACGTGAACACTAGTATGGCGGTAAATTTAAAAAATATGCCTTGAATCTGCAAAAAGTGAGACTAGATGACATGATATCCAAAAAGTTATTTGAAAAAGTTGCTTAGAATTCAATTCTAAGGCTGTATGCAAATTTTTGTAAACATATTTAAAAAAAAATAAAAATCACAATTTTTTCAAATATTGTTTCATTGAATTACATATCTCCATTTTTTTTGCTTTTAACAGCTCAATTGCAATACTATTTCCAAATTTGGTTGATACTCAAACAGTTTTGTCAATTTTTGCATAATTAACATAGCGAAAACTGAAAAGCACGATTTCAGTGTGACAATTGTTGTTGCAAGGGACTGTATCTACTTGTAATAAATAAAATTTTACAAGCATTTTCTCTCTAAACCACTTAGCAAACATTACTTTTATTGAAAATTATTAAATTTTTTGTTCAGAAACACATAATATTTTTTAAATTTACCGCCATACTAGTGGTCACGTGATGTTTGTCAAAATAAGTTTTGGAGTTTCTAGACATGCACAATCTATCCCCCAAAAAAAATTTAGTATATTTTAACAATAAAAAAATTTCCCATATGTTGCAATATTTATGCCGGTCACTGTATATAATTAAGTGATGTATGGCTAAGATAAGTAAACACGCCCACCGAAAGTTACATTTACAATCAAGAAATTTTGAAATTCTGAATAGCTGGTGTCCCGATTTTCCTGTCAGAAGTGTACATATTTCTTCTTTTTATAATACAAAACATTTTTTTTTCCAAAATTATAAAAAAAAACTGGTTGTTATTTGTAACGAAACACTTTATATTTTTTATATTAAATATGTTTACTATTTACAACATTATAACTACTATCCGATTCTTTATGGCTGATATAAGGGCCGTAGTGGGGTAAATATAGTGAGAAATGCCTTTGAGCATACACATATCCCTCCATTTACACGGTACTTTATTTACACGATTTTGAAAATAAGGAATTAAAAACATAAAAACAAAAAGAAATTTAGCATTTTTGGTTGCATACTTATTCCTACCAACGCTTTTTATTCGTTAACCTGGTAATAAAGATATGAGGATTAATGACGATACATTGTGATGATACATTAGTGATGGGTTGCTACGAAGCAAACTGCTATTTTGTAGCAGCTAACAACCGTTAGCAGTTTGTAGCAGCTATTCAATATCAAAAGAAACTGCTACCCTTTGCAGAAGTTTCCTGATATAGTAGACAAGTGCGAATGTTATGAAACATACATGTATTTTCGTAGCAGTATATATAGCAGTAAAGCAGTGCATAAAACTGCTTCTTTACGTTAACAGCTATAACCTACTTCAGTAAATGTTTCTAAATATTATGTTGTGTAAAGGGAGTATCGTGCGTCGGTTTGGACCGGAGTCGCGCGCTCTCGAGCATGCAAATTTTATCGTATAGGGGGATTAACATCGCCTTGATGACTTTGGAAGGGGCGTGGCACAGAAGGATTAACTTTTTCTCAATGATTAAGTTAATTATTTTTTTGCAACATCGGTGAGAACTGGAGGTAGAGTTGAAGAAAAAAGTATCCGAACGATGCGAGCGGAAACGAGTGAGACAGAAGATATCGAGTTCCTTCTATTACAAGGAGCCGATATTTTCTCTCTTGCTTGCTCAGGCTTGAATCGTTGGATTATTATTTTCTTCAAGTCTACTAATAAGTTAAATGAGTAAATTTTTAATTTTTCGATAATTTATTAATTTGTTGCATTTTGTAGTTGTAACTTCAGTGCTTATGTAATAAAAAAAAACCATTATTTTCATGCGACTATTAAATTGAAGATTTTAGTAAGTTTTTGTCAAATAAATTTAAATAACGTCTCTTATTATTAAAATTACATTGATATTATTATAAAATTGGCACTAAACGATTGCAATATATTGTAACGTTTTTCTATTTTTAAAACGTTGTCGGGGTTTAGAAAAATACACAGGCGATATATTTAAATTAACTTATTCTATTAACACAATTATGGTATTTAAAATCTATTAAAATGCTTATTAATTAAATCACTTAATCACTAATGTCTTTATTTATGTAAACGATTTATTAGCACCGATATTTATATTACACGTACTAATTCACTCTTTTCCACTCGCGATCCGCACTATCCAACTCGTATCGATTGACTGCCTCCTGGCCAACCTGGCGTGTTATTTATATCTGGCGAGAAACTTCCAGATTGTTCGGGACACATTTAGAACGTTCTTCCAGATTTAGGAGAATATTCACGAATCTTCGACCCGGTACTGCCCTCTGTCATTCCTCGTAGGTAGTTCTTTCTTCCGCTATGCTAACGCCATCTAGGGGCGCCTATGGGAACCGCCAGTTTAAAAAGTTGGCGCTCGTTACAATATGTTGGTTGTATTTTATTCTTGTAGTAAACTTTGGTGGTAACTTGTAACCGAAAGACTAACAATAATTTGTGTATGGTGTTGTGATTTATATTAATTTGGGTAGTGATAATAATACAAGGAAAAAAGATATCTATATTTATTTGGTATTATAAATTGAGAAAATATTTTATTATAAGAAACAGTTCATGTTTAGTTTGTGGCACTAAGTATCATAGATGTTTTTTCCCGTAAAAAAATGTTAATTCAACTAAAAAGCATACTTAATGAAGAATATATTTCTAAAAATACTTATATTTTAGTAGTATGTTAACTAAATAACAAGCGTACGCGGTAAAAAAAAAACTTCTAGAAATAACGAATATACGACCATCCCATCCGCCCAAGTAAATAAGAGAATAAGAAATAAACAAAATTCTCTAACAATTTCATAGAAATATTTTTTTGTCAAGCCCAAGTGTAGACAATTTTATTCCAACTAATAATAGTTATTTTGTGTAACAACTCCACACAATGTAAGTTTCACTGATTAATTTTCCTAGTTTTTACATCAATTTTCGCGTGGCGTACCTCAGGGCTCAATCATCGGGCCTATTCTCTTTTCAATTTACAAGTATAAATTATTTTCACAAGTAAAATATTGTAATACACATTGATGTCTATGATATGAGTATAATATAATGTATAATGTGTAATGTAGTATAATACAATGAGTATATTAAAGTTGAGACTTTATTCTTCATTTTACCGTCCGATTGGAAAAGTACTTGCGTAAAGACTTAAATCAACTCTTCATCACTTCGTGCAAGCATAATTTATTTATTGATCCTGATAAATCCAAAGCTATTCTTTTTGTCCTAGTGCGTCATAAAGTGTGATTCTTTCTCCGAAACAGAGTCACTTTTATCAATTGTTTCTTTTCGAATTCGGAAACAGGAGCGAAGTTATCTGAAAATCAAAATCAAGGAAATAACATACCATTTTCCTTATCTATTGTAGGTAAACCAATTATTAGTAGTAACACTCCAGAATATTTTGAAATATTCAGTACACGCATAGTATTGGGAAAACCTTCCAGGATATAGAAAAAAAAATGCAAAATTATTTAATTTTGGAATCAATGTTTCGTAGGTACTAACTTAACCAACATTCTTTTAGAAATTTTACAACAAACACTCTTAATTTTTTCCTGTTAATAAAAATAAATAAATAAATATTAATTATTTATTTATTTATTCCTTATTCTATTTTTAAATCAGAATGCAATCAATAAGTTGAGATACGCTTATAATATTGTCTTTCACATACTTTGATTTATCAGTATCTTCCCTTTTATATTGTTTGTACTCGACATTTTTGTGTAAGGCTAAAAAATACTCTAAAAATAACATTCATAAACCCTGTGTCTGCAATTTGCTTTCTAAAATCCGTTTCTTACTCCTCTATTCGTATAAACTTTGTAATGATCCAGGGATATATTTGCAACAATAGCCAATTTTGTCCGGAAAAATACATTCTGAACAGTTTTCTTTAAATATAGAATATAACTTTTAACTTCGGTCTTTCATATGCTAGACAACAGCCTTTATATGTAGCTTTTCAATTTGAAAGGAGGATTCTGTATCTATTTTAGGTCCTTTCATCTCTGAACAATGCAGATTGTTATAAAATCTGACATGACAAATGTTAATTACTATTTTTTATTCCACCAAATAATATTAAAACATCTCTAGACAAGTATATCATACTTTTATCAATTCATTAGCAGAACAACTGGCGACAATAAATTCCTCTTTCTCTGAAAGAATGTTAAATAGAAATTATTCTATTATTAACCACCATTATAGCAATTAAAACCATTTAAAATGCCATATCGCGGCTATATTTGTCGTATTTCTATTTTAAGAAGAAATGAGATCATTTGCTGGCGGGTAATTTAAGAAAATCTTCCTTAATGGCGATGGAGTAAACGATGACAATAGCGGAATAACGCGCGAATGCGCGTCCTGCCTGCATTAATGTGATGCGCGAGCGCGCTTACCCAATACAGCATTATTACAATGCATCGCGTTTTTACCCAACAAAAATAATTTGATTATATAATTGTATGGTGAATACCAGCCGACGTATATGTTGTTCTCTGCGTGAAGTTTCCATAAATAGAATCGTTCCGAATAAAAAAAAAAAGCGCATACTATGCACAAACACGGCACTCGCACGCACAACAAACACATCCGAGCGATCTTCGTAATAATAGCTGTTACGTCATTTGTACCGACGCGAGCCGTGCCGTATAAAAGCCCCGAGAAGGTCAAGAACAGAGAGAATGCACTAGAGTAGTGTGCGGTGGTCACTTGTTTACATTCTTCTGACCGCAAACGAACTTTCTCACGAATATCTCCCGTGTGTGAAGCGTGGAATTTGTCAGATTGTCATTTGATCCTCATTGGAAGGCGTGCAGTTACACTTTTACACCAACACCGATATCGAAATTAAATCGTCTATGACGACGTTTTTTCTAAGACGAAATTCCATTAAATCACCTTCCTTGACAAAATTATTTCTTATGTAGAGAATAATACGCACGCATCGATTTATAACATTTTACTTTTACCTTTTCAGATCTAAATGCAATGAAGCCGGTAAAATAATGGAATTTACCGAATAAATCAAGAAATGTTATTCGAGGCGCCATCTTACGGTGAGTAGTTAAATTAACGATGCGGACGTCCACCTTCTCTGCACCGAGCTAAAGGAAACTGTATTTTAGTAGCTTATGGTGGCGCCATCTGCAGGAGATTGTTTGAACCTTCAGGGACGTAATACACCATTATTCAGCACTAGATGGCGCTGCTGCAAATATAATTGAAATATTATTTTCTAAATATTTTTTTTTATTATTAAGAAATGCACATCCAAATAATTATCATATTCTATAATTAAATAATGTATATTGTGCAAGATAAATTCTGTATAGTATATTAGTATCTCATAAGGGAACATTGTGATCCGATCGGATTGAATCTGTCACATTTCTATAACAGTAATCGAGTGTTGTACATCGCCCCCTGGTATTCTGGCGGAGGCTCAATTTTAAGGCGTGAAAGTTTTACCCCCATAATTCTGTATGAATTAATAAATGTTATTCCTTCCAACAAGGGAACCTATAAATCGCTGATTTTTTAAACGCCATGCAGTGTTACGCAAAGAGACTTTCTGTTGCTACGCAACTTCAACTTTAAGGGGAGCAATATGACTTTAAAATCCGCCCCAAATTTCGTTTATCCATAATAACTTTTAAGCAGTGAGAGATAGGAAAAAAGTTTCAATGGAGGACTTGTAGCGTTTATATAGCTCATTCGATTGATATAGCTATTTATATACAGGGTGTTACAATAAGCAAGGAGCGACATATGCTGTGCTTATTTGATCGAATTTCAAAAATCGGCAGTATCAAGAACAATCAGCGGAAATATATATTTTCAAAGGCGTCTAATTCGAAAACTATGGTATATAGGGATTTAACGCCGGGTATAATTTTATACTGGCTTTCAACATACAATGCAACCACATAACAATATATCTCATTAGAATAAAGAAATATGAAAAAAGTTATAGTTTTGTAAACACCCTGTATAATTATTTATTTCAGGTCTACTCAGTGTTCGGTACCAAATTGGGCGATTATAACCAATTTCTGAAATTAGATCAAATAAGTACAACATATATGTCGTTCCCTACTTATTGTAACACCCTGTATATAAACAGCTATATCAATCGAAAAGGCTACATAATCGCTGCAAGTCCTTCATTGAAACTTTTTTGCTATCTCTCACCGTTTAAAAGTTATTTGGGATGCATTTCAAAGTCAAATTGCGACCCCTAAATGGTCCTATGGGGTCTATAGACTGGCAAAGTTTCATTACAATTCGCGATTTACAGTTTGCAAAGTGCCATTGCAAGAATAAAAGAAGACCTTCATTCAATCTAATTCTTTAAAAGTCCCGCTTCGAAAAATAAATGGTGACATTTATGTTTAGCACTTTATGTGATATTGGCACAATCTATTTCTGTTTCTCTATTCTCCATTCTTAGAATCAGCATTATTACATTATTGTCAGGAATATTTAACCTACTTAACTCACAATACGTGCCATCAGAAGTGCAGCAAACGCTTCGATACAATACAATAAGTATAACAATCAACTTTATCTTCAGCTGTAGTTTGTAACTACTTCCTGTGTTTTCAATTAACTGTGCTTTTAGATGTGTCACTGTATAAATAAAAATACATATCTAGGATGGCATTTCTTCATTCTTTAATAATATACCGCGTCGTTATCAATGTGAAGAGTTCAATAAATCTGGACCTCTGGTACATAGTTGTTATATCTGTACAATATAATAATATTAAGGTCGCGAGGTTCATCGAAATTTTATCTATCATTTCCTGTCTCTAACTGCCTCGTTACGCATTATAATTCTTCATCGTCTTCTCGGGTTTCAAATGTTGTTTTTATTTACTCCTGTGGAGACGGCTGTAGTAAAGCTTTACTAATTCTAATGAATCTTTGATGATTTACCTACAGTTTTAACAACTTATTTTATATATGTATCAATTTGTCTTCAAATTTTTTGTTTGTTTTATGCATAGGTTCCAAAAGACAAAGAAGTTGATGACGATCGAGTACAATCTTGAGTGGCTTATGTGCAATGGTCAAACCCCATTGCGCAATTCTTGTGTATCGGCGACAATTTGCGCATGGTTTGATACTGATTCCTTGTAGTTTAGTTTACTAAATGTAATGAGCGATATGGGGCCTGTTGCATAAAAGTACAATTACAATTTACAGGTGATACTTTTGTTACAATCTGTCATAATTTGACTTACGGGCATTGCAAAAATATATATATATATGTCAAATTTTGACAGATTGTAACAAAAGTATCACCTGTAAATTGTAATTGTACTTTTATGCAACAGGCCCATGGTGTTCATATACGGTCGTGCTAATGGGAATTCTTTACAAGCACGTCGCTTCTATGCTGAAACGTTTCCTGATCGCCAACTGCCTTCGCATGTGATGTTTCAGACGGTGTTTCAACGACTAAGAGAAACTGGTTCGTTTGAGAAGCGGTCTTCTGATACTGGACGACAGAGAATAGCATGTACTCCACAGATAGAAGATCGAATTTTGAATATTATTGATGAAAATCCCGAAACTAGTGTTAGGATAATTTCGACTCAAGTGGGTATAAGCAGCAATCTTGTTTGGAGAACTCACCATAAGCAACTCCTACACCCCTACCATATCCAACGGGTACAAGCCCTTACTGCTCCGAATTATCAAGCGAGAAGGGCTTTCTGTGAGTGGTTTTTGCGAACAGCTGCTGATCGGCCAGATTTCGCTGATAACATCCTTTTCACTGATGAAGCTGGTTTTACTAAAAATGGAATATTTAATTTTCACTACAATCACGTTTGGTGTGACGAGAATCCTCATGCTACCGTTGAAGCCAGGCACCAACAACGTTTCTCTCTAAACATCTGGTTAGGCATGATAGGGGAACGGTTGTTAGGACCGATTGTTTTGCCACAACGCTTAACAGGTCCTGCATACCTCGAGTTCTTGGAAAATACTTTGCCTGAACTTTTTGAAGATTTACCTATAAATCTAAGACTGAACCTCTGGTTTATGCAAGATGGAGCTCCACCGCACTTTACGCGTGCTGTTAGGGAACATCTTAACAATGAATTTCCTGGGAGATGGATAGGGCGAGCAGGTCCCATTGCTTGGCCTCCAAGGTCTCCCGATCTAAACCCGTTAGACTTTAGTATCTGGGGTTATTTGAAAAGTTTAGTGTACTCAATACCGATAAACGATCTTCCAGAGTTGCGCCAACGAATAGAACACTGTTGCTAGATAATACGAGAAAAACCCTTGTTTTTTGAAAGAGTGCGCGCTTCCTTTGAAAGCAGATGTAGATCCTGTATCGAAATGGAAGGACGTCATTTTGAACATCTTTTTCAGTTATAATCTGTTTTATGTTAAGATGCAATAATATCGTAATAAAAACCGCTAAAGCAAACTTATTCTGCAATTGCGATAAAATCGCTGTTATCTCGTAAACAGTTAATTTGTGGACATATGTTTATTATGACTTTTAACCTTATTTTCGATGGTAGTACATGCCCTTAAAATCTTTAAACGATGTTTCAAAACACCCTGTATATACATTTGTAATACAATACCATTAGTTTCATGTTTTCATGTTGACGTTACTAAAATTCAATTTTCCTGCTCGAGAAGTGAAAGAATAACAAACTGACTGTTACAGCCTCATGTTAAAAACGGAAATATTAAAATTTGAACAATTAGTTATAAATTACATTTCTAGAACAAAAATTCTGAAAGTCACCCCCCACAATCTGTTTCTACTACTTTCGTTTGCGATACTGCAATATTCCATATCTCATCCGTAGTAGCAGCAGCACCTCTGCACAAAAAAAAAACGGTCTCTCGCACAAACACTGACAGATATGCATATCGGCATCAAGATTTAACATATCGCTAACGTTCCAGGAATGAAACGCCGCATTTCCACTGGACGTCGGGCACGCCTCGACATCCCCACATCTGCATCGTAGTTATATTAATGCGGTTTATCGCGAATTTAGCGCACGCGTTGTCCACAGAAACCTAAACGAAATCAGATGTATCTCCGTTGAGCCGTTGATATCCTCTCATTTCTTTCCGACGCAGATGTTGGGCACAAATTAACATTTTTTTTTAGTAAGTGAAATGCATATGCAGTCCGGGAATTGTGTTGTCTTTATTTCCACATATCGCAGTCGTAATTCGATCCAGTAGATGTCGCGCTAGGCGCATAACGCAACCACAAGAGATCTTTGTCGGCACTGTTGCATATGTTGTGATATCATCATCCTTAATTGATTTTTTTTTCCATCACAGGAAATAATTACCGGATTGCTATTGTATTATTGCATTCATATTAATCTGAGTGAGTAATGTAATATTATGGTGCCGTTAGTTAATTTCAAACAAACCTACGTAGAATTAATAAGAGTGGTTACATCGTACGACATTTTAGTAGCATTAACGGTGTCGTAGGATGTATGGAAGATATTTTGCCTATTAAATTATCTGTTTTAATATTTCTTCGCCCCCTACGTAAATGTTTTATAGAGATTGCCCAACCCATTTCCGGAGTTGTACATTTGCGAATAGCATTGAAGACTTCACTGACAATTAAAAGTTAACGAATATTGTATGCAATAGCTGCGTTATACAGGTTTGCCGTCAAGGCATCCGAGGAACTTTGTATATGAATTCAATGACTAATTTTTAGCTAAAGTTATTCTACTCTGTTTTCCAATGTTCTTGAAATATCGCAGATTGTACTTGACAGGTCTTATGGACAGATGCTAATAAAGATGATATTGTCACTTCTTTAATTGCCATCATTGACATTTGATTATTTTTATTGTGTAATTTGTATTAAAATCATGCCTGTAATTTATTCAAATGAAGAATACAAACCGCCATCTTCCAGGCAAGCAAACATTCAGTAGAATCTTTACAACACTTTGATTGATTAACATCTATGTTCCCTAAACCGACTTATAGTAAAAGAGAACTTAAACAAAGAAACAATGCTGCAGAAGTGTCTTGAGGTTGACGAAAATGATCCTGATGCTACTATGAGAAGGATCTACTGTAACAAACGAAGGCTGTGGAAGATACTTTGCGAGGAAATGGATTACATCTCTCACATATATTAACTGGTGCAAGAACTTTTTCTACGGAGTCTTTATGAATGATAGAGCAATCACCTAGATACTCTTTCAAGGACCTTTTTCTGTGACAAAGCTACATTTACAAGAGGTGGAACAACAATTTCCACAACAAACATGTATGCGTTATCAAAAACTCTCATGTTGTTCGAGAAACCCATTTCCATAAAAAGATTCTCCGTAAATGTTTGCGCTGGAATAATTAACAATGAAGTTATCGAACCACATATTTACCGAAGAAAATTTGAATAGCAAAATACAGCGAGTTTTTCTGGCGAATCAGCCACCTCTACTACCTGAGGACATTGTCCTTCAAATCAGAAGGACGACGTTGTTTTTACATGATGGTGCGACAGCCCATTAACAAAGAGTAGGAAGAGCAGTGGGCCCAGTACCGAGCTTGCGCAACACCTGACTTTACACTAAATTCAGATGAGGCCACGCCATCCACCGTAACTATTTGTTTTCTGCTGGCTAAATACGATGTAAGCCAATATTTTATTGAGCCTCTCATGCCCTATAGTTTAAATTTGCGCAAGAGTAATTCATAATTAACTAGATCAAAGACCTTAGACAGATCGACCCAAGAGCCCCATACTCTTGCCACCATTATTCAAATTACCGTGGACTTTAGTTATAGATGAGAGGAAAGCAGTTTAAGTAGATTTTCCTTGAGAAAACCATGCTGAACTTAATGTATCATTAATTAATAAAATTTGATATTTACTCCATCAGCTCCCCCTACAGCATTTGTATTTTTTGGATCAAAAATCGTTTTCTTGTAGTGCTTTATTTATGTTTAATTATTTCTTAACGTACTTATCCAGCATATAATCCTAGTAGCATATTGATAATGTCTTCACCCGCTTTTCTGAATCAAGTTTTACAAATTTCAGCAATTTTAAAACTTCCACTCTTCGAGAGTCAACAATTCCTCTAACTTCCTTGACGAACTTTAAACACGGAGGCTCTTGATATATTAACAAAGCTTAACATGAAGCGCACGTAGATATTTTGTCCTATTCCTTTTTTTTATTGCGATAAACTCCAAACGACCTTAGACTTTGACTTTCAGAATTACGAAACGTTAAGCCCGTTTTAACAAATCCAAAGGTGATACCACGACTTCTATATCAACAAGCAAATTCACGTGGGTGTCCAGGAATGCAAATTGTTTCAAAACACGTACTACTACACGCAGTTGCACCCAGAGATAAATAAAGGCAGTTAGTACCTCAAGGCATTGGTAATTCGATAGCTTTGTTCCGTCGGCGATTAAGTGAATATATAAGTATGTACAGTCAGCGAGATTAATATTTGGCACCATTAAAGCGTCGAGCCATTTGTTCGAATGCTAAATAATGTCGACGACTGTTTATACACTACCGGTCATTGAAGTTAGGACAACTAGTAAATTATTGCTAACTAAATAAAAACGAAAGGAATTCGAAAGAAAATAAAAATGTATTCGTAGAAACAAAAATATAAACAAATAACAAGAAGAAATGAAAAATAAAACAAAACATTCTCATTGAAGTATTACATTACATTCTCGTAGAAGAATCCTCCTTTGGTTTTTAATACAGCCATACGCATGGCATGCGCTCTGTTGATTTTGTCAGAGTTTTCTGGAAACTATTGTTCCATTCAGCTTGGTGAAGTCGCCACAGGTGCTTTTTCGAAGTTGAGCAGACTTTCCTTACTCATCCTACAGTAATTCGATGGGGTTCAAATCCGAACTCTTCACAGGCCATGGCATGATTTCCAAAGCATTATAATCTACTTGAGACGCCAGATAATTTTTGCAGATCTGTGCCGTGTGTTTGGGATCGTTATCGTGCGCAAAACGAAATTCTCTTCAATCAACCGCAATCCTGACGTTACAGTATTTTCTTCCAATATGCGTCTATAATTTTCTTTGCGCATAATGCCGTTCTGCTAAACACCCCCAAATCATAATTGAACCACCACCGTGTTTTACTGTGGGAACGACACAATCGCGCAACATTCGCTCGTCCTTTGTGCGTCTTACAAAAACTCTGCGCTTCTGCCCAAATACTTCGAACTTGGTCAGTGCAAAGAACGTTTCTGAAATCTTCTGTGGTCCAATTTCTATGACTTTCGCCCCCATTGTTATCGTTTTTGGCGGTTCCCACAACGGAGCAACGGTTTTCTTACCGCAGCACTACCGAGTAAACCGGCTTCCCTTAAACAGATCGCTTTGTTTTCGGAGTACTAGGAACTCTCCTTTACCTCCTCCATCGGGATAACGTCTATCCAGGTGTCTGGTTACTCAATTCGCCTTCCACCCGGATAGATAGATAGATAGATAGAGATTTTTCTTGTCGCATTAGACTTGTGTTTCCATCGCCTACGATGGTTGACACAGCTGCTGGCTGTGTCGGATTCACTGCATGATCATCCTAGATCTCCTGTGTCGCCACTGGGTGCCTGGGTCATAATCCTGTGATTGTGTGACGAGAGGATTGGGATGATCCCTAGCCTTCTCGAATGGTTTCCCATCTATTTTTCAAGATGTATTCCCATACGGATTCCATCTTGGTACCCCTTTGGATGGTGTCGTTCCTGACGTACCAAGGTGCTCCTAGGGTCATCCGGAGCGTCTTGTTCTGAAACATAACAAGTTTTTTGATATGATATGGCGCAACCGTTGCCCAGCAAGGCACGACATATGTCAAAGAAGCTCAGATAATGGACTTGTAGATCCTGCTCTTACAAGCAGTATCAACTCTACTTGTCCAATCCTCTTGCACGGTTGACGGCGTAGTCTACATGTGGTCCCTATGTGAAGTCCCATGAGAACTCCCAGGGCACGACGCCTTGTATGGTCAGTTCGATTAGGTCTCCATGTTTGTGCTTTCGCATTCCGGACCGTGAGAATAGCACTGCCGCGCTTTTCTCCGGATGAATGTCGATCCTCCATCGCTCGTACCATTGCTCCAGCAAGTCCAACCCTTACTGGAGACGGTCGTCTATTAGTCGGGCATCTGTTGATTGTGTGTATAAACATACATGCCGGTATGTCGGCGGGGTAGACGTTGTAGAGCAGCGTGGTGAGTGTCAACCCTTGAGGCACGCCCGCTGTTATTGTCCTTATGGTGGAATAGGTGTTCCGCAGCTTCACCCGAAAAGTCCTCTAGGAAAGGAACAAACGGATCAGCAGTAACAATCTCTTGGAGATTCCCTGACTGAGCATTTTCTAAGGTAAAGTCTGATGCCAAACCTTGCCAAACGCTTTTGTGATATCCAAGAAGACTGTGCCTGTGTATTGACGCTTGTTGAATCCGTCTTTGACCTTTTCAACAACAACGTAGTACTTGCAGCGTGGTGGAGTGCTGTGAGCGAAACCCGAACTGGGTGTCCGGGATGATGTGGCCTTCCTCTACCTCGTCTCGTAGCCGATTCAGGATGAGCTTGTCGGCAACCTTCCCTAGGCTGGAAGTAGACTGATAAGTCTGTAGTCGTCTGTCCACATGGGCCTTTTTCTTTATCACGATGACATCAGCCATTTTCCAGGAGGAGAGGAATTGGCATAAGCGAAGCACCGCGTTAAAGATATTGGTGATAAAGACGATTGCCTTCCAAAGCAGATTTCTTAGGGCCTGATTCGGTATATTGTCGGGGCCAGGAGCCTTCCGACGTCGAAGCCTCTTCAGGACCTCCCTTAAACGACGTTTAGTTGTTGTTAATTCTTTCTCTCTTGTTTTCTCTTGTTCAACACTTTAAGGCGTCGATCTTCTGCGTTGGTTGTTATCCGTGACGGACCTGGGCGATTCCGTTCTTCGAATGTTCCGGTGTCTCGGTAGCGACGAATAGTGTAATGCTTTTTTTTTTCTTCTATAACACACACATAATGTACTTCCTCGTGTAATGTGATAATAGCCGATCCCTTTTCTATGCACTTATCGGCTTTCCTTTCGGCATTTTTTAAATACTATTTATTTATTTATTTATTTATTTTTAGTTTGGGAAGCTAACAGGTGAACCCAAAAGAGCTTCCACAAACATACATATATATTACAGTACTATACGTTTAATACAATTTAATATATAATTATTAATATTTAATTCAACAATAATAAAGCTAATGCAATAGAAAAAAAAATGGAAAAAATCGAATAAGAAAGCGAGAAAAGAAAAAAAGTAGTGCGAGAAATTAGAAAAAAATTACAGTAATATACTACGGTAACGGTGGACAACAGATGATTTATATTGCCGTAGACTCTGATGAAATATATCAATATCATTGACAGCGTTATTATATGTGAGGGTGGTTCGGTAAATAGGTGAATTTAATCCAATATTAGTTCTCTGAATTTCGCAGTAAAATGTACCAGATAATCGAGAATTCAATCTCGGGACAGTAAAGTTCAAAGAAACGATGAGGCTAGGACTATTAAACAAGTTATTCATTAATTTATAAAGCACTACTAATCCGTTAACGTGACATCTGTTTTCAAGGGTGAGTAGATTATATTTCAAAAGATCAACATTGTAATTGTAGCTAGGAGCGAAAAATTTAATGTTTAAATATCTAACAAATTTTTTCTGCACTTTTTCAATCCTATAAATGTGTGGTTTATACAAGGGATTCCAAATGATACTACCATAATCGAGCGTATTAATTACTAGAGATTTATAAAGGCTAATAATACATTTTATGTTTTGAAAGGCGTTTGATATACGAATTATGAAATGCTTTTCTAACTACGTTATCAATATGAAACTGAAAGGATAATTTGGAGTCAAAAATCAGGCCAAGATCATTAATTTGTGTGACTTCTTGTATCTTATTATTATCAATAGTGTAGTCAAACTGGTGAAATCTTTTTTTCTTAGTAAAACGTATAAATTTGCATTTTCTTATGTTCTATTACCACAAACACCACAATTGAACAACCATATCGTAACTGGTTTACTAATAGAATAATTCACAACAAGTACGATATCAATGTCGACCCACCCCTCTATTGTAAAGATGTTTGTTGGCTTTCCTTTAAATATCGTTTGTAATGATTTTATTACCTGCTATTGGGTTAAATAAAATTTTCTCTTTAATAGGCCTAATCTAATGATGATTCCCGTTTTAAATACATTGTTGTTACGCTTACTTATTATAGAAATTTTTGCAATAAAGTTAAAAGTATTAAATATTAAAAAAAATTTGAAATAATTTTTTCTAAATTATGCTAGTTATCCTAACTTCAATGGCCGGTAGTGTATATATAAAAAAAATCAATTTGAATGCTTGAATAAACTAAATTCATGTAATTATCTCCTTTATTTAATCAACGCAATACGTAAGCAATTAAATGCAAATATTCATTATTATTTAGTGTATATTTATTGTTTGTAAAATATTAAATAAATTTATACGAGCCGGTTCAAGAGTTCAAAAGCGATCTCGCCGAAAAAACCGACCGCAGTGCTTCCATAAATATACCGATGACTTCAGAACGAGACGAGATAGAAGATATACTTTTCCATGTCGTACACGATGTAGATTGCGGAATGTTTGAGTGTATATTTTCGCATTTGACATATTTGATAAACTCGAAACTTTATATATATATACGTACAGAATATGCGAGCGAAGCGAGCAATAATAAATAACAACAATCCACATATGATCTCGCGTGTTACACTTTTACACTGCGGGTGCCAGTCTGTTTGTATATGGAAGAGTTCGTGAGCCTTCTCCTCTCCATTCATAAGTTTCATTCATGTTTGACGACGCCGGCCGTGTATATATTAATTATTATGTAATTGTTGCGTTGGCTGCGCATTGTTAAAATACAATAGGAAACTGAATAATGATAAATATTCCTACACCGCCGTAGCAGTATGTTATTATATACCTGTGTATGTTGGCTGACGAAATGATGAAATTAAAAGCTAAGTGTGTGGTGAATGCATCATTTATTTAGGGACATTTAAATGACAGAGTGTAAGTACTTTATTTACTTTATTGCTTTTAATACTCTCTTATTATATACTGCATTTATTGGTAATTTTAACATGTATATGTACAAAACGATACCTAATAGATAATTTACTTTATTTATATTAAATCTGTGTAGTTTATCTGTCATAATCATTATTTTATCATCTACAACTTAAAGATAAATAAGAGACTTATTAAATTCTGACAACTGTATCATAACAATTTCAAATATAACTACAACGAAAAGAAGACACGTTATCTAGCAATTAACACTCCAATAACTACTTTCTCCAAATCAAGCAATATTTTGCTACACTGGCCATTTGCTTACATCAAGAAATGACATTAGCCGACAATTTTTTTTTCCTTATAACTGTTATAAAAATGGGTGTAAAGTTCTTACAGTCTTTAACTGAAGCCATAACCAGAAACCAAATCTTGCCACCACGTCTAGTTTTAGAATTATAATCATACTCCGTTAGTAGATAAATAATAATTGAAGATACGAGTAATGAAGGTGCTATGTCGCATTTTAAAAACTGTCTTTTTTGCATGAATCAAGGTGTTTTGTACCCATCTTTCACATAGCACCATCGAAAATTCCAGAAATTCAAGAACACTCGAGTCTTGTGGATGTATGAAGGGGTTATGTTACACTACTTTTGAGAAAAATTACATAAAAAAACTTAATTTCTGAAAAAGTTTGATTTTGTAACATAACACCTTCATCCACTCGTGTCTTCAATTATATTTGCAAATTTCCTTAAACAGAAGTTATACAAAAAATAGATAAGTACAAAAATCTTGACATAACAAACACTAAAATGTTTATTTAGTACCAAGAATACAAAAACACTTAATTGTGCACAAGGGGAAAATTATTGATACAGGGTGATTCAAAAGCACCGTACCACCTTCTAGAGGGTGCTAAAGAATCATTATTTGACGACAAAAATGCAATCGGAATTTCTTTAGAACTTTTAATTTTTTTTTAATGGTTTTAAAAATGAAACAATTCGGCAACATTGTGCATGTTTGCAAACATTTTCAAAGGAATGCCTCCATGCTGCCAGCTCTAAATCCTTCATGGTAGGTTCAAATTTTCAGCTTATGTTCCAACAAACATTTCTTCGTGAACTTTGGTGTCAGAGAGCTTTGGAAACTTATTCGTTATGTATTTAAATCATCAGCATTCTTTTTCTAGTGTTTCTTTTCACAAAGTGTTTAATCAATTCTAATTTATTGTGTAGAGGGGTCACCAAACACCAAATTAGAATTCACTAACGGCTCAAATTTTGTATTAAGTTCCAAGAACAACGTTGGTCTGTGGCTGTCATTCTTTTATTTGGTAATGTTGCTGAACTGTTCGGCTATTCCACAGATACAAAAAACAACAATATTTGGTAAACCCTCCTTACAATCTAAGTAATAAGGAAATAACCTTAAGCTCACCACGGATTTGCCAAAGATGATTTGAATATTGAATGAGATTTAATATAGTTGACATACTGTCATACGTTCTTCTGTGTTTGTAGAATTATCCAATGGAATCCAATGGTTTCGAGTTGCCATTATAAAATAAAAAGCTTTGAGGCTTGTTTTCGACAAATCGATAAACAATCGCAATTCTGTAAGATTATATTCAATACTTATTTCATCGAAAAGTCAATTTATGTCAGTGCAGTAATAGAAACCACTTCCAACTTTGTGAAAAGAACTGAATTCTTCGTGCTGATTTGTCAATATATAGGTTCTTGTAGTGAAATGTAAAAGATTCCATTCTTTTAATCGAGATCCCAAAATTTGTGATTTTTCTTTGGTTAAACCCAAATTGCGTATCAAGTCAATGATATCTGATTGAGTAATAAGATGTGGTTTGTTAGAAGGAACAAATAGATTACTTGAAAATGACACATTCAAAATATTGTTTATATCATGTCTGTGAAATTTGGAAAAAAAAATGGAGGCATTGAAGTTGGAAGCTCACAATCATGCAGTTCTTTGACGTGACGTGATCTATTGGTTCATACCAATTCATCAGCCTTTCTGAGAAGACTTTAGAATAATTCTTGTTTTTGTACCACTAAGTTAATTTGACATAACACAAAATACGGCATATATGTGGTACCCATCTTTTGCCTTTTGAAGCCAAATCATTGTTCATAACACATTTGAATGAATTTACTTAAACACTTTTTTGCGATTCTGCAACATTTATAATCCCCAAATATAACAAAAAAAATTTTCAGCCTCTTGCACGGTTTTCTATTCTTGAAAATCACACAAAACACAACTTGTGGAATACTGCTTACTTTCTTACCTAATTAAGTGACAGTTCAGTGACATTTCGTTTGCATCAAGGTTGCTTCAAGTTACCGTTTTTTTTGGTATTACGCTCTGTTACTGTAAAAAAGAGAATGTGTAAACTACAAACAGAAAATTAATTCAGATGCATGTGTTATTTAGGTCGTAATGCCGTAATAAAAGGATTCGAAAATATTTTACTTAGTTATTAGGAAGTGTAAATGAATTCCATTCATATCGATATGTTTCAGATCTTGAATGAACTTTTTTATCAGTAATCTCAATGTCGAAAGTATTTAATAATAGCTATTAAACAGGGTAATTATAAATATGTAATTTTAGTACGTGATAAGCTAAAAGAAAATATATGTAACACAAGCTCTCATGTGATTACATGACATAGGAGTTGCTGGAAATTAATTAATTTAGCAAATCTCCTTCTCTTTCAGAAGAATGCCGCAAAAATATGTAGTTTATTGTTAGTTATAGCGATATCTATCTGTTATATAATAATATCAATTTATTGGCTTTATACAAATTATATATGAGTACATATCAAAACCATATATGCCAAAAAGGCTAAATCATCGTAAGATATTCTTCCTTTAGCCTCCAATCACCTATAACATCCAGATTTTCACATTGTAAGGCTCCTGTCACTTATGAGAAAGTTAGTAAAGGAATTAAATTTCTTCGTCTGTAATACAAATGCGACCTAAATAAATATATTATAGTATTCACTAAAAATTAAAGAACGGAAGAATATTGAAAGCAGCAAATTGGCTTTTGAAAATTTTTAATAAATTATTTTTTAGTAAATGTGCAATATACAGGTGTCTCAGCGAAACCGTTCGTTAGAAGTTCTAGCCAAAATGAAAATTTTAAATTGAGAATTAGGTATAATTGGTTGCATTCTCTTTAAGTAAAATATTTTCAGCTTTCTAGCGCTTCCAGCTACTGGAAAGCACCATCTACTTTGTTATTTTAAATTGAACACCCTGTATATTGTTCATATTTGGATTTATCTATTTTTAAGCTTTATAAATACCTTTACTTTTTGTAATTTGTCTCGGCCGTTCTGGGGTTTTTCAATTTTTTTTCTAAAAAAATCTGCTCGAGTTAGTTGTCTAGAGCAGATATAATAAAATATGGGGGTTGCATTTGAAAAAAATTAAATACGGTTTTTCAAAATTTCAAAAAGTTAACGTGCCATAGTCTACAATGTAGACAGCTGTTCTCGGCGTCAAAATATACTCAACATGCGCTGTTCAAGCATGTGGGAGTATGCAAATCCTAGATTTGACAATCCAAAAATCGAGTATTATCTGATTTTTTGAGTAAATGTCTGTTAGAGCAGATTTTTGTTAGAAAAAAAAATTCTCTAGAACAGAATCAAATTACAAAGAGTACAGGTATTTATAAAAATTAAAAATAGATAAATGCAAATATGTTAAAATATACAGAGTGTTCAATTTTAAATAACAAAGTAGATGGTGACTTCTGGTATAATCGAAAGCGTTAGCAATCTGAAAATATTTTACTTAAAGAGAATGCAAATCAAATTTTTATAAACTTCTAACGAATGGTCTGCCTGAGACATCCTGTATAATGTATTGGTAATATAATTCTTAACGAATAAATGTATTTGTATTTTTTTTTTTGAAAAAAAGTCATCTTAATTATTATAGTTATTAGTAGAAATACATTAATTCATTAATTATTTCATACTCTAAACAGCTTGCAATCTTTGCATATTCGCCGTGTTGCTGGCCTTTCAAGATCTTATTATCCACATATTATGTCGATTTGTCGTACGACCAACATATGCCTCGTTAGCTTAAATGGTAGAGCGCTCGCCCGGTAAAGGAGAGTGTGTAGTTTCGAATCCTGCGTGACGATTTTTTTCTTGAGAAGAAAATCTCTTAATTATTAAAGTTATTGCAAACTTCTTCTAGTCACCTCAACCGCTGAAACTGAAACACTGAACTAGTCTGCTGATGATGATAGGTTTGCTATTGAAACCTAAGTCCAGTTTAGTGCAATTTGTGGTGAGCGGTTTAAAAGAAGTTTGCAGTATTACCAGTGCCACAGTTTGGAGTATTTTTGTCATTACAGTTATTAGCAGAAATACATTAATTCGTTAATTATTTCATACTGTAAAAAGATTGCAATCTCTGAATATAATAAATTGTTGTCTGACTCTGAGGGATATTTTAAATTTTTATTAACAAGAAAACGTGATTGCAACTTACCTACATTATACGCACGTAGAAACTAAAAACTATGTGTAAGTGATAAAATTTTATGGGTACTGTTATTTATTTATACACTTTCATGTCAAATAAATAAAAATACACTTGGTTTTTGGAGTTATTACAGCTAAATATGACAAGGTTTATTGACACAGAAAATATGACAGTCATCATCACACTTTATAAAAATAAAATTACGCGAATTAAATCATAAATTACGTTGACGTAAGAGATGATGCTTAAATCGATTAATAAATGTTGCGTAATGTTATTAAATGCAATTTAATTAAACAGCACGTCATATACGGCAAAGTCAGAATATACGTATATTTGGAACCCTTGTAACTACGTATGCAATTAGATAACGCTTTTATTTGAAAAAAAAAAACGTACTTACATAAATACATTTATTGTAATATGCATGTAATTTCTCATCACTTACGAGAAGTTTATAATGTGCGTTTTTCCATAAATTATGTATACAGAATTGCATTCTTTAAGTAAAATTGTAGATATGGATGTTTTAATGACATTTGGGTAACAATAGTGAATAATTTTTGGTGCATTTTAATGTCGTGAAAGGAAATCCAAATTAATTCTTTAATATCTTTAACCGAAGTGACCTTGACCAATATAAAACATATGCAGCATAGTAGTAACCTTCTTCTGGCGCCAACTGTACGAGTTAAAATACGTTAAAGCGGTCGCAAATATTTAACTTTTTCGATGTGATAATCATCCGCATTCCATTCTATTGTATTACAGGCGCAGTAAGCGGTTAATATAAGGCGACGAAAATTTGTCTATGTTCGCGATTATATATTGCGGTAATGTACAGGTACATTAGGCATTCCATTTCGAATAGGTATGTGATGATGTATGTATGTTCCGTTTATTGACTGGAGTTAAACATTATACTCGTACAAACATGGTCACTGTGTTGTTTTCACATTTTTTGAGGTTGTGTGTACTTACGGATTCCACGAATTCTTAAATTTGGGTTTTAATTATTTAATAAGACATCCTATTCCACTGTTAATATTTAATGAGTATCTTACTTTTACATAATAAACGTGAAGATTTTATCTTATCTGTAATAAGAAAGAAAATAAAACATACCGTTATTCTTTACCGGAATGTATCTGGTATTGAGGCACGTACTATTATGTCTATGTATTATTAGTATCCATCTAAATATCCGCATATCATTGTTTGTCGAAGAGGAAGACCCCCAAGTCGGCGAGCCGATGGAATCCATGCAGTCAGCCCGACGTCATCGAGACGAAACTGGTTTTCACAGTGATTTGACAGATATATTTAATTTCTGAGATCATTGTGAAAGCTGATTTTGTTCCATAAATCACCGAGCGAAACCTCCGATCAAGACGCCGAAAACATCGTGAAACTATTAATGAACTATCATTCCAAGTTGGTGTGTACGATATGCAGATCATATGTCTTGAAAGTATGAACGAATAATAATAATTAATAACAGTTGTAGTCGAGTAGTACAGGTGTCCATTAAAGATTAGAAACTTCTTTGATTACAGGGTTCATTCCAGAAAGAGGCGAAACTGCTGCATAATTTAAAAATGTTGGTTAAGCTGTTCCAGAAGTAGGCAAATGCATACTTACTCTGGTATTTTAAATGGAACGCGCCATATATTGCTTGATTTTTAAATTTCACGCAGAAAAATAACACCTTATATAAACTACTATATGTCTATCTGCAATAATAACGTTGTTATTTAGGTACCCTTTTGCAAATACTTTATAGTAAAGAAACTAACAATAATGTAGTCAGGAGAAGAATTGAGAAGGTAGAACGCTATTTTAAAACAAAAAAATGATCTCAAAACAATTAGGCTTAAAACAAGGCTTAAACTGAGAGCAACCCATGAGACAGCAAAAATAGCTTATTTCTCTTTGTTGCAATCACATCCAAGTCATTGGGGACACCATTCTGAAATTTTGCAGCATATGCAGGCAGAATTGTTTCCCTTTTGGAAAAAATACTCTCGTTGTCTAATCTGAAGGTACCCTAACAACCAGAAATATTACATAGATATTTTTGAAAATATATTTTATAAATATTTTTCGTGAGAGGTTTTTGAATATATTTTTCATATTTTTTTCTAAATATAGATAAAATATTCAATTAAAATATTTATTTCATATTTTAAAATTAATGTAAGCGCTATATTTTTTCTAAAATATTTGTAAAATATTTATATGTAAATTGAGATTTTTTATGCAATCTATTTAATTTGTCAAAATGAACTAAAATTGTTCTTGGTTATTTAGAATGTGTAACGTCGATAACGAAAAGTTGAAACATACATAGAGTTGTCTAAAAGGCAAGAACTTGTTTTTTCACACTCACCATACAAGTTAATAATCAATAATTCTGGCATCTTTTAAGGCATACTGAAGATTTATCAAATTAATCACTATTTTTTTAATTGAAGTGTTCTAAATAAAAAACAAACGTATTTATTATCATTTTATTTGAATAAGCCAATAAAAATGAAAAATACTCATTTTTAAGTCTAGCCTTGGCTGGTGCCAGGTACAACCCTATGGCTTTTTTCATATCTTCGGTAGTGGCGCTCTCATGGCGTTTCCTTGTAGCCTCTAAAATAATGCCAATTGTATTAGATCATACCACGAATAAAAACATCGTACAACATTATCAACACCTACTAATATATTTGGAGCATTTACAATAATTGGAGTGGTAGCTACATTCTAATACTTATACGATACTTATTTTTACTTTATTTCATAATATTTGAAAACATTCTACGTACAAACAATAATACAACACAACGTATTCTAACCTCTATTTGAGGTTATGACGCTTATTTACCGAGATGAATCTCTTAAGCAAATCAACTAGCAATTTATCTGGTAGATGCAGTACATATATGATGCATAAAATTCCTACAATTATATTATTAAACAATTTCTGTACATAGCGATATTGAGCATTCCAATTATCGTATAAATGCCATGACATGTTCAAAGTTTTGCTTACCTCGTAGTCACCACAAACACTAAAACACACCCCGCAACAATTAATTACACAGTTAACCCTAATCTGCCCTAATCGTATACTATTATAAACTATAACGTGTAACGGACAAACGAATGAAAATGTTGATGAAACGCACGTGCGCGTATGCATTCTATGTATGTACCTAATCCATAGACGCATAAACAATACTAAATCATATATAACACCGGCACCGTAATGAATAGAGGTGTTGTGTTGACGTTCGCAACTTACAAATATTACAAATAATATAATACAAAACGCAGATATATTAATAGAAAAGTTACAGCGCTCAACTTAGATACTAATTAAATCATATTAGATATATATTATCTAATTTAATCTTTAAACTATCATTTTAAATAGGTACATACCTACTTAATATGCATATTTTACCCATTTTATATTATTCGTCCTACGCACCAAATGTACAAAAGCTAAAATTCAATCTTTTTTTTATATGAAATAAATATTTACAAAAATACAAAGCAAAATATTCTTGCAGAGTTATGAAAAATATATTGAGAAAACATTTGCAATAAAATATTGTTAATGCTACATAATATATATATTTTTTAAATGTTTTCTTAATATATTTTCTATGATATATTTTATGCATATTATATTAATATAACTAATATTCAAGAAAGATTTAATATTTTTTAAATATTTATAAGATATGAAATAAATATTGTTGGTCACTGGGGTATGTTAACTGATGCTGCAATATATATACTTAAGCACAACGAACAAGGGACCACTCCGAAATGGAGACTCACCAAATATTGTACAATGAATCAACTTAGAACAACATACCGTAGACTAAGAATCACCAAGTGATCACCAAAACTCAAAGTTGTATAACCAATTAAAAGAAGTTGTAAAAATCCTACCAGCCATGTTACAATTTGGAGAAATTCATTCACGAGAGATAGTTTAATTAAGTTTTACAATTACTATTTGCTCTGAGTAGTTCATAACATTGCTTCATTTTTGTTTGTTGTTGACGAATTGTATTTGGCGCTCTGTTAACGTTTTCTTGTAGTCCATTGCTTTATATCTATTCTGTTAACGTATTTTTTATTTATTTTACAGGCATACATCTTCGCCCAACCGATTGAAATGATGCTAGTTTTTAAGAAGCTGAAGATTTATTATTCTGTAGGAGTGGATACTGTAACTGTGTAACATAACATTATTTAATAAATTCTTTTTAAATAATCCCTTTTGTTATTATTTATATATTAAAGTTGTACATAAAAAAATTGTCAAACAAAAATATAACAGTCATAATAAGACGAAAATACAATATTAAAGTATATAATTGTAATTATATAATACATAGTAAGTTATCACGAACACGAACGTAAATGAAATAGGTAACCCTTATATACCAATATTCATAAAAGTTAACTGCTTATATATCTTTGCCAAGAGTTATTTCTTTGCTCAAAAAGAAAATATTCAAGCACATGGTCATTATACTACTGCTCTACACTATATGATGACATTTTTATGTGGCGCCTCCACCAAATTTGTACATAAACATATTGAAATAACCCGAGAAGTATATAGAAAATTTGTTTATACAGTAATTTGAAATATAAGTAGGTACTAATAAATGACTGCATAAATATGTCGACAATAACAATAAACTAAAAACGTAATTAGCGTATGCAGGGAGTGTTGATAAAAGGTCTATTAAAATTGCATGACATGTCATTTCGAACATTATATGGAAAATAATTTGAAACAGAGAGTTTAAAAGGTGTTTATGACCAAATTATTACAATATTTTCATCTTGATTACTGTTTCTTAGGTAGATCATTATCTAGATGAGTTGGATAATTACGAAAATAGTTTCATAGGGCACTGTAAGAGATATGAATTTCATACATATTTTTATAGGCTGATAAATAATGGGCTATAAATATACGTAAATAATATAGTACATCTGTTAAAATAAGCATTCTAATTCTTATTAATTGGAAATTCCTACTTCTTCATATTGAAGATACTATCGTTCTTTTCATGAACTTTAACATATGACCTCCTATTTGGTAGCAGTATCACCCCATTCAATTTAATGTATTAGCGAGAAATAATATTATTATATTTAATCGTACTTTCCATTAATAAAACGTGTACAACTATTATGCTTTACCTATTTTCCAAATACTTGTGCTGGCACGATTTTTGATTGGACAACTCACCACAGTTGTACCTTTGCTTGCAGATAGATAGTTTACTAGACCCTATAATTGCTTATACACAAATGGGCCACCTACAAATATAGATGTGTAAAAAAGAAAAAAAAACATAAATATTGTAACAGTTGTGCCTAATCAGAGATCCTTTTAATTTATTTTTGGAAGCTGAGACACTGGTCGAACACCGAATGCTTTTACAGTAAATCGAATTAAGGCTGTTTTGTAAGATGTTGTTACTGTTTTTGGTTTCATAATTATCTGTATCATGAGTTCAAAATTTCCCTTTGCTTTAAGAGTACATGTAAGTACAATAAAAAACGTATCAGCAAATTATGAGTTTTTAACAACTCTCTGCGTGATTACTTGTAACTTAGACCCCAAATAACAATCTCACAATGCGTTTCTATAATAAAACAAAACACGATCTGCATCTTTTGCTTGTCCCTAGACTATTATAAGAGATCACACTACATTCATTTAAATATTATACATCCAACAATGTTGCCGTAGACAATATGTACAATATGTTGAGAGTAATTATGAAATATCTACTCTTTTCTAAGCCTAAACGCATACATATGATCTATGTGGTATCCCCAAGTAAAATGGCAATCAAAATTTTTACATTTTTTTTAGAGTTATAAATTGTTTGTTTGCTAAATACAAAATCATCAAGTGATTTTTTAAATTTATTTTACTTAAAATCCATTTTTTGGAGAATATTGATTAATCAGCATTTACTACACTACTCAAATAAAAGACTACAAAGCTGCTTAACCTATATATTAGAAGAGTAACTGCTTTTATATACTGCAACAATCCACCAGTTTTTAGGATACAAAATATACCTTGGCAATTGAAATATACTCGGTGATGTCATTTACGAAAACCAAAAAAAAAATAAAAAATAGAGGTTCCAAAACGCTATCCTGCGGCATCCCCATACCTAGTATGGAGGTACTAAATTCCTGTAAACTGCTGTTGCCAACCCTAATGATTAAGACTGCTTTGGTGCAAAAAGGACACTATCTAATTCTTAATAAAACCCCTTATGCCCAAGTTAAAATTTTTTGTTGATATAAAATAAATATTGAATCTGTAAAGGCGAACCAAGTTTTCGATTTTCCAGCATTTGCAAGTAGCTTAACCTGTACACATAACAGTAAAGAAAAATTATGAGTTTGAGCAATGAGCAATAATGCAATTCAAGAAATTTCAAACACATTATCGTAATATCTGATTCTAAGTATTAAGTTGGCAATTATTGTTTTCTGTATACGCTGCATGATATGCAAGTCATTCAATTCGTATATTCGTAATACCATTCAAACCACTTGATCGCTGCAGAAGGTATCATATTTCATTAGAGGTAAATTGATTTGGTACGTGATTGTTTTCAATAGAATCTGACAATTATTTCCAAGATGTCGATTTTGACATGTCTTATAAGTACACAACATTAATATGTATCATGATTATATTCATGCGATTGTCTGCAGGTGCTCAAAAATTTCTAAAATGGCAAGCATATTACTGTTGTTAATAATTAGTTATTCTTAGAAATTTAAAACAGTCAGTACAAAAAAAATACTGTATTTTAATCTTATTATTATAATGTTTAAAAGAGCTGTTGAATTTAATCAAATGCTTTTTTAAAATAAATGAAAAAATCGTTGTAAAGTTACTACGGTTATTTTCACAAATAAATCAATTTTGGATTATATTCTAAGTATCCAGTGAACGTTATATGTGAAGGTTAGATAAGAGTAATAAAACTCGTTCTTTCGTTCATTTAATATTTATTATTTGATTACTAGTTTCGGCTTTTTAAAAAGCCATCTTCAGATCAACGTCAAAGAAAGGTAAAATCGTCGATTATCAAAATAAAAAACACCAAACATGAAAATAAATTAAGCGGACACCAACAATTATACAAATAAATTAAATATAAATTTTAAGTATAAGAAAAACTTTTTACACAGAATGACAGTGATACAAATGATTCAAACATATGAAAACCGTGTCTAATAATTTTGGATTAAATGTAGTATGGTTTCATTAGTGTACGTTTGGCTTACCACCCCAAAAGGGTTTTTAAAGCAATACTTAACGACAAAAGAGGCTTGGGTACATGTTTCAATGTTTAAACGGGTTACGGTTCATTGGGGCTGAATCAAACGCAATGAGTGTTAGTGCTAAAAAGCCTTTGTTATTTGTTTTATTGCACAACGTTCTAACCAAAAGATTAATGACAATATATTTGCTCTGTTTCTGTAATTCTCAACTTTATCATTTGCATGATCGAAGAGAGAATAAATGGTGCCACCCAATGTTGAGAGTTGAAATGACAGATTTTAGATTTTCTTACCAACTGAAAGTTCAAAGTTCACACTTTACTTTTGATTTCAATCTCTATAAATTGTAAAATAGGAAATTTGAAGCCATTTGGTTGTTATTTATTTAGTCAAAAAACTATTTAGGATCTTCATTTCAAATTCATTAATAGAATGCATTACAGAATTATTAACATTTAATGTAATGTCGTTTACAGTTGCTTCATATAGCTATAAGACGAAAAGAAATTCCAAACAATTATTTTGGACAAAAGTATTCAAATATCGCAGAAATAAGAAATTAAGAAGCCTAAACGTTTAAGTAAATATATCCTTTACTATACTCGTTAAATTATGACAAGTTAAATTAGGTAAACAATATTCAACCCAAAAGAGGAAACAGATGTTTTTCCTCACTCAGTTTTCAGAAGAGGGCTTTTGTCAAATTCTCGTCTAGTGACGGCTCACTTTGAAAAGATTAGTCGTATCAGATTACAAATAGCCCGCTAAAGATTGCGTTCCATTATTATTTTACAAGACAAACTCGATAATTAACTGTGTTACAATATTTTGGAATTGCATAAATGACAATTATAAGATTTCCGATATCATTTGCAATTAAATTTATTGTAATTGTCCTAAATGTAGGTGCTTTTATAATACGAAAGGTGTATATTGGGTTGTCTATATAATAGTAAAGCGAATGTCTACAATTCTGAATTCAATGAAAATAAATTCCCAAGTAAACTTATGTATCTAAGTACACAGTATTCATAAACTTTTTGATTTGGTATATCTAACAAAAAGTTAGTTCTATAAGCATAGAATAATTGTAAAAGAATATGCTTAGATTATGCTGGGAATATTCTCCTTTCTCTGCATAAAGTACACCATTTAACATAATAACTTTACCTACGTTAGAGCGACTGCATAACTGACTGCTTGTTAAAGTAATTTAAAAGATTAAAACATATTTCGTAATACATATTGTTAAACTGTGACAGTATATTACCGTATCTTATTATTATTAGTATTAAAACGAATATTCAAAATTTTTAATCCAAACAAGAAAACCGTTCCTTTTCGTAATAAAAACATTTCAATCTGTATCGAATCTTACATGTATTTGTTCGTAATATTTTGACAGGCATCCTCTATACATAGGTGCCAAAAAAAGAGGCATAATTCATTAGCTACATATTGTGGGATCGATTTCAACGACTCATGGATCGCGGGGTCCCAAACCCGTTATCTCCCTCCCTTCCTCACCTCTTCGTCGAATGCGACTTAAGTACATACACGACAAATTTTCTTAATTTGATTGATGACCGCCCATCTCTTCAATGACTCGATAACATTCCAAGTAATCGTCCCTCTTTCGAAAATCATCCGTATATTGAGATGTAAATGGAACTGTAACGAATCGGACGTGAATGTAAACAAAAATATCGCGTTGAAAAGAGAAGATGCAACGCACAAAGGGCATTTCAAAAGGCTTGGACTGCGGTTTTGTATCTCGATTAATTTTATTGGGTGTTACTTTTTGCCTTTGTATTCACGTTTCATTGCTAGCCATTACGTAATCGCTGTTACCTACAGCTTTTTTAGAAGGGATTTTCGCTTTTAAATCTTTTTAAAAGGTTCAACCCTGTAAATATGAAAAGTGTATGAGAAATTTCTTTTCCCGTAACTTGTAAATATTGTAACATCGCAAAAGAATGTGTTATTGACGTGTATAAAACATATAATTTAAGATTGTTATTTCGCCATGATCCATTTCAAGAAGAAAGAAAATTCGACGAGAAAAAGGAAATTTAATAAAAAGATGAAAATTTTGCAAATACAGGCTGTTTTTCATAAATGACACTGTTGCTGTCTTAAGAAATGTAGAAGATAAGGAATCAGTTAAATAAGGAACAACTTGCGTATTTTAGAGACTAATGAAATGTATTAAATAATAAAATTTTTCCAAAACTTATCTTTCTTTAATATTTGAAGTTTTGAAAAAAATGAAAAAAAAAATGTATTAAGATTTTTTGTTATGTAATAATTTGGCATAAGTTACATAATAATCAAATTTACAATTCCAAGTTTGGACACTTTACCGTGTTTACGCAATAATTAGTAATACGATCCATATTTTGTGCTTTTAAACAGTATTTTTAATGTTTCTCTCATTTAACTGACTCTTGTATCGCCTACACTTTCCGAGATAGCAATAGTGTTCTTGTCAAAACCATCCTCTATGTCTTTAAAATTAATGCATTTGCGGAACAAGATTTATTAGGACATTTTGCTTTGCAATTATATTAGGTAGCTCTATCAAATTTTTGAACACTCAACTCCTGGAGAAGCATAGATATTGCTATGTTACCCATAAATGTTAAATCCTACCGAGACTACTATAAAGAATATTTGTATGTACCAAGTAATTCAGTAAGGGTAGCGACTATTAGGCCTAAAGCTTTAGGAAAATAAATTCACAATTAATGCAGCTACCAGAACTTACAAAAACTAAAACTAAAAAAAATAAAAAATAAACTTTTAATGTTCGAAATTCCACTAGGGAATATGTTTACCATGTTCAATCATAAAATCAGTACTTAATAAATAATAAATTAAGAAATAACCCGAATGATTCCAAACTTAATCAAGGATTAGCAAGCTAGTAAAAAGCTCAACATATTTTTGTAGGGAAATATTGAAAAAAAAAAACATGGATTATATCAACATATTTTTACTTTGTATTCTGCATTGTCAAATTTTCGACAACCAAATTTTGTTGTCTTCCTCAGTGTAGACTAAAATGTAAGAATAATGATATAAACAAAAGATAAATTATAATAAATATTACAAATCAGTAAATTACTAAATCCTAGCCGTTGTTGAGTCAAATTTTTCACCGAACTGAAAGACAAGGTAATAAATCTTACAGAAAGATCTAATGCGGTCTATTTTATACCAGGGAAGGATTGTTCCTCCTGTTACATAGGACAAACATCTCAAAAACTAAAAAAATAGACTTGTTACACATAACAGAGATGTAAATAATAAATCCACCTCAACTGCCCTCAGTTGTCATCGTGTAACACATAATTATCATTTTAATTTTAGGAATTTTAGCAACAGAATCCATTGTGTGTGGTGGTTCGTAAACAGTCATTTGAATTCAATTAACCTTAAAAGAGATACTGAAGGACTGTGAAGTGTCATTTATGCTGATTTATTTAGTTGCCAATATATTTCTTTTTTAAATATAAATTTTATTCATTTCGTTGTTATTTTTGTTTCTTTTACTTTGAATGTATTTGCTTTCAAGTCTTTCCAACATGTGTGTATGTTATTTTTCTACATCTTCGTAGCCTTTTTTGCTAAACGTCCCAGATTGTTCTTGCTTGTTTTGACGCACTTGCATATAATGTTTTCGACCTAACTAACGATAGGATTTTACTAACCTCCTATATTGTCACTGTATTATAATTTATATTCATTGTATTTGATCCTACTTTTGTTAATATCATTGTTCTTAAAGGTGTCTATAAAGGAGCAATGAAAATCACATGTTGTACGAAAATGAATCCGTAATATGTAATATGTTAATGTAGAGTAAGAAACTGTTTATTAAACTTTATGGATTAAAATAAAGAAATCCAAACATTCTTCCAATGCTCAGCCACAAAAATTTAGTAGTCGGCCGCGCTGAATCCTGTACTCGGCTGTAGTAAATAAAGTGTACTCGGTCCATTGCAAATTAATTGCAATTTTGGCATATCTCAGAAATTCTGTGCACTTTAAATGATACAATGAAGAGCACTTGTCACAGCCAATATTCTTTAAGTCATTATCTTCTGTATCACTTATCATCTCTCCTTCACATTTTACACATCGTAGGTTTGTTTGTTATGCGCGTATAGTGTACTACCCTAATTTTAAGTTACACTAAAACGTACTAATTTATACACTTGAAAGTTGAAGTGGGGTGTGAAAAGATGTAAGAATTTTAACAAACGCTTAATGTGTACGTGATGTAAAAATACATAGACTTTATTTCGATTTGCAAGAGGGCTGATTACTGGACGCAACAAAAGCAGAAAGTCGGCCATTTCCTTTGAAGTACGTTTGAAAGTGGCCGACTACTAGTAAAATCACTACTACTGATAACTAACGCCAGACTTCTCATATCCAAAAACAACTCAGTTATTAACAGTACATTTTATCTGAATATGGTAAAATCCTCAAAATCCAATAGTCGGCCAGGAGAGGCTGACTACTAAATCCAGTACTCAGCCTTCTGTATATTTAAGTATTTTATAAATATCAATGCTATCTGAGTACAAATAAGTGTTAAAAATTATTTCTTTGTTTTAAAGAAGAACTAAGAACACTACATTTTCGCAAAATATAATAATAAATATTTACCTCTCTAGATACTTCACTTAAGAAGAGAAACTGTATTGCATGAATGGTCACGCCTACGCAAGTGTAGATGAATATTGATTCATCGTCTGATTTAATTAATCATTTATTACTGGACAACTATTTGTAGCAGCCAATAACGTATTAGACATGAGTTTAAACTTTTTCATTCGACTTCGAAAGAATATAAACTCTATTTATATGGATAAAAACTGCAGAAATGCTGACTACTGGAGCATGGCTGACTACTGGGTATTTTACCCTATGTCGTTAATAATATAAAGAGACCAAAAAGACCAACACGTTTATGTATCCGACCCTACTTAAGTAAACTTTACAAAAAATGTCCAAAAATGACTTCGGGTGTTTGTCAAATAAAATTAGAGAGAAGAATAAGGAAGATGGATACAAACATAAGAAGTGCAATACCGATTACAACAAGATTGGCAATCACTCTGCGTTTTCTTGCGATCTGGCAATACTCAACTCAATTCAACTACAGTATACGCTCAGTATATGTGTGGGAAGCATTCATTTTATTTTCTGATAGTAGAAAAAGTGGTTACCATTAGATTAGATAAAACGTATGAAAACAGGAAGAAGTCCTTTCCAATCAGCGGTTTATTTTAATGGATCATCTTAACATGTTTCGACCTGGGGCCATCAATGCAAATCATATCATATATTCTTTGCATTTAGTTAAATACACACGAGGTTTAAACCTTCTCTATTGTAATATGTTTTGTGCATCAAACGCCTTTCATTAATTTTAGTATTTTATATCTTATTTTTATTATTATTTTATCTAATATATTCAAATCATTCAGATGTTCTTGACAATTTTCGGACCAGTTTTCTCATGTATTTTTGTAACGACGTATCTTTCATGCTTCTGAAGATGGCCTCAGGTCGAAACATCCATTTAATTTAAAGGATCATCAAAGACGATCCTTTAAAATAAACCCCTGATTGGAAAGGACTTTTTCCTCTTTTTAAGAAAATATCTTTTTGCTGGAAATAAAAATGCATTTTTTTGCGTTTACATAACCAATACTTTTAACAAAGGATCAGATTGCATATATACAGAGTGTATCAAATTAAAAGGTAAATTTTGCTTGGGTGTTAACTACACGACATGTAAAGCACAAACCCGCCGAAACCGTATTTTATCATAAAAAAAAAAAAAAAAAAATACCCGCTAAACGTGGTATTATGTATAAATATATTGCACTCATTTAGTATTATTCTTAATGGTATACCGTAAGTTACTTTAACGTCATTCTGAATAAATAAAGGCCAATCGGCCAGTGTGCCCTTGTAAAAATAGCAAAATTGAGGCATTTTAAATTTCTTCTTTTTATAAAATAAACATTCCTTATTCGTTAAGAGCATTCTACGTAAGTCTACAAAGTATTATTTTTAATATCCTGATAAGACGTTCGAGTTTCACCGGATATGCGACTTCAGTAGTTACAAAAAACGTAAATATTTTTCTTTTGCTTTGTCGAATCGAGAGTTAGTTGGTAATAAACGGTACCACATGAATCTGAGTTATTTCTTTTGGATTTATTTAATCAAATAACGCAAAATGAATTGAATCGAATTATACAGAAATAAATGTAGATATAGAAAATTTGCAAACACGCCTTTTTACTATGATGTCGCGCGAAAATGAATCTATACATTCCCGCGCTTTTGCCGATGCATCAAGCTTCGATTTTCTTTATATGAAATCATAATGGTCCTGAAAAGGATCGTTTTTTTCGAGACGGGAAGAATTTAAATAAAATGTTCGAAGTGGCTTGCACTTCAAGAAGCGATCCACACAAAACTAACAGCGGTAATGGCTGAATGATATTGGTATGTGGGGGTATACTCGGGACAGCATTTAGGTTGGGCACAGGTGCGGCTCTAGCCCACGGCATTTACAAAATATTTTTTTTCTCGTTAATGCTTACAGATAAACCCCCTGTGCATTAAGAGTTTTTGATCGTATATGATTACAGCTGCTACATATTATTATATTTACCTCTATATCTGATACACCCTGTATGAAGTAAATATAATTTTAACGTTTATCAGACGTTTGCAGCCAGTGAAATTGATAAGTCAAAATTTGGAACATTATTTATACATTTGATACATTAGGAAATAAAATATACATGACGATAATTATATTTGCACCTCAAACTGATAAAATGAATTTGGGCAGGATGTAAACGTTTACGTTAAAAAAAAAAATACAAAATCTCGTAAAGTATCGCTATACACGATATTTCACAATCTTGATAGGAGATTTAGTCTGAGGGGGATTTTTAATACTTGTTTCGGTCGGAAATGGATGATGTTTCCCTTTCATTCCGCAGCTCTCTGGAGGGCTAGGACGCGCCGGGCTATAAAATATGAAACCGCCTAAATGGTAAATCATTTCACTTTTATTACTACACTCTCTTTGCGTTTTCATGTGTGTGTGTGCGCGCGCGCGTTTCTACATGGCTCTTCCGATTTGAAACAGTAAACATGTCAAACGCCCAGTAAATAATGCCACGGATCGTAAAATCGTTTCGTTCAATCGAACTGTTTATTTTTTCTTCCGGAGAATTTCGACAGCTGAACATCCCTTAAACTGTACTTTGTATTCACAAAAATTGATTCACTTGTTGTATGCGTGTCTGAACTGAGTGTTTATGGAACTTGTTAAATATGACAGAATCAGGAATGTTTACCAAGAATAAATACAAAAAAAAAAAAATGAAAATGTAGGTACAGCTCTCGACATTATTATTTTGCACTCAAATATTTTGATGGTGCTAAATATTAATGTCGGAAACTGTTCCGGGTGAATAACATAAATTCATTTTGTGAAGGTCTTGCTAATGAGCACTTTCAATCCATTTATGCTGCACAAGATGTCAACGAAAAATATAGGAGCTTTATTAATATTTTTAAATAGTACACCCTAAAAAAAATGTGGTAAAATTACACCAAAAATAGATGGCAACTGGGCTAACCGCCTATTTTTGGGGTAATATTACACCTATAGGAGATTTCACATGCTTGTGGAATATTCCTTGAAAGTGTGGTAATTTTCCCTGGTAAATTTACACATCTAAAGTAATATTCCCTAATGGAATGGAATAATTTCAGGTAGATTTACCACACCTTCAAGGAATATTCCACCAGTATGTAAAAAATCCCCTATAGGTGCAGATTTACCCCAAAAATAGGCGGTAGCCCAGTTGCCATCTATTTTGGGGTAATTTTACCACATTTTTTTTAATGTATAGATTAGAGTAACAACAAAGAAATTAGAAATAATTGATTATTAGGTTGTTTTATCATCCAGAAATATTAAGTTTCAGTTATCTAATAAGATGTTTATGTCATTTAGAAATTAATGCAGATTCTCCACTTAAATATTCAAAATATACCATTTATAATATTAGATTTAATTTTAATAATTTCTGAAAGATATATTAATTAGTTGGATTACCGAGAGTTTACAATAATTTCAATAAATTTTTAAATTCAATAAGCAATGTTTTAAAGAGTAAACATTTTGGGAGAAAGGTCGATAAGAAAAGCCAATAGTTACTAAGAATTGGTTGTATTCATAATGCAAAGATCTAGTTGAATGTAACCATAAAATAAATTTTGACTAACAAAATACATTAAAAAATCTTACCAATTTGAGTTTGGATTTGGAGCTTTTTTATTTTTGTTGCCCTGTTCAGGGTATATTTTTAAAAAAAACACCTCTGCAGAACTTCTAATGTGTTAGAAGCTTCTTTTGCGTACTGCAAATGAAAATTAAAATATGCCGCCATCATTTGTTGTAACGCAGAACGAAATGAATCTGTTGGGTCTAATAACTGTCTTTCTACCATTAAAGAATGCGACTTCACATTTCCTAGAAAAGAAAAATAAATGTAAAAAACATATGAAATAAATATATTTTTATTAATACCTTCTTCCATCAACGGTGTATTCACCTCAATTTCTTCAAGTTTAGATTTATCCTGAAAATTTTTAATAAATTTAGCATTTAAAAATATATTGTATGTAGATAATAGTGCTGCGAATCGAAGCGTCTTTATGTAAAACCGGGGTTTGGATGCAGTGATTAATCGTCTTTAAAAATTGTAACCGGTAAAACTGGTTTTCAAAATCAAAACCGGTTTTTAAAAGCAGATTATTGCGCTTAAATTGGTTTTTCGAATTCAAAATACATAGCATTTTTAAAAAAGTAATAAGTAGTGTTTTTAGTTTGAAACTGGTTTTGAAAATCGATTTTAAAAACTGAATTTTAAAAACCGATTTTTACTAAAAATCGATTAACCGGTTTTTGATATCTGGCGATTCCCGTAATGCTAGTATATACATAAATAATGTTTTGTGATTAACTATTTAACTCAAATTTGCCGTCCTGCGGTCTTGCACATTTGCATGTATAAGTGCTTAATACCTACTTTACTTTTGTCATTAAATCCTAGAGTAAAACCAAAATAGTCTCTTCCTTACTTTACTTGTATCATCACTTAACAACGAAAACTTAGCTTCCAATAACGGCAAGACACTAGTCGTTTTATATTTCCAAATGTTTAATTTAATGAAAGAAAAAAAAAAGAATTGACTCCTTCAAAACGAAGACTTTCTGTTGTTTAAATTGAAAAGTTTGATACGATAATTTTCTGCGTGTCACTTGCACGTTGAAAACTTTAAATAAATGTATCATATCTTGCAGCAATAATACCGCCAAATGCTATTGAGGTTAAGTTCTCAGTATATCATATTAGATATCCATACGCAGGTGTATGTCTATTATTTATGTGTGCTGTCATAGCTAAATACATGGTAATCATCTCAATACATAATTAATGTAAAATGAACTTACCTCAATCTTTATTTGCAAGACAAAATGAAAAACACACCATTTACATTTATGCGTTGAAGCCATCAGTGTAGCCGCACTTGTATTCAAAGTGCGTACCTCAAACGCTTGCGCGTTGTATAGTGGACGGCTATTTAATGCATTCTCCTAACGGGTTTAATTTTTGATCAAGCGACACAATGTAATGCAATGTTAAAAAAAAGCATTTTGTGTTCCAATCAAATAATTAATATTTATATAAAACCCTTGTATTGTCCATGTATTGTATTTTTACCAGCATAAGGGGTAATATTCCACGAAATATGTTATTTTTCCTTGATCCTAAGCAAATTTCCCCAAGTGGGGGAAAATTACTTCATTTATTGAAGTATTTTTCCATCAAAGTCGGTTTACCAGGCAAAATTACACCTAATTTGTGGTAATCTGATGCTTACCCTCTTTTTGGTGTAATTTTACCTTATATTTCATATGTTTTTTTCACATACCAGTCAGGTAAATTTACCATCATTTTTTAGAGTGTATTTCAATGCGTCGTTTCCTCTGAGAACAAAAATAAACAAGTCAAACAACTCAATATTGAATACACCTGAAATTTTGTCATGTAAAAAATAGAGTCGCCGCTTTTGAAACTCTGCCAATATATTTACCAGAATGCAAAACTTACTTGAAACATTTAAAGCAAATGTATAATAACTTACTCATAGAAACTCAAAAAAGAAAAAATGATTTAAAAATATTATTATCTCAAAATAAATCAAAAACGATGTTGCAAATTGTAAACGATACCATTGGTAGGAATAAAAAAGATGTATTTCTTCAAAAAAATCTTAAAAGTTTAGCAAATTCATTTAATAATTTCTTTTCAAATGCTGCTCTTAACCTTATTCAAAACAGAAATGTCACGCCGCCTCTTAAAATTAGTCATAATTCACATACTTTTTATTTTAAACCAGTGGTAGCGTCAGATTTAAAGGCATGCATGCTAAGATTAAAAAATAAATATAGTTTTGGAATCGACGAAGTCCCTCTAAACATTATTGAAAGCTGTTATGACATAATATGTGAACATTTGTGCAACATCATAAATGAATCACTGTGTTCGGGAATTTTCTCAAATGCGTTGAAGTACGCTATCGTTAAACCTTCATTCAAGAGAGGTGATAGGGAGTTAATAGAAAATTATAGGCCAATATGTCTTTTATCGTCATTTCCGGAAATTTTAGAAATGATGTCTATCAACAGCTTTTATCTTTTTTTGAGAAACACAAGTTATTTAATTGCCATCAGCACGCTTTCTTGTCCGGCAAATCTACGGTTACCGCTTTGTTTGAATATACTGAGCTAATTGTGGATGCATTTGAAAATAATTACTTAACTGCAGGCTTGTTTCTAGACTTGAAAAAAGCATTCGATTCAATGTCGCACAAGATTCTTTTAGATAAATTATATAACTACGGTAAAAGAGGTATTTCTTATGAGTGGTTTGAGTCGTACTTAGGTGGTAGATGACAAAGAGTAAAATTAAATTCTCCTCAAGGAAACATCTACTCGGAGTGGACGGATACTGTTTATAGGTGTACACAAGGAAGTGTTTTTAGGGGCCTTTATTATTTTTAATATTTATAAATGATATCTGTTTAAATGTTGTTGTCAACCATGAAATAGTGAATTTTGCAGATGATACGAATTTATTGTTCTGGGGCAGTGATTTCATAACTCTCCAAGAATCGGGTTCTTTATTGCACAGTAATGTCCTTTAGTGGTTTAAAAATAATGAACTGATAGTAAATACTAGTAAAACCAAAGCTATCCTTTACAAATTGAACGATACTATTGAAACACCTGATAAAATATCACTTTCTTTAGATAATATTCCACTGCATAGATATTGCAAAGTTCTGCGTATCACTATTGATGATAAAATGGGATGGAATAACCATATTGATAACCTTTGTGGGAGGCTTGAGAATGCATGCTACGCGCTAAGAATATTAAGGTTAGTGACAAATCGGCAAACTCTGATAATGGTATATCATGCCTACGTGATATCGGCTGTGAGGTACGGCATTCCAATATGGGGGCTCCTCTCCCCATATGCAGAAGATATTTCAAAAAAGAGCGGTACGAACAATTTTCGGACTTTCCTTCAATGCATCTTGTCGGACAATATTCAAAAACAAAAACCTATTAACAGTATACGGAATATACAAGAGTGTTTTTATTTTTAAAAACAAACAACTTTTTTAAAAGGACGAAAAAAGACACGAATACGAAACAAGATTTCGAACTGATTACTATATACCATCACACAGATTAACAAAAAAAGAGAAAGGTGTAGCCTATAATTGCATCAATTTTTTTAAAGAAATAAAAACCGACGCAATATTCGCATCCTTGAAAAAAAAATTCATAATCTTATTTGTAATTTAGAACCTTATTCGGTGAATGATTTTCTTAGTCACAAATTATAATAATTTAGTTTAGTTAATATTGTCTAGTTGGCACAATATGCCTGTCTAGTTTTTTTACATTTAGTTTTGTTCTTTTGATGTTTTGTTTCTGCATTTTGGGGGATAGGTGGTTGGGTTGTATTTGTATTTGTATTATATTTAATCCCCTAATTGTTGAAATAAAGGTATTATTATTATTATTATCAGTAAGGGCGGCGATCAGTTGTATTTCGGAAACTGCTATATCTAGAGCTTCGGGATAAAAAAATACATAACCAATGTGGCCACCAGAAGTATGTGAAAATAATTTTAATGTTCGAAATTTCACCGCTAGGGGTCGTACCTGCTGTGTTCAATGCTGTAGTAAAAAACGCCATGTTCCATTTGAACGAAAAAAGTTTTGTTAACTTATAGATATTCAAATTGCAGATACGTTTTTGAACACCCTGTATGTGGTTGAGTGATTATTGGTGTAACATCTTATAGCTACATCCTTGTATGTAAATACAACAAGTCGATGTAAATCAGCTTTAGTAGAACCACTAAATATCTGCTATCTCATGAACTATTTACTTTTATTCGAAAGAGTGCAAATGTCAAAAATTCAACCAAAATGAAAATATCTCAAAAGGTGTTGAGTTTAGGGATAGAAAACTCTTATATAAATAAATAAATTGCAAATGACTCGGAAAATTCATTAGACTGATAAAAATTGTACCATTCCATTTAAAATAAGAAAGTTGACATCAACACCCTGTATACTAAGAGTGCTATGAAGTTGAAAATATTTTCCTTAAATAGGCCACAGTGGGCCATATCTACACTGGAAGTTTCAAAATCAAATTCCTGCTACAAGTTCAAAAGAATCTAATGTCCCAGTTCGGTGGGACACCTGTGTAGTTAGTTACTGTATTATTTGTTTGATCAGTTTTTCCTACGATATGGAAATACGCTCATGTGGTGGTCGTTACCTAAGTGTACGAATCCACAATCTCTTAAAGATCATCAGCCAATAAGTGTATTGCCTGTGCTTTCCAAAAATAGAATAGGGTTTATTCCAATTAGATCATATTGTAGTCCAATGTATATAATCTTAATAAAGGCACATTGTTCTGTTATTATTATTATTCCTTATTCCTCCATCCCCATGTTCATAAAAAAAATATCTAATTGTTTTACAATTTTAGACAGTTGCTTTCCAAGGAAAAATTAACGTAAGAAATATGACATACCCATCTAATTTGAATATCTAACAATAGAATTATTTTTTTACATTGAATTACGCCTAATTCTTATTCCAATTAAGGTCATTTGTCTGCATTATGATTTTATCCAAGTACACGAACAAGCTATTATTAAAATAACTAACTGATTGGCAGCTTATTTCGCAATAAAAAAAACCTTTGCGTATAAAACATTTATACCTTGCTATTACCACTTATCAATAATTGACTTTCTACATTGTGCGCCATTCGAAAATGTCAATAGTTTAAATTTAAATTATCAGTATTTTTTTTGTCTCTCTTTTCTTCTCGAAAGGTTAAAAGGCGATCCTTGGAGCCGTGGACTAGGCTCTTTGCATACGAAAATGTTCCGAAATCGTGTCTACGCGGTATAAGACGCATTAACAACAATCACAAGGAATGGAAAACTTTTAAGAGGCGTTAATCCAATCGAGTAACGCATGTAACATTTGATCCGTCGGGCGGAGTCATTGAGGTGCACTTGAGTCGAGATTTCTCGAGGACCGCTGATGTACCCGGCCCAGGTCACAGCTCTCTTCAAAGTAAGGAGACTTTTTAAAAACACCCACGACTCTACGATCCGAAATTGCATTGTTGTACTTACCTTATAATATATACTCATTTACATAAAGCTACACGTCGTTTAAGCATCATAATCCGGCGTGTATTGTCATTGTCATCGTGAGTCTGGCGTTTTCGAAGGAGATTAGGCACACTAATATTATGTAAAACTAACAGAACCAAAAATAATTTTATTCGTGTTGATTCATATTAAATGAAGAAACGACTTTGAACTATGAAGATTTTTGTTTGATAAGCAAATCTTTTTTTTTGTAAAAATATAACGTTGAGTGTGTATATCTATAATCAGTAACCTTAATTACCCTATGGGTGTAAAGGTAAATTCTATACACAAACACTTTTATTTCTTATTATAGGTAAACGCTGACCATGCTTTCTTGTTTTTTGCCATTCTTCTTGCTTCATTCCAGGATATTCCTCTTTTTCTCAAACTTTCTTCTACTGTACTATCCCATGCTTTTCACGGCCTGCCTCTCTTTCGTTTGTATCTTGATCTTGTCAGTCATACTCTTTTCGTCAGTCTTTCCTCTTCCATACGTATCATGTGTTCAAACCATTTCAATTTCTGTCTCTCTATGCTTTCTAAAATCGGCTCTACTCCTAATTCTTCTCTTATCTTCTCATTCCTTATTCTATCACTTCGGGTGACCCCTTTAACCGCTCTTAAATACCTCATCTCCAACGCTTGTATTTTACTCTTAGTTTGATTATTATTCAAGATCCAACTCTCACAGCCGTACGTCAATATAGATTTAAATATTGTGTTAAACACCGTTATTTTTGTTTTCTTTGAAATCTCCTTCTTCCTTATAAAAGCGTTGTTCACTGTGTAATATAATTTTATCTCACTTTCAATTCTGTTAATTTCTGCTTCCTATTTACCTTCTTGATGTATATTTATTCCCAGATATTTAAATATTTCTACTTGTTCTATAATCTTTCCATCTATATGAATTATTATTTTCATATCGTATTTCCCTATTGACATAAATTTAGTCTTCTCTACATTTATCCTCATGTTGCTCTTTTTCAAAGCTGTTTCCCAAATATTTAAATTTGCTTGCAGATCCTCTATATTTCCCGCGTACACCACCAAATCGTCGGCAAAGGCACTTTCCGCGATTTCCACTATCCTCATGTCTTTATACCCTATTTGTAATTTCTTTGCTTTATTTTTAATCTCTTTCAAGATGTCATCAAGGACTATACTAAAGAGTGTAGGACTAAATACTCCCCCTTGTCGCAATCCTTCCTTAGTTACAAATTCTTCCGACTGCATTGCACCCACTCTCACATAATTTCTGGTTTTATGATACATGCTAGCAATTGCGTTTTTTAATTTGCTATTTATTGCTCTTTTATCAAGGCTTTTCCATATCAGATCCCTTGGTATACAGTCAAAAGCCTTCTCTATGTCTATAAAAGCCCATATATGTTATCATTACATGTTATTTATCTCTAATTTATCTCTAGCAGTTGTTTCAATATGAATATATTATCCTGTACTCCTCTACCCTTCCTGAAGCCACACTGTGCCTCTTCAAGTTGTACTTCAGTTGTTACTTTCAATCTTTTCTCAAGAATCCTCCCGTGTACCTTTAGCATAGTACTCAGTAGGGTAATTCCACGATAACTTTTACACTCTTTGTTGTCTCCTTTTTTATACAAAGGTAGCCGCATTCCCACTTCCCAGTCCTCTGGTATTTTTTGCTCCTTCCATATCTTATTATATAGTATCTTGATAACTTCTATGCCAGTTTGTCCAATATTTTTCAACATTTCAATTGTAATTCCATCATTTTCAGCTGCTTTTCCTCTTTTTAATATGTTTATCATTTCTAATAATTATTCTGTCCTTATTTCATCGTCCTCTGCGGTCTTGTTGTTTTCTGTGTAAATCTCATTTTCCTCCTGTATATTTACTGAGTCTGTTATTTCCATGTTGAGTAAATCTTCAAAATATTCTTTCCATCGCTTCATTATGTTTTCTTCCTCTTTCAATATTCTTCCTTCCTTTGATTTTACATAGATACTTCTATTTTGCTTGCCTTTTCTTATACTTTTTAACACTCCATAAAATAATTTTTGATTTTCTTTACTATCTCTTTCCATAGCTTCCCCAAAATCTTGCCACGATTTTTGCTTTGCTGCGTTTACTAACTCTTTGACTTTTATTCTTTGCTCTTTATATCTCCCATATGTTTCGATAGTTTTGTCACTCAAATATATCTTCCATTTTTGTTTTTTAACTTTTATTTCTTCCTTTATTTCGTTCGTCCACCAATTTGTTTGTTTTTTTATTCCTATTTATTCTACTGAATCCACAGGTTTCTTCTGCTACGGTTAGCAATATATCTTTGACAGTTTGCCAAAGTGTTTCTATTGACATACTGTTTATGTTATACTTAATTTTATTCATTTCTCTCTCTCACCTTTCCCTATATAGCTTAGCTGTTTCTTCTTCTCTAAGTTTGTATGTTCTAACCGCTTTCATTATACCAATTCTTTTATTTGTTTCCTTATTCTGAATTTTCTCTTTGTTAGTTATTGCTATTTTTGAAAGGACACGATAATGATCTGAATATATCTCAAAACTTCTTCTAACTCTAGTATCTTTCACTTCTCTTCTAAATTCCTTGTTTACTATAATATAATCTATTATAGATCTTTCATTTCTAAAGTTGAGTATATTTTTTCAAAATCATATTCCATGGGTAATAAACTCCATGCTTTTTAGAATGGGTAGCCATTTCATGAGGCCAATAGCATACATATTTGATTGATATTTTGTTACATAGTTTGATTATGTTGCTTCAACCATTCTCCAAAACGCAACAATTCAACAAAATATATCGTTTAGTTAAGCCCTGCTTTGAGGGGGGACTGGTTTGAGTTAAAAGAGTGATTACGCTAGCTTAATAATAAGTAGAAATCGTTTTGCGACAACGCAACAAAATCTATTGTCGAGTAACAAAGCCAATATTATTGTTTTACATCGAATACAATATATTATTTTGCCAACAAACTTAGACCTAGAACCTGGCAGTTTCTACAACAAACTAAATATCTGTACTATTAGAACACTCCAAAATGATTCCAAGATTTGGTATACACGTATCTTCCATCATTCACATGTTGCGTATGTGTTTTTTGTTACAGTTATTAATGAACTAATTAAAATGCAAGTGCATAAATACTTTCTCTGTTTGTTTTGGTAATCTAATAATTGTTGATTTATAATTCTCGCTCCGAGTTTTATTAAAAACCTTATATTTATTAATCACCGTTATACAATGGAGAGCACCACGTTACAAGGTAAACATTTACGGCATACTACTTGAGTCCTAAAGTGTATCATTACACACAAAGCTACTGGGGCCCACTTTAGAAAACTAATCTAATCGAAATTACTCATACGATATTACGAACATAAACAGCGGCCGAGGTATAATCATTAAGCTTAATATTGATAAAAGCACATGAACTTGAATTACGTTGTATCGTAAATCTTCTTAAATCTAAGAGTATAAAAGTTCTCGTAAAAACTCAAGTGTAAACCGAAGAAAAAAGGAGAAATCCGTATGTAAGCAATAAGTACACGGCTCCATAATGTACGGTAAAAGGTCGTAAGTTCAACGCGGGCTGATCGTTTCGAAAAACGAGCCCTAAAAATGCCTAAATATTTTATTGTGGCACCGCACTGGCGCTACGGTTTTTAACGTATCTTTTCTGAAATATCTCGTCCGTTCGGAGCATAAAATTTTTAGGATCGACAACTAATTGTATACACAAATAATATTTTATGTTTCCCGTACCGTCTCACTGATGGGTCTAATTTCGTTTGACGCTGGGTTAAAATTGATTTTTACTGAGATATCGACAGTTACTGTCCATTGAGTAGAACCATTGTTATAATATGTGAATGATAATGAAATATAACGGTCACTGATATCCATTACGCGTTATCTTAATGTCCACCTATTGCTACAGTGTTTTCGAATTTAATCTCTGAAACTGTTTATTTCCTATTTTGTTTGTACGAATGAAAGTCTAAGGAAAACTACATATATAACTAGAAATAAGATTCTATAGTGCACTGTGAAAAAAAATAAGTATTGAAGACAAAATTTTTGCTGTTCTTTTTTAGCTATAATGAAATAATATATTAATATATTATTTCTACAATTTTTGCAGTTTTGTATAGATAGTGTCTATGTGTTGCTTTAAATTTAATTAGGAATTACGTCAAAGACTGGTAACAATGTGTAAAATTACGAAGAAAAAAGCAGGTTTCTGGGGGTATTCCACAAGGCTCTGTCTTAGGCCCCGTTTTACACATTATATATACAAAAGGTTTATTCAAACGTTAAAAATGTTTTAAACTTTAATAATTGTTTCTTATCCGTTGCTCCAAGAATTGGAAATGTGAGTTCACGGTTGTAGCGGATGAATAATCAAACACAAAACTCTAGTTGTGTTGAAGTATATAATGACGTTTCGTTGTGGTGCACCACAGCTTTTTTCAAAAATTAGTAATTACAAAACTTAAATTTCACATTCTCGAAAACTTGCATTTTCATCATCATTCAAAACATAAATTTAAAGAAAAATCTTACATATAAAACTTTAGTAATTTAGAGAGCATGTTTATTTTTAACTAATTAAAAGTAATTACATTAATTTTTTCCAGATGTGAAGTTTAAGTTTTGTAATTACTAATTTTTGAAAAAGTTGCGGTGCACCACAACGAAATGTCATTATATACTTCAACACCACTCACATATCCAATTCTTGGAGTAACGGATAAGAAACACACAGAGAATTAAATTTTATTTCTACATTATTGTTTGACACTGGAAGGCTGTTCTTTGAGTTTTTTACTTTTTTTAAATAATTAAAAGTATCAAAAAATAATATATCAAACACACCGTCAAGTGCGGCAATTCCGATCTGATTTATGTACTATTTCTGAGCTGCACTTATTATTATTATTGATTGAAAAAAATTGAAAAAAATTATATATAATCATACATCTTTTAGCTACACCTACCATCATATATATTAACCCAATGTATTAAAAACACTATTTTTTTAATACATCAAGCGTGATCGGTTTTGCCCCATAATAGGGGGTAACTCTAATAATTCAATAAACTAAAACTAAGATAAAATTTCATTCAACGCGCTTCCCTCTCAGTTCAAAAACGTAAATTCCCCTTCTATGACCAGCTGGATAATTTGGTTTTTGGAAATTTCCTAGATTTCGTCGACTTGGAGAAATGCAAAGGTCATCTTTTCTCTTCCTTAGAAACTACCGGCTCTTTAAAGTATTCTGAAGTACTGAATACGGCCCCGATTGTCTTCTGATGCGTTCATAATGGATGAAGTGCTCTATTTTACTGCCCTGATAGTGCTTTGGAGGTATTTGGGGTTGAGACAGCAATCTCTCGCCAGGCCATACTTTTTTTTATAGTTTCTCATCACAATTTGCAATAAACTCAACATAGAAACATGAGTATGTCATATTTCTACGTTGTTCTATGAGCATGTTCTTTGTTCTTTTACTTTTCAAACTGATCGGTATTACCCTATGAGGTGTTAATTTTCCCCTTACTCTCTTTTTATTCCAACACTTTCATAAAGTGAAAAAAAGAAACGGTAACGAATGAATGACAATTGATTCTTTTCGCCTTATCCCTTTTCGAAAATTCACTTAGTCCTAGTGGGATTCCCCAGTAGTAGTTTATTTTCGTCTGTATGAAATATTACTCGTTGTCATTCCATCGGAAATTATTTTTTTAACACAGGAAACTTTAATGCAATACTTAAAAAGCCAGCTAGTTATATATGTTATAAACAAAGTTTATTAAAAGACTGTGTTGCAAAACTTTCTTATCCTTTTCATAGATGCCAGACTAAATAATTGCCATAAAATCAGGATTGATTGATTTTACCCCATGCGATCGCATTGGTACGCACGGTACATATGTATAATTTATATTGACATCCCTTTTCTTTTACTAAAAAGAAACTTTAAAAACAAATTTCTTTGGAAATCATAACCCATAACTATTTCATTTATTGACATACTTATCTTTATGTTATTTACTGTAAATTTGTATTATTTAAAGTGTGTTATAATTTTTCAATGCTTCCTGTTTTACCGGCAATATGATAAAATTTGTTAATATTAAATGGAACGGTTGTCAAGGAGCGTACTGGCATAGCAATGATTGGGAACCGCCTGAATATCACTGTTCATTAAAACATTTCCTCACAACTTGAGTATTGTTTTTAATAATTGATCCGCTAATACCAAGAACATACACTTCTAAATCTTGAAGCAATAACTTTTTCTATCTTAAAAAATAAAATAATTTAAACCCATTGATAGAAGAAGGTACACGAGCATTCAATTCACCACGCGAAAAAATTACAGCAAACACGGCTAAACTAGAACTCTTAGGCAATTTATATTTGTACACATACACACAATGTTGGCTTAATACCTGTTCTCACGCCTGATAAAATCGGGTTTTATTGTCGCTCCAACTGAACCGACAATCGCCGCCGGCTCATTTCATGTACACCATCGGAGGTAACGAAATAATTTGCATCTCCATACGAAATTGCCGCCTTGAACAACTCCGCAATTAGTATATAATCCGTAAACTTCTCTCTCGCCTCGAACACAATGAGCCTACGACGACGTGCGTGCCATTTCAACTCGCTGTCATTACAATCCTAGTAATTAACAAAAATATACGACACTCGCGTCGTTCGTATTTTACTCCCTAATTGTAGTAAAGTAAAATAATTATCGACTTCAAAGTTATGAGTGGCTTCCGCCCGCGGGATAAGAACTCACCGCGTCTATTTTGCATAAAAATGGATGGGCATGGATAGATCTACAATTTTAGCCCGTCATAATCGTAAATTTTCTCCGTCCGTTCGGGGGAATTTTTTAATTGTTTCGAAACTCATTTTACGCTCTCTATAACGTATTATACAACAACTTTTTTACACCTTCAGGACAGTGCGCTACCGCATCTGATGGTCTAACTACTCACTGTTTACCTTTTAGTTGTGTCTGAGTCAGCGCCTCCAAATTGATTTTAGATAGAAACACCTCCGCGGACACAATAAATTTGTAAATTAAACAACCAATGAAGGGAATGTGAAAAATAGGTATTAGTACCACGGCACTAATATTCTATTGATTTATCCCATTAACGTCTGTGTTTTTCACTGCATCCGAGCACTCTAGCGAAAGAGGAAGTGGGTAATATTAAATTAAGCGCTTGATTATGGGATGTTTCTTCATCAGTCGCGCTATATACAAAATACGTGGTTCAAGGTCTGTTTGCATTTGAAGAACTTAACGTAACATAAACATGAAACGCAAGTAATTTGCTTCTGCTTTAAAATAAATAAAATATGTGCAAGTAATTAGGGTTGCAACGCTAACTGGGAGTTTAGTTACTCTTCAAGAAAGGTGAAAACAAGTTTCTGATCATTCAATATCTCATGCAAACAATAAATTTGTATATTCAATTCCACTTCGTCAAATCCTTAGTGATGGGTGGACTTCTTTGGCAACGGGCCAAAACACAAAACAACAAAGGGGATTACTATAATTTATTTTAAGTTTTAAAAGCCCTTTGCGTCGATTGTGATTAATATATTACATAATAATGAAAAAAATGAATTTGATTATGAATGATAACAATGGTAATAATTATAATATATTGTCATACTACAAGGTAGCATACAGCCCGGCACAAAAAAAAAATTAAATATAATGCTTTAAACTAGTAAATCAAATTATAAACATCCTACTGTCATCTATGTTCGATATTCATATTTATAGTACTTAGTTTAAGTGAAATAAATATCTAGGGAATTAAAAAAAAATTCCCTGGCTACACTCCCTCTAATCTTTAGTGTGACTGGAGATGTTGGAGGAGAATGTTGCATGTATTCCGATATCATATTTATAGTGCTTAGTTTAAGTAAAATAATGTGGTAAGAGACCCTTATATAACCAGTATCAAGATTGTTGATTAAGTTTGTTAAATAAAGAAAAAAATTAAATTAAAACACATGAGATTTTTATTTATAAACGCTTTGAAATGTGAAACCGTGTAAAAACGGGTTAATAAGGATAAACATATCTCAGGTACGCAAGATGATTTCGCTTATTGAATAACAATTACGTTTTTAGTTAGTAATTTTACTTTTTGCAATACAGGGTGTACCAGATATAGAGGTAAATATAATAATATGTAGCAGCTGCAATCATATACAATCAAAAAGTCTTAATGTACAGGGGGTCTATCTGTAAGCATTCACGAGAAAAAAAATATTTTATAAATGCCGTGGACTAGAGCCGCACCTGTGCCCAGCCTAAATGCTGTACCGAGTATACCCCCACATACAACTATCATTCAGCCATTACCGCTGTTAGTTTTGTGTGGATCGCCGCTTGGAGTGTAAGCCACTTCGAATATTTCATTTAAATTCTTCCCGTTTCGAAAAAACGATCCTTTTCAGGACCATCATGCTTTCATATAAAGAAAATCGAAGTTTGATGCATCGGCGAAAGCGTGGGAATGTATAGATTCATTTTCGCGCGACAACATAGTAAAAAGGCGTGTTTGTAAATTTTCTGTATCTACATTTATTTCTGTGTAATTCGATTCAATTCATTTTGCGTTATTTGATTAAATAAATCCAAAAGAAATAACTCAGATTCATGTGGTACCGTCTATTAACAACTAACTCTCGATTCGACAAAGCAAAAGAAAAATATTTACGTTTCTTGTAACTGCTGAAGTCGCATATCCGGTGAACTCGAACGTCTTATCAGGATATCAAAAATAATACTTTGTAGATTTACGTAGAATGCTCTTAACAATAAAGGAATGTTTATTTTATAAAAAGAAGAAACTTAAAATGCCTCAGTTTTGCTATTTTTACAAGGACCTTTATTTATTCAGAATGACGTTAAATGAACTTACGGCATACCATTAAGAATAATACTAAATGAGTGCAATGTGTTTATACATAATACCACGTTTAGCGGTTGCTTAACATGACGTTTCCTTGTATCAGGCCCGGACTAAAGAATTTTTGGCTCTAAATTTTACTTTTTTTTATTATTTAATGATGAAATCCGGTTTCGGTGGGTTTGTGCTTTATATGTCGTGTAGTTAACACCCAAGCAAAATTTGCTTTTTTATTTGATGCATCCTGTATATGTTAGGAATGCCCTTAACATAAAAACTTTAAATATTGTGAATCATGTGAGGACACCTCGATATACAGAGATCCCAAAAATTTGGCGTAGTAGTTGTTAATTGCAACGCTAAAATAGCGAGTGATTTTTATTTTGAAAAGTGCCATTTTAAATTTGTATATGTTGATGTTAATGCCTATACAGGCTCATCTAATTAATACCGAATTATGATTTAGTTACTTTTTAAATAATCAGTAGATTTTTACGAGCTTTAATAATGACCCTTACACATACGGTGAGATTCAAAAAGATTGTCAATTCCGCTCCTATAGATAGTAGCAGGGTGTAGGTATATGCCGTGTGTTTGTAATGAAGGTTTGAACTAAGTCAGTGTTACTATACTATTGTTAGTGATATTAGACGTCAATCTAAACGATTTGAAAAAAAATATATAGATAAATAAACGAAGGAAAATTACAACACGAATGCTCATGTCACTAAATGTCAAAAAAATTGATTTATTGTATGAAATTTGTATGTACATAGCTAACTTTAATCATTAAATTGGTAATAAGTATAGATAAATTTTTCCGGAAAACAGTTTTTTTTGTTACGCCAATCAATTTGAATCTCACTATACGTATTTTATATGTTAAAATTTGAACTTAAATTCAAATTAAATTAAATAATTAAGATTGTAGTTCCTATTTCTAGAAGTAATAAAATTATGTATTTATAACATTGTTCAGGAAGCGCGGCTATTCTACAAATTTAGACAGTTACGTAAATGTTCAAGAAATAAATAAACGCTTTGTTGTAACAAACAAAGTAAAATACCTTTATAAACTACATTTTTGAAATAATACCTGGGAATTATAAACTATACAAAAAAAGAGGATTTCATAACAATAAAAACTATTAATTATGGCTAATATAGGATTCCCTTCAGAGTAATAAATTTCTATATATACGTATTTACTTATGTTTGTAAATACGTTCTTGAAGCATATGTTACCACTTTGAAAGTAACACGTTCAATACGCGAAAGAGGGTTATTGATAGTAATAAACCAAAACCCGAAAAACCACGATTTATTAAACATTCTTATCAGTATCAGACATAAAAGATAACCAGCTGATGTCAATAACATTAAAATAAGTATATTAGTAGTGTTCTTTTTACAAGAAATCTCAAATAATCTTAACTCACTACAGATATTAGAGAAATTGTTTAAAACATTTAGGGAAATTTGGGGAAATTTTCAATAAATGTCTAGGGAATTAAACAAAATTTCCCTGGCTACACTGCCTCTAATCTTTAGTGTGACTGGAGATGTTGGAGGAGAATGTTGCATGTATTCCGATATTATATTTATAGTGCTTAATTTAAGTGAACTAATGTGGTAAGAGTACACTGTAAAAAATTACAGTAATTTTGCCATGGTAAATCAGGAATATTACATGTAATAACGTTGTGAATTTACCACAATAAATCATGTAAATTATGTTTTACATGTTTTTTCTAGGATATTTAACATGGAAAAAGAAATTTCGGTAAGATTTATAGCTTTTTCATGTAAGTTTAAGATGTAACAAAAATTCAAAAGGAAAATACAGGAAAAAAACATGTTCAATTTTGTATTTACTCTCAAAATTTACTTAAAAGTGTAAAATTGACAGTTTTTTGGGGTATTTATGCACTTTAAAAGTAATTTTACTAGTGAACTATTAATTTTGTTGTAAAAATATGAGGATCTTTCATATTTATTTGTTTCTACTTGAATTTTCGGGTAAAACTATAGATATCATGGAAAATACGAAATTCATATGCCGCAATGTGATTGGTTATTGGATTATTTATCTGTGCGGGTAGGTAATTCTATTTGGTTGTCGAACTTATTATTGGCTCAATGATATCATGTACGTCACAAACAATCGTAGGTTTCGCGTAAGCGTGTTCATTCTTGATCCCTGGTTGAGCGATTCAGTATGACCTATTAGGTGCTATAAAAGAATTAGGTAAGTTGCTTGCTCTCTTTATAAGAATACATATGAAAATATAGAGTTCATATAAATATTCGTATGTATTTTACAGTACAATCTTTGAAAAACACATTAGCATGTGAAATTTACTAGATGGTAGAAATTTTACCTTATGAAGCAAATTTACCTGTAAAATTGTAGGCAACTTTGTTACCAACGATTTTACATGTAATTTTACTGCAACTTTTTTTAGAGTGCAGTATCAAGGTTGTTGATTAAGTTTGTTAAATAAAGAAAAAGTAAATTAAAACATATGAGATTTTTATTTATAAACGAAATGTGAAACCGTGTAAAAACGGCATAATGAGGATAAACATATCTTAGGTAAAATGAGTTCCCTTATTGAATAACAGTTACGTTTTTAGTTAATAATTTCACTTTTCGCAATATAATTCATCATAGAAAATAAATACCGTTAAAATTAACTTTCAAAATTCCCACGTTTTCGACGTTCATCTGAGTAACTCTATGGTCCGTTTGCACCAACATGTTAAACGTGGTTTAATTTTAAGCGGCACGTTGAAAGTGATATTTCATTTTTAATACGTATAGCGAATGTTACATTCTAAGCGCCAGTTAAAGTTAAATCAAGCTTAACGCGTTGGTGCAAACGGCCCTATATATGCTTAAAAATCGGGTAAACAGTCTCTACAACATTTGATGACAAAAAATTACTGGGTATTCGGTTCGTGCCGTGCATATACATATATCAAATAGTAAAATTATAACTGCGACCTTATAGAAGTTTTCCCCCAGTACTCACAAACTGATCGGGGGTCGTTTACAACAGTTCTAACCAAACAAATTTGCCGAACATATTAAAAATAAAATTTCTTGTAAGTGTATTAAAATTGAGCTTAGAATTAAAATAATAAGTTTATTTTTAGGTTGACTTGGGCGCGGAATACCTTTGGAGGGATCAAATCAGCAAGCATCGAATGGGGTTCTCGTACTTCTAATCACGGAGAATGGCTCAGGACAGGAACATCTCGGGAATATCAACGTTGGAGAAAGTTTACCCAACAATTATAGGAAAAAGGTGAGTAAAATGTTATTATATATTAACAATTAATCATCATTTTTTAAGTTGGAATTTGGAATAGCAGGATTTTATCAAAATAGTCGTTAAATTACGTTAAATACTCGAGACACGACCGTCTCTCACGGAGGTTGGCTAGTGAATGCTTTTGAATTGAAATTCTCTAACAGACATTGATAGCGATTGTCTTCGCAAGGGCTGCAAAATGCGCAAAGTGAGGGGAATATAGGATACGTATTTAGTACATGAGAATGCCCATGTGACTAAATGGAAGTGATGAAACGTTTAAACTAAATTATAATTATTGCAAAATTATGGAATCAATGTAAAGTCATTATAAAATAAAGGCAACGTGTGTACATCATGGGAAAAATACTTCTTGAATTTTTCAATACAAATTACTCTGTTAAATTAACAATCTTAAAATTAATTATTGTACAAAGAGTATGCAACCTTGCATATACGTCAATTTTTGGTCAATTCCAGCAATTTTCACTGTCTTTTTGTTGACATATCAATGCACTTGGATTGCAAATACATATAAAACCATTTTTAAAATAAATTTAAGTAAAATACACTTGTAAAAAAAAACTTGATTCAACTTTGATCTGCCAATATCTGTTGTAAAATGTTTATAATTTAAATTCTAATATTTAATTCGATGTATAGGTATCTCGTTACTGATCATCTTTACCCCCTGAAGAGAAAATTCTGCAGGAAAATGCCCTTGAAAAGCTTGCCTAATGCAGAGGTTTCCTACATCACCTGGATGGTTCGACTGTTTACTGCTACATTTTATATCCTTTTTTGTTATATCCTTATTATTATTTAAAAGTTAGATAAAAGTAAAACTGATAACGGTATAATTAAATAATATTAATTTATTCAGCTACTATAATGTATTATACTAACTATACTATTTATTGACAAAATTACAAGCCAGATAGTATGTATGTTATATATGTCTTCTTGCCAACTGCCATTTTTTTCATTTTTTACATTTTTTTCAAATTTATACAAAAAAGTATTTATCATTTTCATAATAAGAAAATTATCGTAATCATTATATATAAATTTTTTTGAAGAAGAAATAATAAATTTATTACGAAACGTTAATAATTTCTCCACTTTTGAACTTACAAACGACCGCATACCAAGAAGAATCAAAGTACGGACAAGAGAATTCACAATATTATAAATAGTATTGTGTATTCTCTTATAATGTATCTTATTTACCGTGAACAAACATAAGCACCAATAGATTGAGATAAACTTGCAAAATGTCCAAAATTAATCCCTCACACAGTTTGCATTAACTACAAATTTAACACGGTTATAGATTATGTAAATGCAACTCATAATCTTACGAAAATATTGACAATGCCTAAACTTCCACATCGTTTCTGTTTGGAAACAGTAAAGATCTGCATACATAACAATTTTATCGCATTCCCACAAACCCGCATTACCTACGTATTTTACATACACAAAAAAATATTGTATAAAGATCAGATGAATCGATCTATTTCATCAAACGATTTAGGCGTATTTGCACGCAGGTACACCACGTGTGGTGCCTATATACCTGTTCGTTGTTTATGAGAAAAAAATGTAGGGAAATATTTTCTCAACACACAATTGATGCATAGTTCGTCGAATTGTGTAATAATGAACGTCTGCTGATAATATTCAACTTGCGTAATATTGAGTAAATGTAAGAAACAATGTAAGAACACTAAATTTTATGCTTAAAAGAAATGACATTTGTTAATTAATTCCTGTTAGCTACTTGCGGGCAACACAAGCAGCATCTGAAGCTGGTTTAATCTGATGATAAGATTTTGTGTTGTGTGTAAATATCATAAATTGCAGACCCGAAATGTCAATATTAAATTTTGTAAGAGTTGATGACCAATTCTGACATTTGTATTAATTCTATACTAAAATTCCTGAAAACCTTATACTTTCATCTTACTAAAGCAGAACTACTAACAACTAAGATTTCTGATGAAATACTTTATAGGTTTGCTTGACAGTGTTTATATAAATAATTATAAGAATAACATGGTCGAAATTTCAAGATTTTGTCCACGAGGTAAAGTGGGTGAATTTTGGTAATATTTTTTACAGTTACTTCATATCTGTTTTCAGAATTTCCAATTAGGCAGGGTTTCAGAGCAATGAAATTTTGTGAAAGTATATATTATGTGTATAATATATGTATAAATCATGAAAACATGACGTACAAAGTGATATATTTACTTGGAAAATGTGTTGATATATGACTTTCAGCTGTATTTTGCATCAGATAAACATCTCTCTTCAGCGTCAAGCAATAGTTTGCCAACATAGTAGGGCTCCATCTGCCTTGGTGTCTGTTCTCCATGATTTAGAATGTCCTTGTAAAATCTTTCGCCATGGTCGTCAGTGTATGAATAATGTGAACAATAGTGGACCTAATATAGAACCTTGAGGCACACCAGCGCATAATCGGACTTTTTTAGAATAAATGTGATCAAGTTTTACTACTTGCTGTCGGTTTGTAGTATAAGATAGGAACCACTTCTTGCAGTTTCCTCTAATTCCAATACGCTGTCGAATGTTTTAGTAAGATCTACTAATGTAGTTAATACAATCTTTCCATTATCACTCCTCGTATATAATTCATTTAGAATGTCAGTAAGAGCCGTTATGGTCGAGAAACCCTTACGAAAGCCATGCTGTTGAAGGTTTATAGTCAAACTTGTTAGAAGGTATCAGTCTGTTGCCATGATCTTTTCTATTTTTTGATAGAGTTGATTTGAAAGTGCAATTTGGCCTGCATTACTTAGTCCTCTATTCACCCTTCCTTTTTGTGAACGGGAATCACTTAGTTTTTAAACAATTCGGACAAATTATTGTCAAAAAAAGATTCATTTATAATGTGTGCGAGTGGTGATGAGATGAATGTATACAATATTTAATTACATTTGTAGGATTCATTATAGCTTCCGTTTTTCGAGTTATTTAATTCTGATACAGAGTTTTTTATTTCATTTTCAAGAACTGTTCCAGATATATGTAGTTTTTTGAATGCGTTGATGCTGGATTTTCACTTCTACGTGATGTTTTTAATAAAAACACACACAAAACCCTTTTTCTTGTATTTCATATATTACATAGCAAGATATTTACATAATGTATTGCGCTTGAATTGTCGGAACAGAACTGCCTATTACAATATGGTTTTGAACTAGTAGGCCCTTGTTACACTGACCATTTTCCCTTGGTGGGGTTACAAAGGTGATTGCGTGTGGTATACAAAGAAATCTAGTGATCGTAAAGTTACAAAAATCATGAGGGTGTCTGATAGAATAAGGAGAGAATCGAAAAAGGGAAGATGTCTTTCACTATTAACTTCTTACAACTGAAGGAACTAAATCTAAAATATGTGACGGTAACAAAACTGAACTACGGAGTCGGGTTGGACAAAACAAATGTATATAATTCTGTTCTAAACATATATAGTGTGATTGCACGTTGATGTGGGTGTACTTTTGCCAGAGTTCGAAGAGACACTAGAATCTTTTGAGAAATACGTATTGAAAACGTTAGCTACGTTGGTCGTATTTGTCAAAATAAAATCATTTGCTTTTAGTTGTTTAGACAAGTTTCGTTTCGAAGCAGCTCTCACATTATTATTGATTATATTCCAAACAACTTTTGATTTGTTTTGGGCGACAGCAATTTTCCTGGTATTTTCCATTTTCCTTGACAATGCAATTACTTGATTGTATATAGACTTGTATTTATTGTAGTAATCTAGGTTAATTAATCCCGATTTATATGGTTGGAAGAGTTGTTTGAGCGTTTGCGATGACTTCCTAATACCGTTAGTTAGCCATCACTTATCATTTTATTTATACCTGTTTCTACTTTTAATGGCGAATGATATATCATGGTAGTATTTTATTTTCTGTGTGTGAGATACTATCTAGGAATGGGAAATGTAGGTCTTAACATGTCAAGACATGTTGAAACATTCACCACTGCATGCTGCTTGATCAATTCCGGACTCTAGCCGACAACTGAGATAACGTGAAGGTATGTTCTCTTATACTACATATCTATGCATGCGTATTATTTTATGTAGATAAGCGACTATCCTGGAACATAAGAAACTAAGGGTGATGGAGAAATTCTGAAAACATAATTGATTTTAGCATGCAAACCTATATGGGAATCAGGCATTTTTATGTTTGGGACAAAAATCTTGTTAACCAGTGTATTAACGTTCAAACTTCATTAATATCGTGTAAATACAGAAGACTTGCACTTTCACTTGATTCCTTTTAGATACCAAAGGGCGAGGTTCCCTTGAAGGCATTGATAGTCTCGAACTCTCGATACTTTTCCACTCAATCTTCAAAAAGTAGTTAGCGCACAATCCATGCATCTTTGGTGTTTATGCGGTGAAAGTAAGTCGATCGTTATTCCTTGAGGTCACACGTGTGAAGTTTCGTGTTAGCCTGGGCGTTAGCCATTTCAACTTTCAGGCCAATTTCAAATCAACAGCAGTAACACCATCTTTGAAGATGCACCTTGTGCATAAGTTTGGATGAAACATGGGCCAGATGGAAATCCAGGACGAAGTTCCAGTTCGAAAGCTCAGCGGATAGAATGGATGCAAAGTCTACGTTTTAGATAAAGTTCTAGATCTACCATCAGAATAATATAAATATCTAAATTTACATCTTAAGGGCTGTTTGAACAGGCAGTTCGCGAACGGTTCGTGATCACGTAAACTAATCAGAGAACAGATTGGAGTTCTCGCGAACTGGAATGCGTTGTCTGATTGGTTCACATGATCGTGAATCGTTCGCGAACAGCATGTCCGAACAAACCTACATCGCAGAAAGGAACGTTTTGTTAAAATGTTTAATCTAATTTATAGGTTTAACATAGTGAAAATAAAGATCATTTTACGTAAAATAAATAATGATATGTGAATACTGAAAAACGAATATATTGCGGTGTTTCATAAGAGAAAAACTATCAACCATATTAGATATAATTATTATTTTATGTACGCACCTGTTTGTAAGTCCAGTATAATTTGGATTAGATCGTATTAGTAATCATGGAAATTGAATATAATTTATCGTCTGACAACTGTACCTGGTACCTGGTATCCTAGGTTTTCACTTTACCTGGATGGGGTAGTGACTCAATGTAATTCGTTGAAACAAAATGAATGAAAATCCTTGGTGATGGGGGTTGTTGATAAAAAAAATCTTCAAAAAGGTTGTTTTATTTTTGATCAAGTGTAATGAATTAAATCATATTCCTGTGGTATATCTGGTATTGAAGGGGATCTTCTATGTAAATTCAGTTCCGAGTCTAATCATACATCCTGAATGTAACTAAGGAGGTCTGTTTCCCTGAATTTTTATGATACCGATGTTATTCTCCTGATCTGAGCCTTTTATGTGAATATACGAGCTAATCTGGATTGTCACTACAAGGAAATTCCATTTGGAGGTACTCTGGCGTCTGTGTAAACCGATAAACGAGGTATCTGGTCAAAGCATTGTTTAAATTTTTGTATAAGTGAATGCATAACTTTTATAATATTTTGAGGTTACTGTTACTTCTTATGAGATTGAAATTTTTAGTTTTCATAAGTTGGTAGACGTGGTTGGTGGTTTTCTATTCTCTTATGATAACGCGAGATATTTTAAAAGTTACTTTTTGAATTAAAGAATCTAAAATTATACTGGATAATTGATAATATTTGCTTTGAACATTCTAAATAAATATACTCACCTTGGGTAAGAGTTCTCATACTCTTTATATGTTTCTGATATAAATTTGTTAATAAATTATACATGTTATTAATGATTACACTGTTTTATTAATGAAAGCTCATTTGATACATTGAATGATTAAGAATTAACCTATAAATTCAGTATTTAACAAAGTAAAGGCATAATAATAAACAAGTTAGTGATTTAGGAGAGCCCAGTTGTACAGCCACCGGGGCAGCGAGTTCACAACTGGAAAAATAATAAAGATACTACTCATTGGTCAGTAAGAGGGGAGATCACTAGTGCACATGATCTGGAGTGGTAAACTTTAGATATCTTGGAGATATACGGTATTTTATAGCCATCTAGTGGATTGGGATTGCATTGTATCTATCATTATAGGATATAGAGGAAGGTATCTGTAAAGAAAAGGCAGATCTAATTAGAAAGTTATTTATTTATTTTTCTTTTTCGTAAAAACATTAGCCGGGAAAAATCACAATAATATATGTGTTTATCACCCTCTGATTCGACAACAAACTTTGAATAATTTTTGGTAATTTTTAACCGGCACAAACCCGAAGGTATACAAACGTATGCGCAACAGGTATTCATAAATATATTTATGCATACCCATACACACACTCACACATGTCATCACCTGTCAAACGTAATTTCATTAAATTTCACTCAGCACGCACAAAAGGCCGCGGGGACTCGCCACATTGTCCTCTCATTTACATCTCAAGAGACGAGGAAAAATCGAGAAATTTCCCCAGTCACGCCTCGACTTTGTAAATGAATGTGGAACCGCCACACGCGCCGGCCGCCAGCCATGTAAACAAAATCTAGGATGTAGGACAGAGGAACGGAAAGGAGATGAAGCCGGAGCTCTTGACCCTGCCCGACCGCATCCACACGTCACTTCATCAATTCCACCAGCGCACTCTGCCGCATTTAACATTAGGCGAGCGATGAATACTTAATCAAAAGTAAGGGTGGCCAAATTCCGTGAACGGTGTGCTACGCGTCGGAGACCGCACGAGCGTACGTCTAAAAATATTCCGATTATGATGACACAAGGAGTCACTTACGTCATGTGAAAAAAGGGCGACACGCGCCTTGTCAAGATTTTAACGTGGTATAAACAAAGAAATCTTTTATGTTAGCGTTTGATAGAAAAATAGTTTATGGAAATTCATTACAATTATATACATAAAAAGAATTAGTGTTATCAATATAACAATTAATTAAAGAAGAAATAATAACAAAAAACAGGAAGCTGTAGAAGTCTAAACTCTAACTGACTTTTCCCATTCGATATTAAACCTCAAAGTAAAGTTTAGTCATGCCTGGGCACTAAAGACGCGACAAAATGACTAGGGCGTTACAAAAAGTATCAAAATTTTAAGCTACATTAGAATGACTTGAAAATGATTAAAAACTAAAGCAGAAAAATGTATAATAGAGAAATTATTTATTATAACAACATTTAACTCTCAACTCTGTATCTTAGTCGACAAGTTGCATGGATATGGTATACAGGTGTAATACTGCGAATTGGATTTCCTACTACCTTCGAAGACGCATAGAGTAGTTTACAGTGTCTCGGTGCTTCTCGGTGGTATCCGTAATATAGTTCATTTTCGAACAACTTTATTGCTTTTCTTAACGTTTAAAGTGCTAAGTATTGTACAATCATCACAAAGAGGAATTTGTAGTGAAAATATGCAAATGTTCTTGTTTGTCACGGAATACTTCAAGGATCTGCGCTAGGACCCTTGCTGTTTAATATGTATACAAATGATATATACAATTTCTATGAGGATGTTTTAATTTTTATGTACATCCATAATACCACATTAATAGTAAGTGTAAGCAATTTAAACGAAACTGCAAATTTGGCAATGGATCGATTGCATCAACGGTTTTGTGCACACAGACTTAGTCTTAATACAGAAAAAAAGAAATTCTTCCTCTTCCATACTTATCAGCGAAGACCCTTAATGATAACCAGCTACAACAGAGCAATTCTTTTAGGCGTGACTATTCGGGAGAATCTTAAATGAGTTGGATGTTGCAACAAATTAAATTAAAAATTGTTTTGACCTTACATAGTCTGACAGGTCTTATGGTATACTTTCATGGCTCTCTTCGGTATCTGTAAGAGCAGTTTTCATTGAACAGAAGCAATGTATGCACACGACTACTACACTGAACCAAAACAATGAAAAAAATTATTGTTCACATGAAATAATGCATTAAAATTGGTCCAAAGAACGAGTTTGTTAAATCAATGAAAAATATTTTATTAAATAACGACAGAGTTTATTGAGTAATAAATTATTTATGTATGAACTCCAATAGAAAAATGAAAAAAGGCATCAACACAATGAACAGTATTTGTTCATATGCTAATCGCAAATGGTTGACTTAATGTATGTTATTCATAATCCTAATAAGTTTTAGTTATTGTTATAGAGTAAACTTCTAATTAAAATAATGAACTTAATTCATTAATACAATAATAACATTGCATTCACTGATCAGTAAGCGTCGGAGCTCTATTTCATTGGATTGCAGTAAAAGTAATATTAAAAATAACAAGATTGATAATTAAGCATTGATGATTACCAAAAAACATCAAAAGAAAATGCCACCATGGCATTTTCTTTTTCATGGTCCCTTGTGGAGGAGGAATCACTATGCATGCAGAAAAGGGTATAGAAGTTTCCGCCTACCAAACGTCTTTAGCATGTCTCCAAAAGCAAATACACATTATTCAGAGTCGTGTGTTTGTGTTATTCTGGATTTCCTCCTAAGGGATCACGAGTTTAGCACGCCCTCTAATGGCCACACGCCAAACTCTCACTCAGTCAGTCAATCAGTGCTGTACATCTTTCACTAAGATATTCTATCTGTTCGTTCTTGCAATAACTACAAACATGTACTAACGAGGAAAGTATTATTTATATAAGAATGTAAATAACTGTACTTCAATGATTTCTATTCGTTGTCTTCATTTTATACATATATTTAATAAATGCATTGGCTAGCATGACGTACACTTTTCATCAAGCTATGTTATCTGTTCGTTCTTGCAATAAATTGCAAACCATTAAAATAACGAAGAGGGTATTATTTAATACTTTATTGCGTGCATATGGTGAATATTTTTATGACAATTGTACGTAAAAATAGCAATGTATATTCGTTCATATTAATATTATTAACAAAAATATTTATTGAATATACGAAAATGTGGTTTCCATAACAATTGGTGTCTATGGACCAATGTAAAATGATTTGTTATAATCATAAAACGAATTTATTTCATTAACAAATCTTCTCATTGCTTAACCAACTATTGTAAATAATATTTTATTATAACAATGACACATTTAGTTCTGTAGACGAAAATTCACTCAATAAATATGGATTATTGATATTACGACCAGTATTTTTCTCAGTGTAGGGAAATTCATTTTTGTCGTATTTCTATCGTTGTCCTGAACATTATTGAAAATGCGGGATTAGTAAAACGTCTGTATTATTCATATGTCACGAACGAATGACATACGTTTATACTGCTATATTTATTTTTTAAAGCATCTTTACTAATGATTTTGTAAATGTATGTCGTTATTAGACGTGGCAATTTCTGACGCAGGGTTTTTCTCTTATGATTTCAAGTTTAAATGAAGTGGAAATGATTATTTTTTAGTGCTGGTGCAAATAAACATTTATCATCTATATTTAATGTGATGTATCTATTTAATTTTAATCAATTTCAATTAATCTTTAATATCATTTTATTACTTATTGTCTACAGGGTGAGTTCTTTGTTTTGTATGGAGAGCTCGGAAACCAGCCTTTTGCTTTTTGGAAAACATGCGTGGTTGACTATATATCAAAAAGAAAACTGTTTTTTTTTTTTATTTCTTTTGGCGCCTATAGTACTATCACTTTATGTGTTGTATTATCCCAATTTATAGTTATTTATACCCCTAGAATGCCGATTGCGTTAGGTGACCATAGGACACTCGCTCAAACAGCATACAACCCACTTATGCATTTACTCAAGACATCTTTCTGCTCAGTGTACAAAACTGAATGCCTACGTTCTTTAATTTACATTAACAAACATATTGATGTCTAACATCCAAAACACGAAATATTTGATTTTACTTGAAAGAGTTTAAACGTAGACAAAATCAACAAAATTGCAAATATCTCAAAAACGGTTGAATTGCATTAGGGATACAAAGCTCTGATATATATTGGCCATAAATGATGCGCGTTAAATTCACTACATTAACCAAAATTGTACCATTCGATTTGAAATAAGAAAACTGACATCCACAACCTGTATACCAAATATGCAATGCCTTAAGTAGATCATAGTCGGCCATGATTATTTTGCAAGTTTCAGAATCAAATTTCTACTAAAAGTTAAAAAAAAATGGGCCAGTTTGATGGAACACCCTGTATGCATATTACTAGATGGAGACCATTTTCCAATGCATCCTGTGGTCTGCTGCTGAAATATGCTACATCAATCATTATCATTCTTTTATACTTATTCTGAGTTGTTTGTTTAAACTTAAACTATGATACGTGTATTGTCTAAACCAGGGGTCGCCAAACTACGGCCCGCGGGCCAAATTCGGCCCGCTGCGTATTTCAATCCGGCCCGCGCAAGTTGTAAGTACCAAGCAGTTAATTCAGCTATTGCCGATAGTTTTTCTCACCCACAATAAGGGTTTGCGAAAATTATTGTACCGGGAGGTATCTACATCTACTATTCACCAACTGATGTCGCGGTAAATAAGTCCGGCTAATTCATTTACTATGAACGCTTTCGGCGTACTTCGCAATAATATTTCTAACCTTATTCAGAATTAAATTTGAAATATTCATGAATAGATTTGCGATAAAGCTGAAGAAGTGTGCCCAAAGAAGAGGGTGTTTGTTTTTCTGTTGACCCTCTCAGCTCAAGCGACTGTCAGATAAATTGAGAATATCACTATACGCTTCTTAATGGAGAAGGCAAAAAATGTCTAGTGGTTTTTGTTAGTTCTTGATGAGTCAACAGTCATTGTTGATACTGCCCAAGTATTTTTGTTTTGTGCAAAGTTTTCAATAAGTCATTACATAATTCATCAAACGCCTCTATCTATTTTGCATTATTGAACCAGTTGTGGCAGTGGTTAACTTTATTTGCTCTCGGCGAGTTAAACATCGCCAGTTCGATGGTGCAATAGTGGAAAAGTTTTATTGAGATTTTTTAAACTCAGAGAAATTATTAATATTGTTTTAAATGAGAAAGAATTTCTACAATCGTTCCGTCCATTAATAGTAATTATTGCTTCTGTTTCTTATGCCCTCTCAACTGAACTTTCGTCCCTTCAAATTATTTTAAATAAAAAGATATTAACATTCGTTGAAGTATTACAAAAAAAAAATATATCGCAATTCATTTCTTGTGATCTAGATTGGATTAGAATTCCTAAAAATGGATCCTATTTTACTTCAAAATTTTCTGGTCAGATGTTTTCTAGGTGCCCATATCTTCAGAAGTAACAGGTATTGAACTACTGACATGAGATGTGTTTCCAAATGCCCTAAAATAGTGGAATTTTATTTTTGTTGGCTTTCTTCATAACACTACTATAGGTTTGTCTTTTTTGTCTTTTTTATTAATAATTTTTTGGTTTATTGCGTAGTACTTGATTATTTTAGCAATCGTTCATTCCAGCATCTTGTTTTCCTGTTTCTTCCAATGTTACTCTTAAATATTTAAATTTCTCATTTGCTCTATTTTGATATCATTTATTTCAATTTTAGTTTCAACATTCTGGTTTCCGAGGATTTTAGCTTTTTCTTATTGCCATGCCCTCTTCTTCCATGTTTCCTTTCCAATTTTCTTTGTTTTTCACTGTCTGTTATTATTACCACATCGTCCGCAAAGATTCCATTATGTAGCTATTTCAATCCTCTGCAAATTCTTATATCACACAAGCACTTTATTAACTTTTTGTTCGCATTTTGCCTCATTTTGCAAAATGCGAACCAAATAAACTTTTAATATTTAATATTTACTGTTTGGTTTATATATTGCGTATTTTTCTACGTACTAACATATAGAAAACAATGATTATTATAATATTTACTAGCAATAATAATTTATTGTAATGTTATTTATAATCCACCAGGTAAAAATTATTTGACCATTTGGAAAAGTTTAGGAATAATTTAAAATAAAACCACTGAAGCCTATAGAGAATGTTGCGGAAAAATATAAGAATATACAGGGTGTTTTTGAAAAAAAGGTTTGTAACTTTAAGATTCTTTGACAAGTCAGTAATTTTTAAACATCCTGTATGATACGACGAAAACTTTTTGGTACATTGTTTTCGGTTCGATAAAACACAGAGGAACATTTAAAAAATATACACGTTAGAGTTTACAACCTGGCCCGCTGAACTTAATTTTCGTTACGATTTGGCCCTGTCCTAAAAAAGTTTGCCGATCCCTGGTCTAAACTATTAACTTAAATGCGAAAACAAAGTAAATTGTCTACTTTGTTGTCTTAATACAAACAGCTATTAACCATTAAATATATCTTGTTTACTTGCCATTCCGTCAGTACTCTTAAAACTTATTTAAAACACATTGGCGACAAATTGAAATTATAAATTTTCGTTTGTTTATTTCTCGTTAATGTTGTGACATTTATGATTATCGAAATAAACAAAAATAATGTTTAACATTTTAACACTCTAACGTAATATATATGTATGCATAACTGTCAAAACAGAAATCCTTCAGTTTATACGTATCAACGCATGGCAATTAAGTTTTTCAGTTATCATCAAAGAAGTGCAATTCGCACGCAGCATTTACTATAAACAAGCGAACGCTGTGCCCGGCAAGCGACCGCTGATCCGGTCCTCCGACTGAACTACTGCACATCTGCGTTGGTTTTCTTATTATACAAAAGAGCGTTTACATTTTACACACACGATTCCTAATTACCAGTACGAAATCTTTGATGTGCTATTAGAAAATGATGTAGTAATGAAGGGAGGTGGGATTATTCGTGGACAAGAAGCTGTTTGAGATGCTGTTTGTACAACTTCATATAAATAATTTTGGAAATAGGTCGTAGGATAGTAATTAGTGTTAACACTGCTTATGCAATTGAAGATACAGGTGCAGAAATATTAGTGAGGACAAGACAGAGTGATTTACCAATGTGCAGATGCATGTATCTTCTGCTGTACTATATACAGGGTTGTGACATTTCTTAATACAAACAGCTATTAACCATTAAATACATCTCGTTTACTTGCCATTCTGTCAGTACTCTTTTGGCAACAAATTATAAAATTTCGTTTGTTTATTTCTCATTAATGTTGGGACATTTATAATTATCGAAGGTGAGGGTGGTACAGGGGCGGCTTTTGTTGTTTATCATAGGAATATTGAAATACATAATCATCACCATCAAAAGTTTAAATAAGGGATCATTGCAATATTTTTCAGGCAGAATTAGTTGCAATAAATCAGGCAGTAGTTTCTAGTAGGCGCGAACGGGAATTTATGCGAGACGTGAGAATTATAACAGAGAGCTTATCTGTATTAGAGGCGTTAGGGAATTTAAAAAATCCGACCGATTTGTTGTTAGATACTTGGGATATGTTGTGCGAGGGGGGGTATAAAACTTTTTTGGACTAGGGCTCATGTAGGTGCAATCGGTAATGAGAGGGCGGATCAATTAGCGAAAGAGGCAGTATCTAGGGGAGATAGCTTGATTATTAGATTTGAGCTAATTTCGGCTAGTGTAGTTAAAAAAGCGTTTAGGGATAAATTTGATAATGATTGGCAGAGTAGGTGGGATAATATCTTAAATGGGAGGTGGACTAGGACATTTATCGGTAGCGCTACACGTTTTAGGGAAATGAGGGTTAATTTATCGTATCAGGCGGTAGAATTAATAACAGGTCACGGTAATTTTAAATCAGATGTATGTAGAATTGGAAGGGTTAATGATTCGCTTTGTGAGTGTGGTGGGGTAGATACAGCGGGGCGTGTCTTATTTGAATGTCCACTCACTGATGAGTGGCGGTCGCGTACGGAGGTTAGGGCATTAGCTAAGGGGTTAAATTGGCCGCGACGCGAAACAGATATTAGAGATAATGAGTCGATCGAATGGTGGGAATTTTTTAGTAATATTGCTAAAGAACTAGATAGGTTACGGCATGAGATAGTTAGTAGGGTAGCACGTTTATGAATGAATATTTTATGCTCTTTAATGGGTGGAATTAGTGTTAAACTACAAATATTTAAAATATAAATCTTTATTTAATTACTCTAGATTAGAGTAGTTAGGATTAAGTTATTATTAAGTATTAGAATAGGTACTGCTGTTGTTTTGTTTGTTTTTTTAGGTCATCATCTTTCCTGTTTCAACTTCCAATGTGTGAAAAAGGGAGCAGCTACGCGAGGACGACAAGGCTGTCGGAATTTAAGGAGACGCGGAGGCTTCTTCTTCAGCACTCAAAAGGGTAATAATAATAATTTGTGGCTATCAGTAATAAGGTATGGGACTTCTTTCCAGATCCTCCCAGAGTAAGGTTTTTGCCATGGTTTTCCCTTACTCCGTGGCCATTGATTTTATATAAGTATATTATATACAATCAGTGTCCTTGGCGAATGCTGGGAGATAACGAAAGTCATTCCATGGGCGCATTTAATAATAACTAATAGCTGACTGATTTACAGCAGACTCACGATTATGTGAACTAATCACATTTCACATATTTTATCATTTCACAAAAGTAGTATTCATATGGTCGCGAGGCTACTGTATTATATTTTTGTTATTAAGAATCATAGGGAAATCATCTAGTTAGAGTAGGAACATTTCAATTGTTATGGAATCCATGCAGTACTTAGAATAGGTAGCCTCGTGTAGTACCTTTTTTAGGTGGAGCACGGGGTTGGGATAATTTGTAATAATTTAGTTTACATAAATAAAGTGTGAGTGTTAATGAAGATTTTCTCTCATTTTTAAATATTTTCAACGTGGCCACCTCCGGTTACACCAGAAGTCACCACTAACTCCTTTATTTTAAATGGAACACCCGGTATATTATCTCATTCTTGAATTCCTGAGGAAATTTCATGATATGTTTCATCTAGTTTCTCGATACCTATTTTTATTTGTTTCTGAGATATTTTGATTATTTTGAAAATTTTGAAATATGTAGCCTTATTTCCAATACTGCGTCTTTTACCCATTTTCGACTGATGGTAAGCGCTTCTAGGGTAGACGGAAGCAGAAGAATGGTACTTTCAAAATCTATAATGACAATTTATTTATCGCATTCAGGGTGTCCAAAATATTCTCTATGGACAAAAGCTGTTTTATTTCATTTTAAATTTATTAAATTAATAAATAAATTTATTTGTTTAAAGTTTTAGATAAGCTTGCTAAGTCTTCCGCTTAAAGGTGTTCCAGAACCCTAATCTATGGTACTAAAAAAAAAAACCTTGACAGGACAAATATACCACTGTTTCTTTATGAATAACTCTATCTATTTCCTTGTTCCAATTCAGTTTCTAGTCAATATAACTCCAAGAAGATTAGCTCGCCGCAGTAAAGAATGCTGTTCAGGACTGCTCTACGAAACGATCTCGCTTCAGGTAGCCGACAAAAAACTAAAGGCACACAACCTGTTTATCAAACGATCGATCAAAAAATGGAAATTTTCCGAAGAATAGGTAGGTTTGTCGACTTAGGACTGCTGATAAATTCCAAATTCATCAAATGAGCTTTCTACGATTTCTGTGCTTCCAAAAAAAATAAAAAATTAAAAATCGATTCGATATAGATACTTAGGGCTGGAAGAAAATGGCTGCATCTATTTCTGAACAGGTATACCGACATTGCAAAGAGGAAGTTCCAAAACTTGAACCCAGACAAGGCCCAGAAACTGAACAGATCCATTGTAGAGATCATTTTGTAAAGTTGATAGCTGTTATGACGGAATTGGATATAATCCAGAAGCCAGAATTAATATACAATGTGGACGAGAAAAGGATACTACGATGCTTACAGAAACGGCAAGTTTGAATAGGTGCCAAACGTGTGGCTTCGGAACATGGTGAAAATACAACCATTATTGCCTGTAGCAATGCATTAGGAAATATTTTCCGCCTGTTATCCTCTTCAAAGGAGATCGAATGTAGCCAGAATGGAAATAAAATTATGATCTGCACAAACATTTGTAAAATGGCTTACCCATTTTGCAAAGTACAAGACATCAGGACCTGTCCGTCTTATTTTTGGCGGGACTTATTCCCATTTACATTCTACCATTCTTGTCGAAGCAGAATCCTATAACATAACTTTGTACTGTCTGCGAAGTAACACGACGCACGAACCGTTCAACGATAAATAAGTATGTGTTCAAGCCATTTGAATCTTACTGGAATGCATTGTAATATTTATACTTCACTGTTGGACGGAAATTGTAGTAAGAATTTTTACTATTGTGCGAAATTTTTAAACAACGTCGCTGCAGTTTTGTATAGCACAATTACAAAAAAAGCAATAAAATTGTTAGAAAATATTGTGAAATGTTTTACAATATTGTACAACTAGTAAATAAAAACTTGCATATGATGGAATGGGAAAAAGTTATAAACGAGAATTTTTATATTTAGGTTCGCGTATCGTTAAACTATAAGTCATCTCGAAGATGTATATTGAAATACAAAATAAACAATAAAAACATCACAAACATGATAAAAGAAACCATCCAGAATAAAAAACAAGCAACCAATCACAATACAATCAAATATGTATCTCTGAATCCAAGAACAATTTGAAAAAGATTCTTTGCAGATAAATAATTTTGGGGCTACTGCAATATCTCTCCCTTAATGCCACAAACATTTACAGCAATTAATTATTCTGTCATTTTCCCTTCATTTATATGAAGTTTTGTATAAAGAGACTTTACCCAGTTATACTGACGCATTAGGTTCGGTTAAGCCAAACTTATGGCCATATTTATAGTTCGTGCTCAAGCCGCTGCTCAAGTAGCGCTTACGTAAGTCGAACTTAACGTGAATATCTGCTCAAGCAAGCGTTGTGTTTTATAAATCAAACTTCGGGTAATCTCGTGAGAGACCGGACTTGAGCGCGCAGTTTTGGGAAATTTTAAGAAATGCGTATCCTGAAAGTGCTTTCCCGCTTTTTTTCGGGTGGTTCAAAGTTGCTTTACCGCAACAACCCCCTTTTTTAATCAAACCTTCGAGAAAGAAAAAATGCTTTTGGCTTGTCTGGTGAGAGAAAATGATGTAGTGGAAAATATAAGGACAGATGGGGCCACATTGACGAAAACACAAAGCTTGAGAGAGAAGATCAGTAACAATGTCCAATATTAAAAGAAATGTAGTGTGAAGCTAAGGAAATTATGGTGTAACTTGAAGCAAAGGTACCTAACTATTTATATAAGAATATGTTGGTGTGAAAGTAATATTTAATATTCTTTAGAAAACGGAAGGAAACAACAGCACTGCATCAGCATGCTGGCTACTGGTGGTGGTCCACCAGAGAAGAAACTGCAGCTTGACCCAGTGTTGGAAATGCTGGAGAATGCTACACCGCATGTAGAAGATAGTTTCGTGTGTTTTTTGGGGCATCACTGCACTATTTGAAAAAAGGAATTTCTCTAATATGACTTACACGTAGGTTGTTGAATGAAAAACTACGCTGGTAGAAAACAATTTCCAAATTATTTTATTCCTTTTTTGTTGCACTATTAAAGAGTTACAAGCGTATCAATCAGAGAACAAGTGATGCTTCCCTTACGTTTGTGTCTTTTTCATAAAACGACCTTATTTTCTGCGGGCAACTTAGTTTTTACGGATATTATGTTAGTTTCCCAAGAACTGCATGTGATAACGCATGCATCAGCTTTAGTATGTTCTTTGGTGAAGTGGAAAAACAGATAAGGTTGCTTTATAATTACATCGTAGTATATTATGTGGAGTTTATTAAAAGTTAAACAACTTAAATTAACAGGGTAATTGTAAAGTAATAAAGAGGGAATACAATAATACATAACATAACATATATACCTGTAATTAATATAGTCACCTTTAAAATTTATATTATTCTACAGAAAATACAGCCAAGCCAAAAAGCGTTTTGGAGGAGAAAGCCGAAGACATCTGTGATAAGCTGCCAATCAGTGGTATGTACTGTTTTCATATCTAACAAGAAGTTATTTTCAGGCAATAGTGTTTCTCTTTCCCAATCACCTTGCCAATGATTGTAAGTACTACGGTCAAATATATAATATATACGGTCATGATTTGAACCTGGATGTCGGACAACTATATCTAATATACCTTTCCCTGCTTGGCACTGAAAGTACCTACAAGATATCAAACTTACATTTCTGTTTGTTTTAAATATAGCATTTATATAGTATATCTGATGTTTAAATATGCATTTACTTATTTTTTAACATATCTGTACATTTAAAGAAAAGAAACCGTTCCTATTATGGAACACTTCCCCATTATCACCACCTGGATATGTTATTTTTATATGTGTGCAATCTATACAACCCAAAACAGTATTGGAACAAAAACCTTGTGCTGTATGTGGGAATTTAACAAACATCCTCAAATGTTCTGCGATTGATATTGAGACTTTTTTAATAATAAAACTTACTGTCAATTGACTAATACCACATAAATTACCAGATACAACCTGAAAATTAGAAGTGGCATAAAAACGTAAGCAAATTAATAACAGCAAAAATAAATAAACCACAGTTATTAAATTTTTGAAGTCTTTCAAGAATAAAGTTGGGTTAAGTTTAATGTAAACAAACTTGTAAATAGGTGTTTATTATATCAAACAGCTGCTCAAGCCACCCCAAACGCTATCTCAGGCCCAAGATCTCATTTTTGGCTGTTTGAGCAGCAATCCAAGCTTGAGATTGGTTTGTAAAACGCTCACTCGCGCTTGAGCAGACGCAACATCTCAAGCACGAACTATAAATATGGGCATTAGACTATAACTTTCGCCGTGTTTATTAAATCTGAAATATCACCCTCAAAGTATCACGGTGCAAGGTGGCATTAAATAAATAATTTCGCAAGATGAATTTCATTTCGTAATATTGTTATATGCGTGCTTGGAACAGGCGATGATTCCGCTTAAATTTAGGTTTACGTTTTAAATCTAAAGCAACCAAGGGACAGGTGGTAGCCGCACGTGCAAAGAATAAACAGAATTATCATAAGAAATAACTTTGCTCAGCTTGAGGAACCGTATTTTTACACACACGGCCGCGGTTATGTGCATACAACTGGGTTCGCGCACTATTTATTTTGTGTAGATAATCTTGTATCAAATGTTGAAGACGCGGTGATTATTTCGTCTAGTTCGCACAATGCGACGACGGTCGTGTCGCAATCAGGACACACACACACACACGCGCGCACGTAGAAAAAGACGCCTATATACAGAGCAGTCAGTGGCGATCACACTAACAGATACACAGAAGCAGGAAAATACGAGTGGCCCGTAAAAGTCCACAGGACAAATCCGTCGACAGCTCCGAACACATGAGTAATCCTTTATACGTAGATTTAACGACGGGTTTTAGGGTATTTAAATTTAAAAGCAATCTGCCCTTAATGTGGAAGCGATCGTTACTTGTCATACTTGCGAAGGAAGGAAACGTAAACATTGTTAATGCCCTTGTGACACGCTAATTTTTATTGTGACGATGTTAAAATAAAAGGAAGAAATTAATTGCTTCTCTACGAATGCAGACGACACTAAAATCAGTTCAGAAAAACCCTCTGGAAAAATATACATACACAAGTCCAACTGCATGTTCACTTATCCAGTAAATTAATTTGCAAGATTGGCATATCCCTTTTGAAAAAAAAAGAAAGCGGACAATAAAAGCTGGGCTGAAATATTCTCGACAGTAAATGTTTGCTTATCGTCGAATGACGGATTCGTTAAAACAGTACAAACACAAAATATCTGGAATTCTACAATTCAGCGGATGTTGTTTTGATATAGATCGTGTAGATTTTAGGCACGAGTCACAAATATTTGATCCACCAATAAACACAAGTAATATCAGAGGAAGTTTAAGTAACTTTATCGAATGTTTTAAATGAGTAGATAAGAAATTCCGTTAGCAGCAGGGGTGAGTCGCCTTTTTTTTTTTTTTTTATTTGCAAGCATAATCTTAAGTACTTAACGGTCATGATTACGGAAAGGTGCGTAAAAAAGGTAGTACGTGGTACTATCCATAGGTATAAAATATCAGTCTATGTATGGATATTTTCAGGTACAAAGTATATCAATTAAAACAGATACCAAATAGAAAAATAGCAAAAGAGGATCTTTAGTTGTAAAAAAAACATAATTCTAATAGTAAACATAATGAAATCAACTACAGCTTTAATGAGATTCCGTTCATTCAAAACAATTAGTTTAAAAAAAAAGTTTTCAATAAAGTTAATATTTCTTTTTGATACAAATGCTAACTAAACACGTCGGTTACTAAGCTGCTTGTTGTAAAGAAATTCATACTTTCTAGTCGAAACTACTCTCTTTCAAAAAAGATTTTTTTCAGTGACTCGTCAAATATAATTTAGTAAAGTTTGGTTGCCCAGAATTGGGAGTAGTCACCATGGCCAACATGTCAACATTCAAGTTTGCATTCTAAATGTATTCTCGCCAGTTACTAAGGGTCACAAATCGAGATCCGTAAAAAGAATATTTCAAAATACCGAAATTGGTCTTATGAAAATTCAAATTTTCGAAATTTTCGGTATTCAATTAAAAAAATATACGAGGATGTATTAAAATTTCTTTAACCTACTATAGAAGCGTACAAAATATGAAAGTCAAACTATTTTATTATTCAACATACTCCCCTCTTAATCGGATACATTTATTACAACGAACCTGCAAGGAACCTACACCTTTCAAAAAGAAATTTTTATCTTGCTCTGCAAACCGAGGTTCCACAGCTTTTACCACCTCTTTTTTGGAAGAGAATTTACGACCTTTTCATCTTTTTTCAATTGAGGAAGAATATGATAGTCGGACGGAGTCAGATCTGGTGAATAAGGGGAGTGTTCAAGTAATTAAAATCACGAATTGTTTGCATGGCAACATGCAATTTGTATGCAGGTCTTTTGTTAGAGTGAGATACCGTCGATGAATGAATTCCCAGTTATTGTTCCACCCTTATCCAGAAATTCCATCATGATTACTCCATGGCAATCCCAAAAAACTGAAGCAAGAGCTTTTCCAGCAGATTTTTGAATATGAAACTTCTTAGGCCTTAGAGAACCAAAGTGTCTCCATTCCATCGATTGTTGTTTTGTTTCTGGGTAGAAACAAAATGTACCCAAGTTTCATCCATAGCAACAATACGGCTTAAGAAGTCGGCATCTTTTTCAAACCGAGCACAGATCGAATGCGATGCTTCCACCATTGCACGCTTCTGGTCAACATTCAGACATTTAGGGGCAGAATTTTTTCTCATGTTCAAATCAACGTGAACTATATGATGGACGCGTTCATGTGAAATACTCAGTGCCACAGATATTCGTTTTAGCCCAATTCGACGGTCTGACAAAATCATGTCGTGAACTGCATCAATACACAGAAACTGCCCTCGCCAATCAGTGTTCATTTTCAATGGAAAATTTACCACTTTTGCAGTTCGCAATCCATCAATTACCACGTATAAAACGGAATGACTTCTATAAGCCACTCTTTAAAAAACTTGAAATACTAACATGTACAGATCATTTGATTCTTCAGTGCTTGATTCACTGCAAAGACAATTTAACTTCTTATCCACGTCACTATTCACAGATATAAAAATATTGCATACCCACATTTTAGAAAAAAAATTTAACTCCTTTAGGTACGTATCAATAAAATTATATAATGCCCAATAAATGGAAGGAATTAGATGCTAATAAATTTCACACCAAAAAACTGTATTTAAAAAAAAATCCCTTTTATGAAATACAGGAGTTTATCGATAATATAAAAAATGGATAAATTTAGCAGTGTACGCTTTTGTGCCTTTTAGATTTTAATGTGTTGTGATGTCCAATTTTTTTGTGGTTTTTATTAAATATTAAAGTTAATACATTTGACGAAGTGCGTACCTGCATATATATCACGCACGCAAAAAAATCTATCTATCTTACAAAATATATATGTACTGCGTCAGGTATAATGCATTATATTTTTTTCTTATTATTTATTCAATAATTATTTAGAGAGAGAAAGAAACATTAACCAAATCTACAGATTGTTAGCCCAAAACAGAGTAACATCGAAGAAACCTTTGTGTAATTAAAGAAATATGTTGCCTTCATATACAAGTTTGATGTGAACTGACAATAAATGTGTGCTAACTTAACACATCTTTGCGTTGACTGAATGAATTTTTTTTTTCTAAACATATCGGCAAGAAAAAATATATTTAAAGATACTATTTTTATTAATTTATATGATATAATCCTTTATATCAATAAACATAATTTAGTGCTGTACATGTTCCAGAAAACTTGTAAATTTATCTGCATATTTATATGTTTGTAGCAAGAGTCCTTTATGTTTACATATTTATTTACACACACCGTACTGTATGGTGTTACAAAAACCATACCTCCGGTAATAAATCAGGACTAACCAATTTCGTAAATTGTCTGAAGCGCATTAAATGAGTAATAAAAAGGTTTTTACTTAATTTTATGTCCGCCATGCGAACACATGGCCGCCACGGCAACGCAACGCCACCCAAGAGGAGAACTTGTCACACCATCTCGGCTTCTGTAACGGCTCACTTTCAGGTAAAACGTCAATCACGGCCCGTCAAAACCATGAGGTTTTCATTTACCCGTGATAGCGATATCCGCAAAGACCTTAAGAGAGGGGAGCCGACGATGGTGAGTCGTAGATACAAAAAAGTAATGGTTAATATCTACGGCATCGTGTTCATTTCTGGGTAGTGTTAACAATGACGCCGGAAATATGAGATTTCAATGAAAAAAAAAAGAAGATTTTTTTTGGTGTTTTCTTTGGCTTCGTGTTGAGATTGCTATGTTCTTGGACATTATTATTGATTTGCATGTATTTCTGTTTTTTCAAAAATGGTTGTTAACAGCTTTGCCTTCAAATATTGTCGTGCTTTCAATAAGCACATTATGGTTTGCTATTTGACGTCCCATAACTATTTTTTTTTAATTTTTGGTAGTAAAACAACAAGGACTTTCTTAAGGCCGCTTTACAGTTCGCAATTTTTTTTATTGCGTGCAATACAAATAGCGCATGCGCATTCAATGGATTTCGATCAGCTGTGTGCAATTTTATTGGTGTTGCACGGAGTAGAACTTGTTCTAATATTTCATTGCGCGCAATACAAAAAATTGGGAACTGTAAAGCGGCCTTTAAAATTTGAGAAATAAAAGTTGAACTATACAAAAAAAAAAACTTAAAAGGATTACATAAAGATGTTAAAAAAAAGTAACTACAATAGTGTAACATTTTTCAAAACTGTGCTTTTAATATCAATAAAAATAATTGAATCATATTACTGGTCAAAATTCTAACAGACATACTTTTCTATGATATTTTAACAATATAATTTTTGATGTGAATGCTTTAGACTTTCTTTGGAAACAGACAAGAGCAGTAGTAGATGAAAATCCTTATTTTCAAACAATGTATACAATTCCTTAATAACTGTTTAAAGTTGCTGTCAGTAGAGAAGCTTTTCTTTACAAATCTAATTGCTATGAATCGAAAAAAAGAAAGATAATAGACGAGTAGTTTGAAGCACCTTGTGCAGGGTGTCCCATGACGTGACTGCCAGAGTTTAAGGATGTCTTGGTGAAGTAATTTCAAGAAAAAAATGTCCAATTAACATATGCCCAAAACTCTTTCGTAAGTGATGTACAAGCACTTGAAGTTTTAGATAACCCTATAGACAAAAAAAATTAAAAAAATTAAAATTCATTTAAAAATAATTTGCTTTACTGAATGAATTGTTCGAAATGTCCGCCCAATTGCCGTATACATATTCGAGGTCTTCTTAGAATTGATGACGTACCTCTGCTAATAATCTCAGGCTTAGCACGAATAATTTCTGCGGCATCCAGAATTTTCGCAACAAGTTGTTCTCTGATTTCAGGTACTTCTGCATAAACAATACTTTTCAGCATATCTCATAAAAAAATTATCCAGAGGATTTAAATCTGGTAATCTGGCAGTCCAAGCAACTGCTGCACCTCTTCCAATTCAGCGGTTCCTATAATTATGATTAAGAAAGTCTGTTACTTGTCTGCGAAAATGGGGAGGTGCACCAGATCGTGTTGTATTAAGAGAAACGTTATCCAGTAATGTTGGAAGGTCATTTTCCAAAAAACAAACAAGTACTGGGCGGCCGTGACGATTCTTCGATTATAATGGACCAATGAGACAGTCATCAATAATTCCACACCAAACATTCACCGAAAATCTATCTTGAAAATGGGACTCTTTAGTTTTCCGTAGATTTCAAGTGCCCAACAATGTGAATTTCTGCTATTATTGATGCCGTTTCGAGTGAAGAAGGTTTCATCACCAAATAATATTTTCCGACAAAGCCTTCGATTCCTCACTAGCCAGTGACTAAATTTCTGTCTGCGCCGTAGTCGGCGAGTTTTAAAAGCTTATAAAGGTAAGTATGATGCGGGTACAAACGCACTTGTGTAAAGCTCTCATCATACTCTCATTGCGCCTTAAGTCTGTTGCTATTTTTTCGGACACAGTAGAAGGTGCACCGTCAATCATATGATGCATTGCTTCTTTCTGACCAATTTGTTGTTGCACGGGACGTTCCAAAGTAGGAGCAGGAAAATTGCTTGTTTCTCTTAAACACCGATGGACATTGCTAAAAACGGTTCTATAAGGCACTCTATTCGGAGATAATTAGCGACGCTATTCATCCGCATTCTCATGACACACTCCATAAACAAAATGAATGTCTGCGTATTCTTCATTCGAAAAAATTAATATGGGTTACAGTATTCTTTAACAAATGTAAGATCAACGAACGCTCAATTAACTTAATTGACGTTTGCTGTCACAATAAATAATAAATAATGAATCACAGCCACCCTGACTTTTTAATAACAACGAAATCAAGAGCGGTAGGTACCTAATACTTGCATTAGTGTTTATAGGGTTATCTAAAACTTCAACTGCTTGTACTTCAGTTACGAAAGAGTTTTGGGCATATGTTCATTTGACATTTTTGTCTCGAAATTGCTTGAGCAACCCATCCTTAAACTCTGGAAGTTACGTCATGGGACACCTGTATATAAAACGTTAGAATACATGTACTCAAGTCAATGTGCGCAGAGATCTTTTCGGGACTAAAATGTCAATTTTTGCTTTATTCGAAAGCATATTTTCTTGCACAAAAAAGAGTTGATTATATGTCAAAACTTTCTGTTTCTAGTAAGTAATATTTTGAATACATCAACTGATAGTTCTTTTTTTAATTATTTTTATTTATATTTTCTTTTTTCCTAAATCGGATAGTAAATAATATACATATGTAACCTTACATAACATCACCTATATTTAATTATTAAGCGTGTTGAAGATATGAAACATATTAAGTTGTCCTCAACTACAAATAGTTGGTGCAAAAAGAAACGGTCATTATTTTTCGACTTGGAATCAAGAATAGAACAGGCAAAGGTAATCGAAGCAGATTATAGTGCTTTCAGTTTTCTCCGAAAGACAAATCTACTTTTTGATAAAAAAATTGAAAACTTGAAAAAAAATTCTACTTTTGTTAAATATTTAGTGACAAACATACAAATATCTGTTTAAATTTACAAATCTATTTGCTTCCATATTTACTTACGTACACTAAACATTTAGGCATTATGTAGATTGTTTATATATTACGGAAACATATCTAGAATTTTCTTTATTAATATATTGATATTATATTCACCATTTTCACCTTTATCAATGAGAGGAAACATTAGAGGTGCAGATATGATTGTATACTTTTAATGTAGGATAAAGTTTGTTTAGAAAAGTCTTGTGTAACAAATTTACTATCAAAACTAGTACCCGATTTTATTACATACATATTTACCTAAAGTAAATAAGCGAATTGATTAGCTTACTAATAATTTTAATCAATTCACGAATTTCCTGCTACACATTAATACATGACAAGTTAGTGTTACTATCTAGTTATCTGCAGTCCTGCGTGTACGATTCTATTAATTCAGACGAGCCTCACATGCAAATAAACGCAATTATATTGAATATCAAATCGTGTGCTGGAGAGAAGGCGCATGCGCAAACTCTGGAAGCAGTAGTAGAATGCCTGTACATAAAGAAGCGTGGAACATATTTACGAACTGTGCATTCTGTATAGTATGTATGTAATAATCGACAAAAAAAAAAGCTAGAAAAAAAAAATGAAGCGCAGAAACTTCTGAGAATTCCACCCGACTTATCTCTAACGCACTTCCGGTCAGGGATTGAAGAAGTATGCTGACCAACCACAGACGTCGGTATCACATTACATCAGACTTAATTAACACAAATTGTTTTCTTTTAATTATACGTATGTGCGTATGTGTGTGTATGTGACATCTTTAAGAATGAACTGCTGCTGTACGCCTCACTCAATCATTAGATATTATGAATCATGCAAGGAATACGCTCGAGCAACGTTGAATATTAATTTCTTTTGTAATTACGAAATGCCTATTAGATAAAAATTCCTGAAAATTAATAATGCGTTGCAATAGTGACATCTTCAGTAGGTAGCCCACGAATTAAAAACTTTAAGGAAAAATTACATTATATAACTGGATAATTCTAATTAAAGTAGATAATTGCGATTACTAAGGACATGGTAATTGTATTGCAATTGATAATTTTAATAATATATGTGTATAGTTTTAGTTTGCATTGTAATTGTAACTATTGAGATAATAATTTTACGTCAAACACTGGTGAGAGACAAAGACAATAAGTTAGTTAGTTAGTTATTTATTGTGCACATCTATAAGTATTTAGATTTACTGATATTCTATTCTATTTTGGAATATTTTGAATTACAATGGATTTGTAATTTTTTGCATTTACAATTATTTGAGTTAAATTAAATGGTAGGGGAGGGTGGGTATAGTTGTAACACTTTTTATATTTTCAACCTTAGAGGCCATCATTGATTAAATAAAAATATGTTAATGGTACCATCTTTAAGGTTCATCTTCTATACTTACTGAGACAGAGAATTAATAATTCCAACATTGTACATTGACAAATAATAGAAGAAACAAAAAGGGTAGTCGAGTGTTACATCATATCTCATGGGTGGGTACAGTTGTAACAAGGAGTGGGGCAAGATGTAACAAGTGAAAAAAAGAGAAGTTTGTAATAAATATTTTATTTATTTATTAATAATTATTTTTTAGAATAAGTGAAACTGCTGGGCAATGTTTTCTTAGTTGCCCTAAGATTTTTCACATTCTTTCTCTTAGCTTTTTCTTCTGCAAGGCTTCGATTGTAGAAAAAATATTGTTGTACTCCATATATATAACGTCACAATAATTTACAATTCTGTTGATTTAATAATGTCAAGAAATTTTTGACAAAGTCACATATCCAATTTATTATGACAAAAATTGGCGATTGTAGACAAAATCATGTATGTAACTCGTTGCGAAAAAGTGTTTTAGGCACTTGACGTGTTGACCAACGCGGCTTACACATCGTTGGTCAAAGCACGTCTAAAACACTTCCATTTCGCTACTTGTCACATAAATAGCTATTGTAAAATCCGCTTTACAGTTCTTGCATGCAATGAAAACTGCGTGCGGCAAAAATTGCCCGCATGCGCATTCAATGGATTTAGACCAGCTGAGTGCAATTTTAGTTGCTTGCATGTGCAATACACGGAAATAGAACATGCCGCATTTTTTATTGTATTTAAAAAAAATGCAAACTGTAAGCGCCCTTAACAAAATATTTACCATTTTGAAGGTGGGGATAGTGGTAACAAATATTGGAGTATGGATGTAACAAGTTGTTACAAATATCCCACACCCCTATTTTTAAATTTCACTCATCATTAACACACCCATCCGCTGCAATGAACCGAATTTCACTGTGAAAGCAGCTATGAAGTCTCTTTTTTATGCTAGCAAGGATGACAAACTTACATTGACTGCTTAATGTATTTATAATCAATTAATTCGAGATTGAAGAAATTACTATCTTACCTAAAAAACAGTTTTTTCTCCTTTTCTTTTCTCAAGTAAACCATGTGCATTACTACGTCAAGCTACTAATGACGGATATAAAGCGCCACCTAGTGATACCATTCATAAATAATTATATCTGTTATTCCACTTGACATTCGCTTTGTTACAACCATCCCCAGGTTACAACTATACCCACCCTCCCCTACAATTACAATATTAAAAACCTTGTCAAACAAAATTTGATTCTTCACGTTCTCAAAGAGTAATATCACTTTCTGGATGACTTTCCATTAATTGAAATGAATTTTTCTTTACAGGTAGAGAATTCATTTTTTCAATACAATTCGCTCAAAACACCATTTTTTTTTATAAAAGTATTCTTTTCCAACAGACGTAATATCAGTTAGTATATTTCGACCGTCTACCTTGGCTTGATTAACCTCTGATACCTTAACCCTAACGCTGTGGCCTATTTCAGAAACTGGAAATTTAGTATTAAAACATTTATTGGCTTACTTATCCAGTAGTAGCTGTCTAGCAGAATTTCGAGCTTTTCGAATCCTTTGGGAGCACACATTGATTGTCGCATTGACAACATGTTATTGATATCCATCCTGGAATTCTGTATATTTAAAACTACACACATAAAAAGGATATCTTCGGTTAACTAAATACATATATTTCTTTAAAAAGTTTTACTTCTTTCAAACATACAGTGCATCACTTAAGTATTTATACATAGTACATTTAACCGAAATGAAAAAAAGGAAGTATGGAAATTCAAAACTAAGCGACTGTTTATTTTAATACGAAAGAGAAAAGCATTATTTTTAATAAAAACAAAGAAAGATAATATAAATATTAATATTTTAATAAAAAATCAGAATTTTGAACTCACAAAAATATTTGTACACGAGAAAAAAAAACAAAATAAATATTTGTTGGTTTGATTCTGATATTTAGTATGCATTCCATTTGCATCTATGACAGCTTGCAAGCGCTTGGGCATGGACATTACCAATTTTGCCGTTTCGTCCTGCGTAATTTTTGACCATTCTTCTATCAAATGCTTTCTAAGCTCATACGCATTTTGGACATGATATTTTCTGATGTGTACATTTAAAATATGCCACAAATTTTCTATCGGGTTAATGTCTGGATTTTGGGGTGGGTGGGGAAGGGTTCTAATACCTTTATATAAGAACCATTCCTTAACGATCCTTGCAGTGTGCTTAGGATCGTTATCTTGTTGAAATATAAAACTTTTTTCTATATTCAATTTCCGAGCACTTTCCATTAAATTAGCTTGCAAAATTTTTAGATAAGCTTTGGCATCCATAATATGGTCAATAAAATGCAAATTTCCTACCCCATTGTAGGACATACAATCCCATACAAGTACGTGTCCTCCTCCATGTTTTATGGTAGGAATCAGATTTTGTGCTTGAAGTTCCGTGTTTGCCTTCCGCCATATCATATTCCGTCCATCGGATGCAAAAAAAATATTATATTTTTACTCGTCGCTAAAAATAATGCTTTTCCAAAATTCTAAAGGTTTATTGACATATTCCTTCGCAAAATTCAAACGTTTTATTCTATTATTCTCACTGATGAAAGGTTTCTTACGGGCTACTCTTCCGTTATAGCCAGCTCTTCTAAGTACTCTTCTTATAGTCTCAGGATTAATTGTCTTCCCTTTTCTCTCTGCGACGTGAACAGCTAACGTTAGAGCGCTAGTTCTAGGAAATTTTTGAACTTCTTTTACCATAGCTCGTTCTTCGCGTTCGGTTAGTATCTTTGGACGTCCTGGGCGATGAGCAGTTTCGATGCTTTTTTGAAGTTTAAATTTGTTAATAATATACTGAACAGTACTATGTGGTCTTTTCACAAGCTTACTAATTTCTGGTAAACTTTTTTGTTCTTTAAACAAGGCTACAATTTGAACTTTTTCATTAATTGTTAACTCTTTTGTTTTCGGCATTTTTTATACGGCAGTTATGAATTGCTCTTCAAAAATATATTACCGGGAGCATCTAATAATGTACACAGACCGCTAGATATTAGGAGACTATTGTTGGACATCTATGCGAGTCTCTACCTGTCGCGGCAATGAGCGTACGAATACTTTTGTGTTGTCGCCTACTGGATTTTAATTATTATTGTAGTCAGAGAGCATATTTTAGCTATTTGAAATATTTATTTTGTTATCACATTCTAAATAATAATATAAAATTAAAAAAAAAAGTTTACTGTTTTGTATTTTTATTAGTTGTTGTAGGTAAATGGGACATGTACAAATATTTAAGTGATACACTCTATCTGTATTTGAAATAAGCAATTATTCTTGTATAGAAGCAAATATTTTACTTGGTTGTAATCGATAATATTCTTGGTTATAAGGTCTGTTTTAAAAAAAATATATATTTTCTCCAAGAAACAAATTTTTCGATCGAAGAAATAGAAGAGGCAACGAAAGAGTGGATTACATATTTGAATTAAGAAAATAAATTCTTTTATTAAGGATTTGTAGTAAATCTTGTAAGTACTTATGTTAAGGTGAAAATTCATTTTAAAAAATATGTCAATTTAGCTACGTGACACTTGAACGATTACCAATAATACAGTAGTTATGAGCTTGCATCGAAAATAGAAATGTGAATTGCGGTGGTGCTAAATACGTTAAATTGTATATATAATAGTAGCAAGTCGGTAAGTAATTCATGGTTTAACTGCTTTATTTTTAAACTGCAGAACCGTACTTAAGCTTCTTGATAATGGAAGTTTTTGAAAGGTAATCTTTTGCTAATTTATAGAATTACTTAACGTATATTTAATTACAGATTTAAAATTTGCCTACCAATTCTTAATTCCTCTACATTTACTGCATCCAACGGGCCTGCAAAATGTCGAAAAAAAGCATTGAAAACACCAGCTTTGGAAGCTGCAAACAGCATTTTTATCCATGCGAAGGTATGTTTTGCATTTGTAAGTCAACATATCCTGTCTAATTTCCTAATTTCTCTGATTTAAGTAATCTTAAGCTTTCTTGGTCTGCAACAAACCTTTAAAAAGTAATATTTAGAAGAGTATAGAATGTTTGCTAGTTATAAGCTGTATAAATTAATAAATAAATAATTATAATTATGTTGTTTAATTGAGGTGAAAAATAAAAACAGCATGGTGCAACATTCGAATGTTTAGTTGCACTAACTATTATACCACATCTTCTTATCTACTATTTATTGTGAAGTATATGTATTCATTGTAAAATAATGTATCTCTTCAGATACCCGAAGATTTTGAAATGTTAATAAAGGAGCAACAAGTAACAAATATTCGGAAGAACAGATGAAGATTAAAGTCTAACTAAAGGATCCAGAAAATTCGACTGCATGTAGCGGAAAATTAGAAAATAGTCTCTTTGTGAGGTGTGTGATATAATGCTGTAATACGTTTTTTTTCTATAACGCCAAAATTATAAATAAAAAATAAATTTATGTTCCGAATTGCTTTTCTGGTTTTTTTTTTGTTTAATATATATAAATGATAATAGTAGTAACATTATTATTATGGTAAGTTAATAAATGTAAAAACAATCTGAAAGGAAGACTTTGACTTGAAGTAAATATATTTTGAAAGAAGATTATGGTTTTATTTACAAGACTGCTATATTTTTTAAAATTGTTTTTTTTATATATAAAAAATTTACCACTAATACCAAACAGAATACTAGATAGAGATATATATCTAGTATGCAGTTTGATGTTAGTGGCAGATTTTATATACATATAAAAAAATATATTTTAGAAAACAGCAGTATTGTTGTAAATAAAGTTACTATCTTCTTTCAAAATAACAAATATTTAGTTCAAGTAAAAGTCTTCTTTTTACAACCAAAGCTAATCTCTTGAATTAAAAGTGTATTTCTTCTTTAGAGTAAAATTCAAGTTCCTTTGCAAAGAAATAAAGCTTCATTCAATGAAAAATATTCTTGTACTAAGATATCTACGTACGTAGGCTAAGACGGCACTGTTTCAACTATTAGTAAGTTTTACTTAATTCAATGAACGATTTTCTTGGATTAATATATTTTTCTCTTAAAAATTAAATAAAAATTATTTTTATTCCAAGAATATATTTATTTGCGCATATATGAAACAATGATATTCTTAACTTAAGTAAGCAAATTTCTTTAAATTGAACATTTCTTATTATGTGTGTAGACTCGATCGGAACAGAATCTAAAGTAACATCTAAGTGTTAGTCTCTGTTATGCTCCAGGTTAATATCAACATTTTTATATTTATATACAGGATAATTACCAGATTGACCTTTTAAGATTGACTCAGAATCTCTTCACTAGTCATTTCTGACAATGTATCAAGAGCTGGAAAGGACGTTTCTAAATCCGAAATAATCCTATTCAATATATAAAGATATTTTCTCGAAGAGGTTTCACAAAGAAATGCATAAGTAAAGATACCTAATGATAACATTTATGACCATTCCCACTTGGCAAGTAATGTTGCAGAAATCCCAGTAATATTACATTATTTACTAGACAGCGATGTTAAACAAAAACATGTTACTGAAATTTGCAGCAACATTAAATAATGATAGAAATATTGCAGGCCATTACAGTAACATTTCAATGTAATCAGGAAAAAATATTTAAAACAATGTTGCAAAAACAAAGACTTTGTTGTCAGAAATGTTGAGGTAATATTTAGTTGTAACATTGCCATATTTACAAGGTGAATCATTACAAGGAATGTTACAACATTTGCGCTTGTAACATTAACATATTTACATTTTATAAAGTGTAAGATAGGTACGTATATATATGTTTCTGCAAATTTAGAATTTTGAAAACACAAAACTAATGGAGCAAATTTTCTCTATAAAGTAAATAATGGTGATGAAATTTTTTAACATTTTTTTGTAGCCTATAATAATCATGTTAATGGGGTTGTGGTTGTGCACTGCGCACTTGTAAAAGTTAGTATCGCTTGCCATCACAAGTTTTTTCGTACCGCGCATACATGAGTTGGCGTGAACCTGTGAACCCCCTCTTTCAGAATATACGGTAATCGTGACTGGACAGGGCGTGGATAGGACCATCTTGGGATTGTGCGTCGCAATTCTTTTGATGAGAAAAAATTCCCGTCAATAATGAATCAACATTATCAGGTAAGTTTTATTTATAATGCTAAAGTAGGTATGTCGATCCTTTCAAATTCATCGAAGATCTTTAAGACAGATATGTATTATGTATATCATAACCTATATATGTTATAGTAAAACCTACCTGTTGTGCTATAAGGATGAGCAATGTCACGTAATGTCATTCTTAGAATTGATAGTAATTCTTGATCAAATACAAATTTTACAATAATTATAAACAGTTTTATATATAAAATATGCAGCTTATCCTCAATTTTCATATAAATAAAATAGTTTTCCTGATCGCTATTTTTGACGGTGTCTTTTTTTTATTTTCAGAGAGAATTAGAAGAAATATTGTACTCACAGATACAGAATACGAAATAACTGTCATGGAATGGTTTCGTTATGCAAAACAAAGATTTGATAGAAAAACAGCAAAATGTTCAAAGGAATAAAATGCAATGGCGTTTTTCCTATGTGTTGTGAGTTTTTGTTTAGATTCTATTCATGTTAATTTATGTGTCCTATAATTTGTTTCCAATACTGAAGTTTATTAAAATGGAATTTCATGTACTTTTTTTTAATCAATAAATGCCTTTATTGTCTACTGTAAGTAGCATTTTGCCTTTTTAAAGTATTTATTAATGTATTTCGTTTACTTAAATAGCTATTTATAATATTATTCATAGTATTACTATTTAGTTTTTACATAGAACTATGTACTGATTTTAATGTATCTGCAAAAATAACTACAAAAAAGGACTTATAATGTTATTATAAAAATGTCTATATTTTTCTCGCATTAATGTTTAATGTTAATATTGTAATTTTAGTAAGTGAAGATAAATTCGTATAAACAGAGGGGCCCGATCTATCGAGGGTAACATGAAATTATAATATTTGAATAAAATTGAATTTCAATAAGACTGATTGAGATTCCGTTTTATACTAATTAATATAACCTCTCGATAAACCTCAACATCATGTTTCTTGTATAATGCAGCAAGAACTTTTGGAGTAAATAAAATACCTAATAGAAACATTAGTGTAGATATATTTATAGAAACATTTAATTGCCACACTGTATCAATATTTCTCTTTAACATATGAGAAATGTTACGGAAGAGCTATACTTCAACATTAATCGTCATGTTAAAGTTATGTTACTCGAAGACCTCGTATTAACATTACTGGAAAATATTGTTTCGTAACATCGCTTAGGCGGACATTAAACAGTCGTAGAAATGTTACTGCATATGGTACATTGTATATATTTTTGTAACATTTCGCGTTACAAGATAACATTTAGACGACGTTATAGTCATGTTATTTTGCCAAGTGGGTTCATTGCAATTTATATCCCATATACGTTCAGTACATAAATAAACAACAAATGCAAACACTAGTATATAAATGCATATTATGAAATATTGAAATTGATTATTGATTCTCAATAGTACTTAAAGATAAAAGTGCCTTATCCGACGCCTTTCAAATTTCCGTCACACGTATATGTGAACTGCACGAAGCGAATAGAGCCGATAAGATCTAGAAAACAAATCGGGTCGACTGATTGATGCGAAAATATAAAGTTAGGTTTATAATCAATAAAAGGGGAATATTTAGTTACTGTTATGCTGGGTCAACCAATACTAAACGGACTGATACTGTGTGAAAATTACTTCAATTTATTTTGCATCATACTCCAGAGTGGTAATGAACTATCTAACTTTTAATTTTGACAACAAGATATATCAATTTCATAAATAATGCTGTTGTAACATCACCAGTAAGACATTAGTCCTAATATTTTGGATTTTTTCTAGTTTTGATTCATTATAGCAACAGTTAATTAGCTGACCTCTCGCAGATGTACTTTCGATTGCTTTACTGAATAAATATGTATTTGCTCGGACGGATGTAGTTGCTATAATAACGGCATTTTCTTGTGAATTTGTATCTAGCTAATTTCATCAAACATCATCGGCCAATCTCATTATATAATTAACGTACATTAAGGCAAATAATGAATTAAAAAGGGGGAATTATCTAAGAATTGTGAGACTGTAATGAAGTATGTAATTGCAAAGTATTAGGTATATAATTTTCCTTGGAGAATCTTGAGAAATAAAATATGTTCAAAATGGCAAATATTCATGAGAATCCAACTGATTTTCCATCGATAATCAAATAAAGGGTCCTTGTATCAACAAAGGGTGAGAGGTATTGATAAGATAGATCGTCGGAGTGGATTTCTCCTCCGGTCTAGTATTTAAATTTTTTCGCATTCGTATATCATACGTTATATCGGTATGGCATGGGAGTATGGGCATTAGTGTACACATCGTCGTTAAGTGGTTTCCGATTTTTCTGTGGGAAATTAATCGATGCACGGATTAAATAAGTTTACCTTCCCAGCCAAGCCTGTTATTTGTTATGGTCATATAATAGGAATTTGGGGCCAAATCTGATGAAAAGTTCGTTATCCGATTTTTGTCGTATAGTGTCAATAATTTGAATTATTGGCAATTGCGTATCACATTTTGCAACGAAAATGATCATAATGCTCATAATGATGGAAGGACACGCTTCCTTTTCTTAATTTGGTTAAATTGGATTTTCTTTCAAAATTAACTCATTCCTTGAACGAAACGAAACGACCACATCATAAAAAAAAGTGTTATTCCTTTTCACCAATCATCTGTAGAATTGTTATTTTGTGCATTTCTGTTAAATGAACCATTTTTTTGATATGCAGTTAACGAAATTCAAACGATGTTATAATCGACAACTAAACTGTCATGCAGGCAGACAACAATTTGCTAGGCCAGGCGTTTTAAACAAAAGTATTTAGAGTTTTTGTTTATTTCATATCAGTAAAAAGGATGTTTTTTTTTTTGTTTTTTTACAATATCTAGAAATAAACAGATTACTTATTAGTTTTTGAATGTGTTGTAGTGAATTTCTGTAATCAAACAATTTTCTTTCTTTAATGTTATTTTTGCCAAAAAACTGAAAACACTTAATATTTCCTAAACAGTTGAAGATAAGTATTGGAAATTGTACATACATGACATATGTCTAGAATTTTCTGAAAAATCCAAAAATTGAATAATATACAGGGTGTAGCATTTAAAATAAGAAAGCTGGTATTGGCCACTGTTACATGACACACCATATATAAAGGTTTCTGTTGAAAAAAATGCACAACTAAAAATACCAATCAACATGTCCGAGCGTTTCTTCGAACACGCACCCATGTATTTATTATCGAATTTATTCCATTTGGCTGATACACAGTGTAGAACGTCGTGGTGTCCATGTCACTATCAGATTTTCTAGTAGAATGAAATTTTGACTATACTGTATTGTATTACTTATATATGTTGTGTATTGCGGCTTTATTGACAATGGCTCATAACTGTATGATCTTTTTCGGCAAATAAAGTTTTCTATTGCATTGTATTGTATGTATTAAATATACCCTATATTTAATACATACATTTTTAAGACAAGAATTTTTAAGACTAAAAATTGTCGTAAAGTTCCCTCTTAATTGTAATTGATTAAAAATACATTAGGTGGACAAATCTAGAAAACTCTGAGATCGGCGTTGGCGTAACCGGATACGGAAAGTGAAGTAGTTTGAAAGATAGTTATAGTAATTTGTAGCGCATACGATCTCACAATCAGTCTTCTGTTAACTTGAAATATCTATTGCCTGACTTCGTTGCATCTCAGAGCTCTTTCAAGATATGTCTATCTAAATGGTGAATCATGCTTAATGACTTTGTTAATAATATTCATTAATTTAATTAATTTCTTGTTTCAGAATGAACAATTCGAGAACGCAGTTAAGTCATATTATAAACATAACGCAACGTGTATTGTAGAGTTAAGTAAAGTAACTGCGCATATTATCTTGTAGTATTTATAGCAAAATTTTTGTTGTAGTTAGGGACAATGACAGCCTATTTCTGATTTATTTAGAAAAACAAAAGATACAAAGCTGCGAAAACTTTCTGGAAGCCTTCCAAAACGCCTTCGGCCTTTATTTTATCTTAAATTTGTAGTATCCCAAGACCATATCCTCATTTTTGGAAATGGTTCAAAGGTACTTTTTGAAAATTTATCCCGACAATGGGAGAAAATCAAAAAAAGCGAACGACAGAAAAATAAAATTATTAGTTAATAAAAAACTAAATGAAAAATTAACTTCGTAAACGTATGTGAATAATTGGTCTAAACGTTAATAAAACATTTAAATTACTAAGAACACCAACACACGATTAGTTAATCAAATGGACAAGAAATTTACCAAATTATTTATGTCAATAGATATAAGTATATAATAATTATAATGTCTGATAAGTAATATTTCACTTTAATTTTGTTAACAAATATTTTAAGCTGTTAATTTCAAAAAGAGTATATATGTTCATCAATTGCAATTACTTATTTTGGTAACTGGTAACACATTTCTTTATTTTTTATAACATAACAATTAATGGTCTTGTATAAACTGTCTAAAACGCTTGTTTCTATTGACTCATAAAAATCATTACATTTGATTGGTAGATATAATTCTTTGAATTATGCTGTTTTTAAAATTAACGCCCAATTTTTGCACTTTGTAAGGATTTAAACTGTTTTTCTTTGTTTTTTTTTGTTTTTTTTAATATAGAGATGCAGTGTGTTCTACTAAGTTGTTGATTAGTTAACTGTAGGAAATTAGTAAGAGTTTTTGTTGTTATACTAGGTAATTAGCATAATTATTTGCCTTTTTCAAAAAGGGTTCTAAATGCGACATGTATGACAATGTATTTTATAAATTTTAAAATTTTAAATTTATATTTATTTTCCCTTAATTGACAACGGGTTTCTTCCTTTACTATTTGTTCGATATATTTAATTAATTATGTGGCGTAGTTTGACTGTTTTTGACCTTTGAGAAATTGCTCTAAAAATTTGAGAATAAGATACATTCATAAAGGAAGTAATTATGCAATAAGTGTATGTATCGTATATTGGCATTAATTTATTATTAGCACTGAAGTGAAATTCGAGAAAGAAATAATATATTGGGTAAATTCAGGATTAAGATATCTTTCATATATCCTCTTTAAGTAGTGCTACTATCAAAAGTATTAGTTGCCTTTTCATAAATGACAAAGTAGTAAGTTCACATTACTAAGAATAAAGATACAATGTAATTCTACAAGTGAATTTCTGCATAAGCAAAATTACCGGGTAAGTTCACATAATTATAAGTAAAAATATAGTGTAATTACACAAGTGAGTTTCGAAATAAGTAAAATTACCTGGCAAATTCACATTATCATAAGTAAAAATACAGTGCGATTTTACAATTGATTGAAAAAAATTACATAGTACTTTTACACATGAGGTTGTGAAATTACTTTTACTCAGTAAATATTCATGAAAATCGCGGGACGAAAATAACCAGTGATATTTAATGTAATTTCGCATAAATTTTGTTTTCAGTGTAGTCGTGAGGATGGGCAGTTCGGAGGTCGGCGAACTAGTCGGTAAACAGTTTGCCTATTCCCGATTTAGAGTGAGAGGGAACGCTGTTGACAGCTGTCTATCTAGCTCACATTGTTTTTAAACTATTTTTAATGACAATCATTGTGACAGCAGGTAACAAGTACAAATTCATTTTAATACACTACATACTTTTATTTTTGTTATTGCAATATGTGGTAATAACTGGTCGTATATGTCAAAACAGACAGTTCTTCAGAAAGATAATTTTTTGACATATGATCTTTTGCGATCTTATATAAATGCTTTGATATAAATGTTAATAATCATCATTACATTAAATTGGTTCATTTCAAATAAATTAAAAAAAACTGTATTTTCATTACTTTAAAAGTGTGTACCTAATACTGAAATAAATTAAATTAATAATTACAATCATGTTTTAAATATGATGAAGAGGTTTCCAATAAAATTTCTTTGAACTTATGTGTATTGCTACAATACGATTTAACTTAAATATGTATAATATTTCTCTTATAAATAGAAAAATTAAAGTTAGATAATATTTATGTATTAACAAATAAATTGTTAATAGGTACATACATGTTCACACACATAATATTCTGTCCTTGATGTAAAAAAAAATAAATCATTTGAAAGAAATCATCCGTTACTATCAAGAATTGTGTTTCGAAAAAAAAATCGCTTAACATGTTTCTAATCCTTTTTCCCTCATTTCTACAATACGCGACCAATAACATCAATCTAAAGGGGTCCAGTATATATACCCAACTGACAGCATAAAGTAAACTATTAAAAAAATAGGAATTAAATTTCACTATAGGTAGTTGTAGTTGTCAATATTTTAATAACATATAGATAATTGCGAAATACTCGTGTCCATGTCCATAATTCTGATTCATATATTGCGTTTCCGCCAACATGCTGTCAACCGCAGTCGGAGTGACAGAAATACAAATATTCATAAATTGTGGTGAAGGTATTGAGTGAAACCGAAAAAAGACTTTCAGTTATTCAATGACAGCTACCTAACCGTCATAATTTCTGTACCAACACCAACCTACCTTATTCATGCATATTCCGATCGTGTGGACGCACCTTAACGCAAAAATCGTCAGTTTTTTTATTGGCAGAAGCAGTTGAGACGTATTAGGACTTAATTTGAAATTTACCATTTTTTAAAATGGTTTTACTCACAAATATGAAACCCAAATCGTATAACACAAAAATTAAATACATTAAGTCGTTTTTTGTATAACTTGTTGAAGGACCCGACCCTATTAATAATATCTAAATTATTTCTAATATAAAAAAAGTATTTTTTTCTGATTCAATAATACATTTTCTCTCTTTCCATTTTTAGTTCTCTAAAATCATTCTAAAAATTGGTCTCATTCAGTGTAAATATATCTTCCTTCTTATCTGTGTTTGAGCATTAATTTGAACAAGATGTGCCGTAAGGCAAGCTCAACATATTTTAATAATTTGAATATAAAAATAAAATTGGTGCTTTTAATATCCAAGAAAAAAGAAGGTAACTATGAAATAATTTATGACAGGTGACAGTTGTAGAATAGCACCAATGCCGAAATTAAAAAGAAATCTAAAACCGTGCCGTATTGCAGCACTATTTTAGATTACGAAATTTCTTCTACCTAAATATAAAAATATGTTTTTGAAATCACAGATACTTACCACGTTTGCTACTGTAAAGTATAACATTCTTAGTTACTTTGTTTAGTACTTAAATAGTATTATTTTTTATTTTTAAGTTATTTTTATTTATATTTTTATTTTTATTTAATTGTATTATCGTATAATACAAAAATTAAATACATTAATTCGTTTTTTGGATAACTTGTTGAAGGACCCGACCCTATTAATAATACATCTAAATTATTTCTAATATAAAAAAGTATTTTTTTCTGATTCAATAATACATTTTCTCCCTTTCCATTTTTACTTCTCCAAAATCATTCTAAAAGTTCGTCTCATTCAGTGTAAATATATCTTCCTTCTGTGTTTGAGCATGGATTCGAATAAGATGTGCCGTTAGGCTAGCTCAACATACTTTCCCAGTAAACACACATGTGTCTGTTACATCTCTGCTAAGTATCATTTAAGGAACAGTGCTATGTAACTTGGATACGTAAATGTATGTATCCTAAATGTTATCTGAACTGAACTGCGATACGTGGCGCTAGCTACATTATAGTGATGTATCTGAGATATACCTAATAATACATCACATATCCTTGATCTGGTGCCGTTCAAGAACTATTCGTGACATATCTTTGTGTTTCCCGCAGTTTGAAATTTCTGAGCCACTGTGCAAATGGCGTGTCCTAGGTTGGTGTCGGTTTGTGACATATATTTACTGGTTTAACTTTAACTATAAATAATTTGAAGCACTGGAACGCATTTAGCAACGGGGTGCCAACCGGTATTAAACGTAAGTATATTTTTACTTTACAAAATAACGTTTTTGAATCTATGTTATTGAAAATGTCTGCTCTAACCTCACATTTATTTGTTCAGGAATTATTCACCGCCTTTTATTTTCAAAGTAGTTTTTATTCCACTAAAACATCTCAAGATAGAAGAACCATCAGCTGCGGACGACGATACTTAGGAAATAAAACACCTACTACCCCTCAATTCTAAACAAAGTTTGAATCATTGCGAGTTTCTTTTAAGCAATGATTTTAATACTCCAAAAATCGCACGGTTTTCAAATTAAAAAATGTTAATTTCGTTTTAGCGATCATTCACAAAAAGAATCGGAGGCCAGAATGGTGAAGATATTTAATACGACTTTTGGAACATTGCTCCACCAGCTTCACTAACGAACTTGCGCAGCATCTAGTTGGTTTGGACAAAGAAATAACATAAAAGTTTGTGAACTGTATAGAACCATTATATTTCCATTTTTAGTTGTGACTTCATAATTCAAGGATTATAACGAACACACGGATGGACCGGCAAATGAGTTCTTTATATCTTGTAAATCCAATAATATTTATATGTATTTACTAATGGATAAATATATAACTTAATGTAGTTTCGAAAATGAGTTTTACCTATTCCCAAAGGCCGTTTTACACATAGCTATTTATTGCGCAATTTATTGGCCAATTTAAAATTGTTACGTGTATAACACGGATTTAATACGTATTATACACGTAACCATTTTAAATTGGCCAATAAATTGCGCAGTAAATAGCTAGATGTAAAACGGCCTTAAAAGAATCTTATGTATCATACAGAGAACATAATAACCCCTCTGAAATAGAACAGTGTTCATATATCAGAACCATATCTATGTGATGTGTCAGAGATATATCAAAGACAGCTGCTTGATGCGGACATTACGCACTCCACTGAAGCCTACAGCCTTATGTTTCTGAGACAAGAGATAGATCCGACGATACGTATTTGTTACGTGTCTGAGATATAAATGTGTTTACTGCGTTAATGCTTTGTATATAAAAATAAAATTGGTGTTTTTAATACCCAAGAAAAAAGAAGATAACCATGAAATAATTTGACAGGTGACAGTTGTAGATTGGCACGAATACCGAAATTAAAAGAAAATCTAAAACTTATTGCAGCACTCTTTTAGATTACGAAATTTCTTCTACCTAAATAAAGAAATATGTTTTTGAAATCACAGATACTTACCACGTTTGTTGCTGTAAAGTATAACATTTTTAGTTACTTTGTTTAGTACTTAAAGAGTATTATTTTTTTATTTGTAAGTTATCTGAGGTAAGTAGAGATGCACTTGATGGGTCAATTATAAGACAAAAATCTATTCAAAACTTATTTTATATTAATATACTCTTTATTAAAGATCTTAAAAACTATAAACATAAACACGTATCTCTAAAATACAACTCTCTCTTTAATATTAATATTTATAGACTTATATCAAAATAAATTTCTTTCATATATATAAATAAGTAGTTAGAAGGCACATTAATTTATATTATTTTACAACGCAAACATCCTAAAAAATGTCAAGTTACATAGGACTGTAATGTCCCCAGTGTTCTAGGGAAGCGTTACCGTCCAAACTATAATTCCCTAGGGTCGAATTTGAGAACACTGTCGGTCTTTGAGATATATATTGGTAAGAGGTCATGTTGTACTGGTTATTGTAGTAATGCGCCGTCGACGACGGGGTTTGATAGAAAGTCGCCGGGTTTGGCGTGGAAAACCTTTCGGCTTTAATGATGGGTGCGCTGGGTTGTAGATCGTGATATCGCGAGAATTGCGTCAACGTCCCATTGTCGAAATTCTCAGCGAGGTGTAAAGGATCTAAAACCGACACTCGCTTATTCTTCACGTTGTTATTGCTCTCTTCTTCCTCGGTATCGTACTTGATAAAGTGTGACGCAAAGGCGGGCGTGTGGTGAGGATTCTCCGTGGGTAAATACTGATCTAGATCGCTACTATCGATGCAGTCTTCCGGCATGTAAGTATTGTCGATATCCGGTAGGCGGTTGAAGTCTATGTTGCCCTCGATGCAAGGAGTTTCTGAGAGATTGCACCGAAGGGCTGTGAGGTTGCGAGGCGCAAGATGAAGGTGAGGTAGAACTGTGACTCCTGGGACTGCAAGGCGAGTCTTCTTGCTTGAGGGATTTGTACGAGACGTTCTGGTTGCTGTGTTGGTAGTGTTGCATATCGTTGGAGGCTTTACTCTGTTTCCTCCGGCGAGGTTGGTATTTGTAATCGGGATGTTCTTTCTTGTGGATTATCCGTAGGCGTTCGGCTGCTTCTATGAATGGTTTCTTCTCAGTTTCGCTTAAGACCCTGCAACAAAGGAAAGGAAAATTAAAATCAAAAGTTTCTGTGTTCATTCGGGAGAGATTTTCAATAGAAAGTTGTATGCGCTATAATAATTTTATTAGAAACAGATATATTAATCGAAAATAGATTCTTTTGATACTGTCACTATTGAATTATCGCAAAATCTTTTCTCTTTGTCTCTGAAATGTTTTTCACATTCTTTTGGACCGTTTTATTATATTGCGATGCCTTCCTTAGTCTTGATTCCATATCCTTGTAAACTGTCTCACAGTTAATTTTAATCTGTTCTGTATTTGTTTGTGTCTTTGCTCTACCATCTGTTTTTTTGAATGTTCATTTTCGACATTTTAATTTTTAGTTTTCGTACCAGGGGAGATAAAAAGAACTGCAATAATTACCGAGGTGTATCTTTAATAAGCACAGCCATGAAAATGTTTGAACAAATACTACAGAAACACCTGAGAGAAACAATTAAAGATACCTTGGAAAAATCCCAAAGTGGATTCAGGCGCGGTAATAGCACACAAGATCATATTTTTTCCATTAAACAAATTACAGAAAAAGCAATAAAAGAAAAGCGGAAGGTGCTATTGGCTTTCATAGATCTCGAAAAGCCAAGAGAAAAACTATGGAATACTTTAAAAGAAAGGAACATAAACGATAAAACTATAAGAATAATTACAAAAGTCTATAAAAACAATGTTAACGCAGTAATAGCAAATAATAATGTATCAGATACCTTCACAACACAATCAGGACTACGACAAGGAGGAAGCTTAAGTCCAATATTGTTCATAATTTTTATGGACGATATTATTAAGAAATGTACCAAAAAAAGTTTTGTGTTGGATATTACGACTTACAAAAAGTAGAAATCTGGGAAGGAGTGTTTGCAGATGATATCGTTATAGTTGCCGAAAACGAGACAGATTTGCAACACAATATCAATATATGGTATAAAGAACTAGAACAAAATGGAATGAAGGTAAACATAAATAAAACAAAAGTGATGGCCATAGGAAATGAAAACATAGAACTTAAAATAGAGATTGACGGAGGGAATATACAACAAGTTAATACATTCAAATACCTAGGAGTAACACTAGACGAAAATGGAACACAAGAAGCGGAAATAAATGAAAGAGTTGAGAAAACAAATGAAATTGTACTATACTATGCAAAATAAATTCATAAATAAAAAAGAAATATCACAAAAAACCAAAATCAAAGTATTTTTAATTCAATTATTAGACCCGTCCTAACTTACGGCTGCGAATCATGGATACTAAATGAAAAACAAAGAAGTAAGATACAAGCAGTCGAAATGAAGTTCCTGAGAAGAGTTCGAGGAGTTACGAAGAGAGATAAAATCAGAAGCATAGATATAACAAAAAACACCTAAACATACAATCGACTTTAGAATTTATAGAAGAATGGGAAATGGGAATCCTTGGAATAGTGGGGACATCTATTGAGGATGGAACCATCGAGGCCAGTAAGAAAGATATGGGAGGCGAGAATACAAAAAAATAGAAAGCCGGGAAGACCTAGGCAAACTTGGGACGATGTGATAGGAAAAATATTACAGAAAAGAAACAAAGAATGGGTATAAGCGAAGAAGGTGGCTGAAAATAGAAGAGAATGGAAGAGGTTCGTCCATAGTTGAAAAGAAAAGAAATATTCCTACACCTTAATTCAGGTAGAAGGAGTTATTGATTGATGATATATATATATATAGTTTTCATAATATTAGAAAACAAAAAAAAAAGAAATAACTTTAATTTCTCTTGTTTTTTGCCAAGAGTTCTAGAAAGTGATAAAAGTGATTTATTCCAATCTCCTAAATTTGATGCGAGTTTGTTTGACAACACCTTGTGGCACTGTATTGAGTATTTTTCTACAAAATAAATCCACAGCGATTAGAAAATCGAAATTTAAGTGAAGCCGATTACATAAGAATCGTTACTCTTCGTGAAGAAGGTTACACCCACGCTGAATTGGCTGAACGATTTAATGTAAATCAGTCAACCATTTCTAGAGTCTTAAGACGATTTGTGGCAACTGGAAGTAACGCAAGAAGACGAGATCAGGGTCGTGCAAGAGTTACAACCCCTGATCAAGACCGTTTTCTACGAATGCGTACCCTTCGACGATTTGTGACCAGTACCTTGCCTCAAAATGTTTAAGTTTATTCCATTTATTATGTTTTTCACTTCGCATAATAATTAGTATTGGTAAATTTTACATTATGTTGTATTTTACATATGTAAATAATTCTTTATTTCAGTTAAATAAATCAACATGACAATAATTCACTCATAAATAAAAGAACAATACAATAAAATATTTTTAACAATCAATTGACAATAATTTCAAATTGTCACATCGTTCAGTCACTGAGTTATTGAGTGTAATATAAACAATAATCAAAAACGCTAATAATAATTACAAAAGATACATTTTAGAAGTTTTGAGTGGATACCATTTTACCATATCTATTTCCCACAATTTACAGCCTTGATTTTTGAGGAGTTTGCTAGAATTTTTTTTACCTGTACCCTAAATTTATTTTGTGAAATTTGAATTGCATCATTTCAGCATGTGTGTTTATTTTCAAATCGTTTACACATTGGAATCAATACGTGACATATGTATATTGCATATTTGTTGATGTTTTCAAAACCACTTATTTATGGACGTTTGCATTCAAATGCCTCAGTTACATTTTTTCACCAATTTCAAGTGTTTGCGCTGACTTTCCGCCTAGTTATTTATTAATGTCCTATTTACCTACTCAGAACTTATCAGTGGCATAAACGGGTTACGAAATTAGATTTAGATTTTTAAAAAAAAATAACTAGAGAAGAAAACTTTCCTACATATTTACCCAAACATCGAATTTATATGAAAATTTTCAATTATAACGACAAACACTTGGCGTTAAGCGTCGCGCACGCTAATTGTAACAAAAAAAAAAAAAACAGTGCTGGATAAACAGAGAGGTTTGGTCGAAATTTCCGCGGCGTATTATCGATACCACGTGGCATTATTGATTTTGATGTTACAAAATTGTTATTGTTTCATTTATGAACGGTTCACACCTTTGTATGTAAATATATAAATTTTCTCATACTGTTGAGTTATTTTATTGGTTTATTATATTTATAATATGTAATTGATAACATTTTTTTTTCTTCTGTACTTCCTAATATTTATATTTTGTATGATTATAAAATTAAGCACAATATTTTACAGCAAAAAAGAAATAAGAAAAAATACTAAGCTATACCAGTTGATACTATAAAAACTTTAGAAAGAAACTTTATATTAAGGAACTACTACAGCTTTAATTCTAGGTGAAACCCATCCTAGTGTCCCATTTATATTCAATGGCCTAGTTTCATGTTTTATGTGCCTACAATCGATAAGAGGATTAGTGATTTATGTGACGAATAGATACATACACGAAACATTGCAAACGGGATCGTATATATTACACATATTTACTACCGTCAACAAACAATCCGATATATAATAAGATCTGTAACACTAAGTACTGTGGATTTTAACCGGTTATTGACATAAGATGGTTTTAAGTTATAGATAAAATAATGCCAATTCGGATGAGTTTTCAAGCTGATTTAAAGTATTATCCTTTCGCTGTGTATTTTTTTATAGCTAGTTATTGTCAATACCAATTGCCTATAGTACGCTACACACCATATCTGTGCATAAAATAAAGATTTTAAGAGGAATAAAAAAAATCACAAAAATACTAGTGGTGGGCACTATCGATAACTATCGATCGTTTTGACCATCGATAACTATCGATGTATGTATGTAAATAGAAGGGTGATGTTACACTGCGACCTAAAAGATCTGTTGTGTCCCCTATTCTCTGACCTTCCAATCGTATTCCTTTCAGAAAGTGTAGGATGTCAGAGGGCCCCAGTCTAGGTAAGTCTCCCTCTTCGATTTCGCATGCTCCCAGGTGCAACGCCCTCGAGTTGCACAGTGCTACGCAGTTTGAGAGGTGGATGGGTGTTTCATTCTGTTCCCCACAAAATCTACATTCAGATTCCTTTCCCAATCCAAGCTTACTCAGGTCCTTTCAGTCTACAATGGCCTGAAAGTATTCCTGTTAATATGCGAACGTTGTTCTTACTCCAGGTTGATGGCATTCTGTAAACCTCTTCTGGTTATAAGTTTCCAGAAGAATTGTTACTTTGCCTCATTCCCTGGAGATTTTCCCAGTAACTGGATTTTCTCTGCTCCATTTCTATTTTTAGTTTCTTCAGTATTGTACTTCTACTTAACCCGTAAAAGGGTTTAGGCCCTACAAAAGGCATTCCAGCCCCTCTTTTTGCGAGATTTCCGTTATTTCGTTTCCTACCACTCCTGTGTGATCCGGAACCCACAGGAGGGTTGCTTTATTCCTTTTGCCTAGCTCATTTAATTTCCCTAGGCATTCCCAGACCATCTTGGAACTGATTTCATATGAGCTCAGCGCCTTGATGGCTGCTTGACTATGAGACATGATGATAATCTCCTGCTTTCGATAATTTCTATTCATATTGAACTGAACACATCTTTCAATAGCGTGTATTTCAGCCTGGAAGATACTTGGGTGTTTTCCCAAGCTTTCGAAATATATATTCCCATATATTCCTATTCCAGTTCCCTCTGCCGTTTTGGAGCCATCAGTATACCATTTGATGGTTTCTATTCAAGTTCAAGTTGGTGTCCCACTCGCTCCTGTTACTGAGCTTTGTGATGAATTCCTTCACAAAGCTGAATTTTTTTGACATATCATCCCGGGGCACATCCCAGGTTTGATCACCGTCAGGCGAATTGAGGTCTAATGCTAATCATTCCTTCCTTGACCATCTGGAGTGGTGGTTCTTTTTGGTCACGCCCCTCTACTGTAGTAGAGGGCGTGACAAACCCCTCTCCATATTGTAATATGGAGAGGGGTAACATCCAATACTACTTCGATAGCTGCTGTTGAGCAGTTCTCATAGCATAACTATCGATAGTCTTGACTACCGATAGTTGGCTATCGATAATTATGGATATTTGAGTATCGATAGTTGAATGTCGTCGTGCCCACCACGAATATATTTATATTTAGTTTACAACGCAGAAGGATGCCTAAATTCAAAGAAACACTACAAGCATCGTCCGTCTGAATGTGTTATTTTTTTTTTAATAAATAAGCTAAGGGTTTGTGTTAATTAAAAACGTTTGGATTATCAGTCATCAACTATTCCCTGAATGGAATTAATTCTTTCTTTTGTAATATCTATAGTAGTGTGGGAAAATGGCTAAAATATTTCAGGAAGTTAACAACCATGAAAATAGGGCTTTCCTTGTATGTTATTACTAGAATTGGGCAACTGTCCGGCGGAGCAGATACGTATTGCGACGCGGGCCTCAAATAATGTAATATAAATAAAGCACATCAATCGTATTATTGTAATTTAGTGTGTATTTATAAAATACAAGTAATATTAATAGAGTTGTGCACATTTTCCCTGGGGACAAAATCGGACAAAGCGGGCGAACAAACGGGCCACTTTGCGATGCATTCACTACATATTTAGATAAAATATTTTTTTTACATTTTATAAGAAAAGCAAGCACTGTTGTTACTGACTTGCGACTCTACGGTTCATGTGCTTTATTGGAGTACATGAGTTGGAGCACACATTCTGAATACGTATCTGCCGCGCCGGAAAATTTGCCCAACTCTAGTTATTACTATTTTGTTATTGGGGAAAATAATCGCAGAAATGTAGTTTTAATATTCGTATGCGCATCCACGTAAATATAAACGTTACGTTACATACCTACTACTTATATATTAATGTTAATGTCTATGTACGATACGTATATGTATTTGCTCGTATATAATACGTAATCGGAGACCGAAATTAATTACAAACACCCACATAACGGGCATACAAATAAACACTGCCAGTATAAACAACCACAACGCGCCGGCCACCGCATGTATAGATTTGTAATCTCCGATTTATTTATCTTGCCGAGTTAATCGTTTCGCTTACGTTACGGCCGTTAGTCGGGCGGGATTAATTTTGCCTACAGCAGCGCTGTCCGCTCTCTTCTCGCGGACACGGACGAGACGGAACAGTTTTATCAAAACTATTTTTATTTTAAAGGCATCATCTTAATACCTCGTAAAAAACGGAAGCGATGCAATACGCCCTCGTACACAAACATGCTGATTTCGTGCTATTCGTGAATGTGTGCACGTAAAATGTGTTTGTCTTAATCGATTTGCGCGGCAATAAAAAAAAAAGAAGAAGAAAAACAACTCGATGCGTTGAGAGAAAACTGTAGTTTTTAGAATGAAATTGATGAAAATTAGTTGTGAAAGGTAAAATAAATGTTGGAATATTTGATTCAATCTGCATTTAGAAATTTTTAACACTACGTATTAGAATCATATTCTGTGCCTTGGAGCTAAAAAGGCCAAACTGAGAAAAATGGTTGATTTAATCCAACTTATTGAGATCTTTTTTTGAGTTGATGCAGTGTTTTAGAGATATTTGCGTTGGCTCAAGAAAAAAAAACTCACCCTATATAATGATATTACAGAAACTGTCACATAGATGGCGCTTTTCTATTTCATTCCAGTAACAGAACATTTTAGCATATTTAGCATAAAGAGCAAAGTAAATACGATTATTAAACATTAACGGGAGCCGTGTTCGTAGAAAGCAATATTTTTTGGATCAATTAAATAAAATTATAGTTATTCAAAACTATAATTTTTGTACAACACATGAAAATAATCTTATTTTAAGTTACTTTTATTGTTTACCCGACATACATTATTGTATTAATATAAACCAAAATAATGTTCACTGAAGCATTACAATATGAGGGATTGAAAATTTTTGTCTGTTGAGTCAAACGAAAATAACGTAATTTTAAAAAAATTACACACTACAACAGCTAACACAATGCAATTTGAAATATAAACTTGGTGCAGTGAAAGCATATCTGGCGTTGACATTACTCATCATATTTTGTGTTCTTGTTATCTTAATTCAGTGCCCAAGCAACATTTTATGTTAACACTGTTTCATGGGTTGAATAAATTCAATGGTTGTATTGTTTATATACAACCCAAAAAATTTGTTAAATTAACGCATTTTGCGTTGACTAAACACAGTTTTGCAATGTGAAAATGTTCACATTTGATAAAATTGCACTTGAAGTGTTTATCAAAAAATACTTCTAATTACAGCTTAAATTGAGTGCAATTTTTTTTTTACCAACTTTGATTCAGCACATAGAATACTCGTACAAAATATGAAAATAAATAAAATGCAATGGTTTACTGAAAACAGCAAAATATTGACATTGGCCCTTTTAGCTCTAAGCTACAAAATTATATATCAGCAGAGACGGAATTATATGCAAAGTGCATATATTTTATTTTTTGCATATCTTTAATATAGTCTATTGTAGACGTATTAACACTAATTGATGTTAATTAGCGCTAATTAAGTGATTGCATATATTGCATATTTAGAACATTTTCTATGCATATTTTTAACAAAAGTTGCATATATTGCATATTTAAGCTTTTCTTATCCTTTCTATTAGTAAAAATTCCTAGCAATTCCTAATGTGAGATCGACAACCGACAACTCTCAGAACATAAATCTTTTACATTGATTCTCTCAATACTTTTTTTCCAAGAACTGCACGTGTTTAATTTCGCCTAGCAGAAGGGATGAGGTAAATACGTTTATTATTATTAATTCTCAAATAAACTATTCATTCATTGAATATCTTTGAGCGAACAGCATGTAATTGTGTTCGTTTTAAATACTGGGCGTACATACAATGAGTATTGCGAACAAAATTTCTTTATGGAATAAGCCATATCCTGAACTGGTAAAGGATGGCGACAAAATATTTTTGTCGAACCTGCAGTAAACTGGTAAGTTTAATTTTTACTACAAAGCTTTACAATTGTTTTTAAATTCTACTTTGGATAAAAATTACAATTGTTGTTGTAGGTGTCTTCTGAGAGAAAATACCTGATTGATAACACGCTAAAACTCCATCACATATAGGAAAGTGTGAAAAAAAGCGATCCGCATGTGTCAGCAATCTATACGTCAATGTTGTAGCACCAACTTCACGAAACTCAGAACAAGAAGAAACATAATACGGATCTGTGTAACGCATAATTTCGTTTAAGCATACATTAGCAAGATTAAACATGTTAATTTGAAATCATTTCTGCAAAAATATTGCAAACATAATATACGCTGACGAAAGTACCTTACGAAAAAATTATATCACATTTTGTTACCAGCAAGCAATAGCAGAAATTCAACAATTGGTAGGGAATAACTGTATTTATATATCAGGTAGATGAAAGTACGGGATAAGTGTGGCCGTTATCATTGCCCATTTGTTAATAGCAATTTTTCATGAAGGATATTGTAGGTAAATCATATTTAATTTATTGTACAAGAACTCAAAAAAACAAATAATGTGACAATTGCCCAATTCGTTCAAGAAGGTTTATCAAATTTCTTTTTACCTGGAAGTATACCTTGTGAAAAAATGTTACTAATGTTGTCCGACGCTGCACCGCACATGACAAAAACCGCGCAAAATTTAATTTTTTTTTATAGTAACATTATTCATACCACTTGTTCAGCTCATGGGTTCAATCGTGTAGCCGAAGATATTAGGAATCAATTCCCTTTGATTAATGATTTAATTAGCAATTCCAAAAAATGTATTTTTAAAAGCACCTTTACGAATCCAATTTTATAAGGAACGACTTCCCGGTGTTAAGTTGCCTCCTGAACTGATTATTACGAGATGGGGTACATGGTTGGAGGCTGCAATTTTTTTCGCCGATAATTTTGAGGGAATAAAAAATGTAATGCTTGAAATCACTGCTGACTGCATTGCTCTAGAAAACTGTAAAAAGATAGTAACATCAACAGAATTGCTACAAAACCTTTTGTATATATAGTCAAATTATAGCTTTGTTTCAAATTCCATTCGTAAACTAGAAACGCAAGGATATCGCTCTCGAAACAGTCGAAATAGTAGACGAATTTGATAAACTATGTAAGAAGGTTAAGAGTACAATAGGTAATTCTATATACGATAAATTTAAAAAAGTGATAAATAAAAATGCGGGGTATTTGAAACTGAAGAAAGTTAAGAAAATTTTGGAATGTGAAACAGTAAACGATTTCGACTTTAATTTTCGTTTAGAATGTATTGCAAAGTTAAAAAATGCACCAATTACATCTGTGGATGTTGAAAGAAGCTTTTCAATTTCGAAACATATGTATTCTGATAGAAGACAAAACTTTCTTTTACACAATTTTGAAAAAACATTTAATTAATAATTGTTTTAGAAATATGTTGTGAAAAATATTTTCGTGCAATAAAGTTAATGTTTAAATTTCTGCTCTTATTTATTTTATGTAAAAATTTTGCATATTGTCGCAATTTTTTTGCATATATGCCCCAGGTTTATGCATATTTTCTCAAAAATCGATGCATATATATGCGCATATATTTCAGTTTTTCTTTGCATATAATCCGGTCTCTATTTATCAATTTAAATCTAATACAAATACACTAGTTTAGCTCGTCAATTTTTTTTATAATTTTTTGAATGTTTGGTCATTATTAGATTTATAGCATTAAAATACGCGTAGCACTATTATTTTAAATCTAGACTTTCATACATAGAAGGTCTTAACTCGTGCTATCGTGAGCTTCGTCCTCCATCACTCCTGAGAGATCTACTGAATAAAGACAGGAAGACTGTCAAAATGATTGTAGGTCTGCTGACTGGTCACTGTAGACTGAATAGGCATATGTATAACATAGGCCTGGCAGATGATGCAACCTGCAGATACTGCCAAGAGGAGGAAGAAACACCAGTTCATGTGCTGTGCCAATGCGAAGGCCTGGCGAGGACAAGGTTTCTAGTAATGGTGGAGGAGAACCCCACAGCTAGTAGCTACTTAAAGAGCCGCTCTCAAAGATGATAGGCCTAATTAAGGGGCAAAATTAGAGAGCGTCGTCTAGGAAAAAAGGGGATCACAATAGATCTGAAAAGGTCGTGGTGAAACAGGTCGATAGGCCACCCCAATCCTAATCTAATCTAATCTAATCCATCACTCCTTGATTTATCTTGGCTTTCAACAAATTTTAAACCAAATTTCGGCAATTCTTTTCTATGCTTTTGTCCCCTTAATAATGTTATTTACACATACATGTAATCAGTAACTCAATTAGATATGTGGATTGGCAATCAGATATAAATTATGGCAGCTATTAATTCCTAAGCACACGCGGCGCACTCATCATTATCGCATATTTCAAGTGTGTCGACAATTTAGATTAATGATAAATACACATAGAATACGAGTACAAAAAAAAAAAAACAAAATCCACTCAGTCAAATCCCCGTCATCTCGGTCTTTGCTCATCATTTCGTCCATCCATCTCCTTCTTTCCGCAATCCGATACTACGCGAAGATGGCGCGCGATGCGGTCATCCGAAAACGAGTACGCGAAGCGAGCCGGGGGAAAGACATGTAGTATATATATATATTATGTTAGTTAAAAAGGAAACAAGAATGGACGGGAAAAAAATCCGACATCACTCTTATTTTGGCGTGCGGCACGACGATGGCGGCCGGAGTCTGGTCCCCGTTCCGTCGCGCGCGCTGCTCGGCGCTCCGCAGTCATGGTACGTAATGACCCGGAATGCTCTCCTATCTCCGGCGATCGTCCAAATTAACATCGGTGCCACATTACGCAGCATCGGCGGCCGCTTTGACCGCGTCTCCCGCGGGGTCGCGGCGAACGTTGATTGCCAGACGAGAAGGAGGAGGAAAAACCGTACGGTTTCTTCGTGAGTATGATGATGTGATCAACTATAGGGGATTTTTTTATCAACTTGACTTGAATAATAGATACACTGGTGTGCATAAATAAGTAATCAGACACATACTTTTCCACAGCCGCCTCAATATATTATAATTATGATGCATATTTTGCTATTGAAATAGGTTCATAAACTGGGAAATAGTGTTGTAGAATTACAATTTCTTAGAATTAAAAATTTATTTGCATTTTATGACACCGCAACCATTTGCAAACAATTAGGGCGTAAATAATCGGTTATTTACAGATGTGTTTAATAGTTTATTGTCAGATTTTAAAATGTACATTTGTTTTAAAGCAGTTGAAAAGGCATTTAATACATTTTTGTTTTATTTTGTTATAATTGAATAGTTATTTTGTGAAAATGCTCCGTAAAAGAAGGATAAACGTGACTAGAGACCTTTTAGAATAGAATAGAATGGTCTTTTTATTCAGTGATGGCAAAAGGCGATAAACAAGTTATGAAACTTAAAGTAATAAATACAATATGATAAGAAAAAGATCAACAAGTATAAGGTAAATCACTAAAAAAAATATTATGTATACATATTAGATTCCCCACTTATGCCAAGCCTAAGAATGGAGATTAAACACCGAGACCTTACCCTAGACAATAAACTTCTATGGAACAAACATGAATTTGAAGTAACTAACAAGCCCGAAAAAGCCCTGATGGTGTGCAGACACTTTGCAGGGAAAAATTGGGGATGCAACCCAAAAACACCGCTTTGAATGCATACAGCGATAGCGAGACCGATCATCACTTATACATCAGTAGTTTGGAGCAAAAGAACTAATTTGGCCACCGCGAGAATTAACCTTTCGAAAGTGCAAAGATTAACATGCATATGCATAATTGGAGCTACTGGAACTTGCCCAACAGTAGCCATCGAGGTAGTATTAGACCTTACCCCTCTCCATATTGTGGTAGAGGGCGTGGCAGAAAGAACCACACTCAGAATGGTCAAGGAAGGAATGATTAGGCATAGGCCTCAATCTCCTGACCGGATCAAAACCGCGGATATGGCCCGGGATGATATGATAAAAAAAAATTAACCTGTGAAAGAATTCACCATAAAGCTAAGTAACAGGAGCGAGTGGGATCCATAACACCATCTTGAACTTGAATAGAAAATGCCATCAAATGGTATACTGATGGCTCCAAAACGGCAGAAGGAACTGGAAAGGAATAATATGGGCCTAACTAACACATTTCGAAAAGCTTGGGAAAATACCCAAGCATATTCAGCAGAATACACGCTATTGAAAGATGTGTCCAGTTCAATGAGGATAGAAATGAGAACAGAAGATTATCATCATGTCTCGATAGTCAAGCTGCCATCAAGGCGCTGAGCTCACATGATATCAGTTCCAAGATGGTTTGGGAATGCCTAGGGAAATTAAACGAGCTAGGTGAAAGGAATAAAGTAACCCTCCTGTAGGTTTCGGTTCACACAGGAGTGGAAGGAGAGAAGTTAACGGATAATCTCGCAAAAAAAGAGGCTGGAATACCTTTTGTAGGGCCTGAACTCCTTTGCGGAATAAATAGCAGTACAATACTGAAGAAATTGAAATGCAAAGTAAAATCTTTCTGGGAACCTTAACCAGAAGAGGCTTACAGAATGCATCAACATGTGTAAGAACAATGTTCGCATATTAACAGGAATACTTTAAAGCCATTGTAAACTAAAAGGTCACCTGAGTGAGCTTGGATCCGCAAAGGAATCTGAATGTAAATTTTTTGGGGAACAGGATGAAACACCCATCCACCCCCTCTCAAATTCCATAGCACTGTGCAACTCAAGGGCACCTGAAAGCAAGTGAAATCGAAGAGGGAAACTTACCTAACCTGGGGCCTCCTGATATCCTACACTTTCTGAAAGCAATGAGATTGGAAGACCAGCTATAAAACAGCAAGAATAGGGGACCCAATAGAGGTCGCAGTGTAAAATCACCCTCCTCACGCACACACATGCTCTGACAAGCAGTATATTTGTCAGGGTAGCTAAATTATAAATAAACTTTATTCAACCAGTTTTCAAATTCGTAATTTAAAAAATTTAATTGACTTTTACAATTTTAGATTTTTTTTTATTTAAACTTACTAATACAACCTATTTGTTGCACCTTCTAACTATTTTCAAATTTCCATAAGAACAGAACCACTGGTCTTTCAAAAGAGTTGTTTACGCTGTCATCTAAATATTATGTAGCTTGTCTTAAATTGAGCCGTTGTCTTTAAATAATTGTGTTTGATCTTTAGATTTTGATTATAGTTTCCATTTCTTTAATACTTAATTAGTCACATTAAGAGATTCCTACTAGTATCTAATATCAAAAAATTTTGCAGAAAATTTTATATCTCTTATAATTTAAAAAATTAATGAATTATTAGTTTGATAAAGCTTCTGCCAAAGTTATTGCAGCGTACATAAAATCCAAACACAGAGTTGAGATAAAGTATGGAACCAAGCAAATATATTTAAGAGGGTAATTCTTGACAAACTGTCAAGTTTATTTAATTCGCGTCTATCGAATTACTAATTATACGGATGAAAATGGTGCATTGATGATAGTAGGGTTTGGCGATCGTGTTAGAACTCATGAAGAAGTGTTCAGCCGTCATTAAAAGACAACACCGTTTTACTATGACTTGAACGCCTAAAATTTTACCAAAAACAGAAAGATCGCAACTAACGAAGGTGTTAGACAAAACATTTGATACACATATTGAATTAGAAGAATCACCTGAAACTTCTACTACAACTATAGCTCTAAACCATGGCATAAGTCGTCGTTCTATAGGAAAAATATTGAAAAGAGAAAAGTTCCATCCGTATATATACACTTACTTCAAGAATTGTCAGGCGGTGATTTTGACCGGCGCCTGCAGTTTTGCGAAAGAATGATGGAAATTTGTAATGCAGACGAACAGTTTGCAACTAATATGGTATTTTCGGACGAAGCTACTTTCTGTTCAAATGGAACAGTCAATCGCCATAATTCCAAGTACTGGTCGAATGAGAATCCTCACTGGATTAATGAAGCCCATACTCATCATGTTCAAAAGTTGAATGTTTTTATGGAAATTGTTGAAAACTGGCTTATGACCCATTTTTTTATACAAGGAAACGAATGGTGAAAAGTATTTGGATCTACCAAGAAACCACATTATTCGTGCACTTCAACACAATGGGGAGTTGCCGCAAAGTTTTTGATTTCAACAGGATGGAGCGTCTCCCCACTGTGATAGACGAGTTAAGAATTTTTTAGATGCTACTTTCCCAAATTAATGGATTGGACGTAGAGGATTCATAGAGTGGCTTGCGCGTTCTCTAGACCTAGTCCATTAGATTTTTATCTTTGTAGTTTTCTCAAATTTCGTGCTAAGGTTAGGCGACCAACTTGAGAGAAGTTGAGACAAATAATAGTTGACGAATGTGATTTAATCCGTAGAGAAGTTTTGGAAAAGGTAACTCAGGAAATTCGGAGAAGACTTGCATATTGTCAGGAGGTAAACGGCGAGCATTTTGAACAATTTAAATAAGTTCGTTTATAGGATGACTATCATTTTGTCAATAATTTACAATAAATAAAATTAATTGTTCAATAAATGTGAAGTGTTCTACCTCTTCATTATTTACAGATAATGGTACTAAAACCAGTATGGTCGAATTCTGAAAAACAAGGTCTATTATAATCTGCAAAAATATACAGGTGTTCCATTTAAATAAAAAAAATAGACTCACAACAACAAAATCGACATCAGATGTGTTATATTTCGTTACACTTATCTGCAAAGTTTCATCAGTACCATCATCTCCGTTTTAAAGTTATTTGCTTGGTGCCATACTTTATCCCAACCCTGTATATGGAATAAATTGTTCAGCAAAGCAGTTTTTGACTTTTTTAAACTATTTTATTAATTATTATTATTAGGGCATCATTATTCTTGATTAAGCCATTCAATACTTGGCTCAAACTAAGTGCAAGATGATTCAAAATGCATTTTTAAAAGAAAGAACAGCCTCCTAGCACCTGTCAGGTGGTTATCAAAATTAATTGCAAAATATATTGAATTTTCTGTTGGTTAATCGACTACTACCAAGACTAAAATTGCTTGAAAAGATATCATACTTAGAGAATTTATTTGGATATATCTCTTCGGAATACTTCCTTATTTTAATATTAAACGGAAAATTAGGTTTATAATTACAATAATAAACTTTACATAATCACCGAAACGAACGAACAAGAGGTCAATTAGCTCATTTTCTGGTTGGGTTTCAGAATTCCCTTTTAATAATCACAAAATTACATAGATATACGAAGATCTTTTGCAAGGATGATTTATATTCAGATTCAATTAGAACTGGCACAAGGCGATTTCATCGTAACTTGCTTTTTACTACTCGTAAATCTTAGTAATCTGCATAGGTACCTGAAATCCTGAAACACGGCCCATGATACAAATTGGTGGTATGTATAATAGATATGCTCAGCACATACATACATTAAGATTCTGTCAAGAGGAGCAAGTGTTTCCTAGACAAAATTAATTGCAGCGCCACCATTACATTGTGAGCGTAACGCGCTTTTTGTACGCACGAAACAAAAAAAAAAATGAAAGATTATTAAACATGTTTAACGTCAAAACACCTAATTACTCTCACTCTCTTGGCATTGATAAGGTTGCGTAAGACACAGAAGTCAATGGCCTCCGGAGAGATTCGTATATGTAATATCAAATTGCTGTTTACGCTGTTTTCTTTCGGACTCTAAATAATAGTGTTTTTTTTATAACACTTTTATTAATAATATTATTTTTTTTTTATTTGTGTCGCCAGAATCGCGACGCCTGAATATATATAAAAAATGCATAATACAGTGGCTATAACTAATCATTTAAAATGAAGGAATACGTCTTTATACGCATATTAGGTAGAATATTTAATCTTTCCTTTTTTCTGATCTGGATTCAAAGTTCAACTTTAAACGCACACTAAACACACACACGCACGGGTTTGATATCGTCTATACGTACAGAAAAGATAAAGTGAGTAACATTCTATAATTAAAATAGTTTTTATATTAGTAGGTGTTTAATGCGTTTTCGTGCGTTGTATTACATACTTACAAGTTAGTCACGCGAGTTGTTGTGTGGGTTACAAGTGTAAATCTGCGCGTGAATATAACGAAAAATTCCATTTGTTTATTTACATACGTTTCCATTCACAATTCTGGGAATATCGTCAAGTTTTACAACAAAATTGTTGGCACCGCAAACTTAATCTCAATAATATAAAATTAGACTAACAAGGGAATCTTGCGAAATGTAAACCGTAGACCGCAATGAAATACTATCAGTTTGTAGATCCTGAAGGACACTTTGCTGTTGCGGAACAACTTTAGGGGGTGCAATTTGACTTAGAAATTCGAACCAATTTTCGTTTATTAATAATAACTTTTAAACGGTGAAACCTAGAAGAAAAAGTTTCAGTGGTGGACTTGCACCGTTTATGTACCGCTTTCGATTGGTATCCCTGCTTATATACAGGGTGTTACAACAACCACGGAACGACATATGTTTGTGTTTATTTGATTGAATTTAAGAAATTGGTTATAATTGCTCTGTTAATCGTCAAATACTTTACACAGAGATGATTTGGATAATTATATAAAGTGCCTACAAAATTCTGATTTTTTTTTTCATACATCCTTATTCTAATAAGATATTCTATGTATTGTTATGTGATTGCATTGTATTTTGAAAATTATGCCGAATGTTAAATGTCTATATGGGTCATTCCATATCAACCGGAACACCTAAAAATTTTGATGTTTTGGATTTTTTATATTTTAAATTTGAAGTCTTTACCCAAAATTAGAAGACCCGTATTTTTTCCTAAAGCTCTACAGTATCGATTTACAAAGATATTCCCGAACAAATTTTGAAAAATCAATAAAATAATCGTAGAAGGCGTGTTGTTTGGTTATTCATAAATTAAAAGAGTAAAACAAAATACATATAAATCATGTTTTATTTCAAAGTTCAAATTATATATTTTCATTTAATGGTGCCTAAACTAGATTGTAATTTATTTATTATAACCCTCTTTTTCTCCTGTTAAATAAAATGATATATTTTTACTCTATGTTTACGGCAAAATTACATGTTTGAAAAAATATCATAGTATCCTTTAAACTATGTTCTACGAGGATAAAAGTATTTGAAAATGGAGAACCTACGGGTACTCTATAAAAAAAATTATGACATATCATGATGTAATGCAGAGTATTGCATGAATATAATTTTTTATAGAATATCTGTAGGTTCTCCATTTTCAAATACTTAATAATAATAATAATAATAATATAATATATTTCCTATATAAAAATTCCATTAAAATTACTTCTATTCTTGTAGAACATAGTTTAAAGGATATTATATTTTTAAAAAATGTAAGCTCAATATCAATAAATTAATATTATTGCCAATAATTGCTAAAATACGAATATGTATTAAAAATAATAGTAGATACTTTATTGACGAATGAAAATTGGGGCCGTGCACTTTCTATACAATATGCCTAAAGTATCAAAAAAATCAGTGAAAGTATATTTCTTTTGACTGTCTCCTGGCACGCCGTAATATATTCCTACGTCCAAACGCGTACAACTCTAAAACTAGTACATATAGGTATTTAGTATCTGGTACAATTTTACACTGATTTCCAGTACACAATGCAAATCATACAACAATATATAGAGAATTAAAGTGTTACATAGCAAAAATCGGGACATCAGCAATGGAGAATTTTAAAATTTCTTGAGTGTAAAATGCAGCTCTTGGTGAACATATTTAGATATTCACTTATCAAAGCCATAAATCATTTAATTAAGTGTATTATTGCGAAGGTGAAGGCTAACAAATTTAAACAGAAATATAAATGTATAAAGAGAAAAAAGGTTTATACATAGAATAAACACATTGGAGTTTTGGTGGCGGTATTTTCTTCAGAAATACTGAGAATGCGGAAATACTCATGCAGAAGAAATAAAGAGGCCTCTTGAATAGTCGGCTTCATTTAGAAATATATGTACTTAACTCGTTTGATGTTATGTAGAGATAATTCTTTTTGGAAAATATGAAGAATAGTCAGACTGCGCTGGAGATCGTAATGTTGGACTGTATTGGTGTAAAATGAATCCAAAATAACGTTAGCGTGCTTATTTTTGGTCGAAAACCACGTCTTCCACACTTTTTTCTTAAAAAAAGATGCAATTTTCAGTTTCACCACAGAAACTACGTCGAAATCTTGAAAAAAAAAACACATTTATCAACCAAATAACTGTTTTAACCTAGTATTAAATTGATTTGGAGTAACTTATTTTCTTGAAATTAAAACACCTTTTCATGTAATATTTTGCCAAAAAAAGAATACGTTTCAATTCGCAACACGTGCCTTTTAGACCAGGGTTTTTTTTTTTATGTTGCTACGTTGGTCATCACAAGGTGTCACAGGATCATAGTTGTTGTCTGTAACTGTGCCTTGATAACACAAGTATTATATGCAGGTATTAGTTTAAATATAAAAATAAAAAAAAAGATCAACAAAAATGGTACTGCAATAACATTATTCTCTCGTCCAATCACTAAAAGTCCAACAATATCGAACGCAATTACCCGTAATTAAATGCGTTCCCATTCAGAAACACAGCGTATTTTATCAAGGCACAGTTACAGACAACAACCTTGATCCTGTGACATGAAAAAACCCTAGTCTAATGGGCAGTTATTGCGAATTCAAACGTATTCTTTTTTTTGGCAAAAAACATTACATGGAAAGATGTTTTTTCATGAAAATAAGTTACTTGAAACATTTTAGTACTCGGTTATAACTGTTATTGGTTGATAAATGCGGTATTTTTGCAAGATTTCGACGTGTTTTGTGTGGTGATATAACCACCTGAAAATCGCATCTATTTTTTTAAAGAAAAAAGTGTGGAAGACGTGGTTTCCGACGAAAAATAAGCACTCTAGCGCTATTCTGGAGCCACTCTACACCAATACAGCCCAAAATTACGATCTTCAGAGCAGTCGGGCAATTCTTCATATTACCCTTCTTTTATAAGATGACATGTGGTTATGGGATTTTAACATTATATTACTTGTTAGTGCTGCTTTGATATTAGTTACTTACAATTAGTTCGGTTTATGCTCACGAGTATTACTTTAGCACCAGGCAATATGTTAATCAGCCTCCTCAGTTTTGGAATAATATGATTTTCACAGATTTATTGATTAACTATTATTGGTGTATTAATTACTATTGTTGTTCAGTATTCTTAATATTGTATTACTATAAAGTTTTCTTCCATCTTTTAAAAAATTACCAAAAACAGTTTTAAGATTATTTATAAAATTCTTTTAAAGCAATTAAATTCGCAAAGAAATTATTTATTTTATTAAGCCCCCGTTTATTGTATTTGCAAGAAATATATTTTAGCTATCGTCTGTGTAATTAATGTCCTTGTTCTATTTTCTTGAAATATGGCCAAGACTCGTTTTGTTTGTAAACTGTTTTTATGTAGCACAAGCCTCAGGTAGTAGAAAGGAGAAAGTATTAAATGTATCAATTATTCAAAAACAAATATTTTAGCACTAACTAAGATTGGACGAAAAATAGGCATTCGTATAATGTTTGTTATGTATATAAATGCTATAATATTGTAAATAATTGTTAATGCAAGTTGTTTTCTAAAACAAGTAAATGCTTCATTAATTTGCGACACAAGTTTGTAAAACAGCAATTTAATTTGTTGAACTGCACAAGAAAACTATTAATAAGTAGCAATGGGTATAGCACTCACTAATTTTAATTTTAACACCTAAAATAATTCATTTACTTTTCTGATAACATCTATTTAGAATTCTGTATTCTCTAGCAAGTAGCAATAATAATTGTGGAATATACAATCCTTTAGATTTAGGAGTGTTCTAAATAAACATGAAATAAGCTAAATATATATTTTTAAATAAAGCCGTTGATTCAATAGACCTTGGTATTGCTACAATTGTTTGCGAGGATATTTCCCTGTTTATTTTATTGCGTGCATTTTCTTATCATCTAAAGAACACGCCGCGCCGGTATTTTATTATTCTATGTATAAAGTTTTTTCTCTGTATCTATGTTTCTGTTTAAACCTTGAATCAATTCATCCTGTTGAAATGTAAATACGTTCCCTGAAAGCTTTATTTACACCCAAAAAAACTTCTAAATAATTCTAAATTGCTGGTGTCCCGATTTTTTCTGCGAGAAGTGTACATAATAATAAAAGAAAAATTAAAAAAAAAGCAGCAGTTAAACGCCATCATAGCGATTGCATGCCATGATCACAGTTCATACGAGATGTTTATTTGGTAACTATGCCAAATTGATATTTTTACAACCGTGACTGCTAGGGCTTTTGTGTTGAATATGCATCATTATTGATGTGAAATAGAAGAAGCGCCCTCTTTGGGAGAATATGCCTACCGTTATAGCCCCTAGATATAACAGATATCACGCATATTTCGCAGAAATAGTAAAATAATATTATTGCCTTCACTATATTTTTCTTGTTTCTCATTTTTTCTGGGAATTCCCTCACGCTATTAATATGTTTTTTTTTCTAAAATTGCTCTTGTAATCACGCACTCTCACAATTACAGCATAATTGTAAAACTGCGTAACCACATGTTATTCCAAACGATTTCCAAACGAGAAATAGGGATAATGGAATATAGTTTCCAAAGGGTTAATTCATGTCCATTAACTAACGCAGAATCCATAACAATAATATTTGGACTCATAAAACCGGTATTTCTTTGTCTGTAACTACTACCGACTTAATAATAAAAAAAAAATAATTGCGTCTTATAATAATATTTATTGTAGGACACAATTTAAGTGTATATCACGGGTCAAAAACAGAATGAAAAAAAAAAAGAAAATGCATCACCACCCTAATATTAATAAGTAAACAAATAAGGTACAAACATAAGCAAAAAAAGAAAATATGTAGTGACAATAATAAACAAAACAAATTACATTCTAATAAACTAAAGTTCATTCTAAACCAAAACAAATTAAAACAAATATCTATTGCTACAGAATGCGAATAAGCATGCATAAATGGAATTGGCCGACTGGAGCGATAAGAATCAGATAATAGTATATTAAAGTACGAGTTTCATAAGGCATGGTTTTGTCGCACGAGTTCAAGTTTAGAAAACGAGCCGCAGGCGAGTTTTCTAATGAACGAGTGCGACAAAAAGCCTTATGAAACGAGTCCTTTATACTATTTTTTCTATTTTGCATTATAAATTGATAATAAATACTTAATAAAAATCTCATTAAAAATGTTGAGTTTTATTTTTATATGAAGTTGGTCACATTGACATACGATTGACATTTGACGAATTCAAAATTCAAATTCGGCTATTTAAATTGTTTAAACAATATATTTCATAATATAGTCTCTGTAAACTGTAAGAAATGAGTGATACTGAGACAAATTTATCTTGTACGCCACCACAACTGCGTGAAATTGCGGATAACGCCGTCATAAATTTATTACCGAAAAAAATCAAAAGCAGTATATGAAAAATGCTACCATCAATTTGAACTATGGCTGTACAGAATAATGTCAACACAATATCTGAAAACATTTTATTGGCATATTTTGAATTACAAGGTAAAAAAAGAAATCTTCTACCTTATGGTCTATGTATTCCATGCTTCGTTCTTGCTTTTCCATTATATAAAATACAGACATATCAAAATATATTAAATTACAAGCCTATTTAAAACGATTCTCTGAGGATACGAGGCTAAGAAATCTAAAATTTTATGCATTGAAGATATTAATAAATTTATAGAAGAAGGTTCTGACGCATTGTATTTAGCAATAAGGTACGATATTATTTGCAAAATGTAATTTTTTATGTAATGGATTTAATTTTAGATCGTTTTAATAATGGGTTACACAGGTGCCTGTAGACGAGATGAATTAACAAATATGTCCATACATGATTTAGAATTTAAGAGTGATATTATTTTGGTGACAGTACCTAAAACAAAAAAATAATATCGTAAGAGTTTTTGCAATTACGGATGAAAGATGGATTACTTTAATTAAAAAATATGTCGCCCTGCGACCAAAAAATATTAATCATTCAAGATTCTTCCTTACATATCGCAATGGTTATTGTATATCGTGCCCGATTGGAATTAATACGATTGGCAAAATGCCTAAATTAATAGCTGATTTTCTAAAATTGCCCAATTCAGAGCTTATACTGGACATTGCTTCAGACGTTCTAGTGCTACACACTTAGCAGACGCAGGCAGTGATTTGCTGACTATAAAACGTCATGGTGGATGGAAGTCATCTGCGGTAGCTGAGGGTTACATCGAAACATCTATGAAAAGTAAAGTGGCTGTAGCGCACAACTTATCAGGGCCAAGTATATCTGGTCATTCTAGAGTTATATCATCGAATGATTCTCAATCACAAGAGTCTACCATTAAAGCCAATAACATAACTTTGTTACGAAGAATTTGCCTGGCATAACAATACATGCTCAAGATACTTGTTCCGTCAGTGTAAATGTATACAGTAATTCCACGTTTCATAACAATAACAATGTAAACTAAATTTGTATAGAATTTTTGATTAAAGTATTTACAATTTACATGCATTAAACGTCAATTTTGCTTTCTGTCATAATGTATTCAATACAGCCAACCTATAGAAATGAAAAAAGGCGTATCACAATGAAGCACTTTTCGATACGCAAAAGCGTGTTACAATTGCGTTTTTATGAACGCAAAATAGAAAAACATATTTATTCGACCGAAGAACACGTGCACGTACCGATAAAGTTACTATTTTACATCGAACTAAATAGTAGCCCGCACGCCTTCCCGAACAAAGAGCCTATGAACTGATAGCAAAAGCTATTTTGCTCAAAACCTGCTTTCCTCTGATTGATCCTAACCAATATTGCTAAGAAATTAATAATACCGAACAGCTAAACGTGTTATGCAATTTCTTTTCTTTTATATGCTTTGTCGCAAGTAGTATATTTATAATTTATATCTTTACGATAAAATAGCAAGACACAAATAAACACTTTTTGTTTTTCAATTGCCACAATTAGATGGAGCATTTTTACATTTTTAACCAGCAGCATATATTACAAAATTCTGCACGCGCTTCACCTTTGTAGACAAAAGAAACGGAATATTTTGCAGTTCCAAATTTCATTGATGCTACCTACACATGTACAGAATACGCTTAGCATTAAATACGCTAGATATGAATGAATTGTTTATCTTAACGATGAATTAATGCAGCGGATATTGTTCTGATAACGAATCCAAAAGTCATAAAGTCGATCATTGACCGTTAAACAGGCCGCAATTGCCACTACGGACCTCATCTTGACCTTAGCTGCTGATACGGATTTAATGATTTTTTTTCTGGAAGTGTAGAAGCTACTATAACGTTTTTAATCCCCTTAATTTTTATTGACGCAAGATTTTTTCGGTACGGAAGCAATTAAATTGTTGTGATCGAGATAAATAGATTCCATGTATGTGTTATGTTCCACCATGCTCCATTGCCCAAAAAAAGTATACCCTTTTTTCTAAGGTTTAATAACGAAAGGAGCTGAGAATAGCATTCTGTATACCAAAAATACATGCATTCGCAGATATGCATAATATCCTCATTTATCGCGGGAATATTTTCGCATTACTCAGATAAAATTTTATTCATTCAGAAGCGGAGAGGAAATTAAGAATTCCTTACTCATACGCTTATAATTCCGCCTGTGATATTGCTGCTAATGCCCAGTCACTACGACGTCCGAAGATATTGAATACATTGAAGGCACACATTAATTGATTAATTTTGCTCCGGCGCTGTTATTTAATTAAAACGTAATTCCATTCATTCAAGCTCTGGCAAAATATCTCCGGAATATAATCGTTAAATGTCCCGCTAATTGAGAAACAGCGCGCGAACAGGTGAAACCCATTTTCAACGGATTAATCTCAATAGAATTTAGCAACGTCCGTCGTCTATCAGCATTTATTAATCGAGGCGTAATGACAAGTCATATTATTCGCTGTTCGAGCAACAATAGGTTAAAATTACATAAATTAAATACACTTAATAAACCTGATGGTTTGCCGCACCTTAGTTTTAACAAAAACGTAGTTTTAAGTTTTCAATAATATCTGAATAGATCATATTAAAATATCATGGTAGAATGGACGTAGTGGACGCTAAAATTCTATTTTAGTTATGTAGTATGTTAAATAAAAATCGGACATAATAACATGCAATATCAAGGCAGAAAAAATGATTTAATAATAATAGCACAGTAATTAATTCCACGTTCAGACTTTGATAGTATACAATCGCTTTGAAGGAAAGAAATTATCAAAAAGCGATATTGTAACTTTTCAACAAATAATTGCTGGTAAATTTAGTGCCGAGACCAAAGCTTGAGATGCATATTCAAGTTTACTAACGATGTTGTAAAAAACAGCAAGTTCAAAAGTAAATTTTTGCAAGAACGCATAACAAATCCTAAGATTTTGGTTGCTGATGCACGGAGCTGAGTGATGTGCTAGGAAAAGTTAAAACGTTTATCAAAGTACACCCACAGATCTTTAATAGTATTATCATCAATATTACCTAAGTTTTTATCACCAATAAAGTAAACGCAATAAACTTTGTTGCAATCAGTCTTACGGGTGTACGACACACAGAAACATTTGCTAATATTTAGCTTCAATGAGGTAATCTAAATTATGTTGCAAGTGTATTACATCATTCACCACATTACATTACACATACACCAAATCATAAATCATAAATAAAAGTGGACCGAAGTCAGAATCCTGAAGTATACCAGATCAGGGCGAGAAACTGCGAGATTCAAATTCTGATTCTGTGACATGATGTATAATTTGATTTGACTTGACTTATTTCGTCTAATAAATACCTACAGGTAGGTATAATGGACAACTCATATAAGAACAATACACTAATTGTAAGTGTGACATAAGATAGTACAAATAAATGTAATTATGAATAATGTAAGAAAATTTAAATAAATAAGTATAAAAATAAAGGAATAAACTAAGCTGTATGGGTAATACGGTTCATTTAATAAAACTACTTAATCACCTCAATATTTTGTCATATATTTTATGACTTCATCAGGAGGAAATCTACAATATTACAAAGGATATGAACCAATAGTAAATAACGATGTAAAAATAATACTTACAAAATTCAAATATAATAATAAAATTACACCTTTTTTGAATTTAGAATTTTAAAAAGTCAAAAAAACATTTTTGTAAATAACTTTTTTTAATAAATACATAAAAGCCAATTTTAACAATTATTGGAAATAGCTAAAAATTTGATACTGTTCCAGGACAGCTAAAAAGTCCGCGACAGAGTGGTCCGCAGTGGTGGAGCAATAATTGACGCAATCTAGTCTTTAAACATCTTCAAGGAGCCAATACATTTAAGGGCGCTGGGTAAGAAATTAAAAAGCCGTAGGCCTGCAAGAATGGGACACCTTTCAGTTACACGAAGCCTGCTCAACGGCAAACGGAAGCATAGATCCACTTTTCGTGTTGAAGGAGTGTTAAATCAGAATTTAAGGGAAAGTTGTCCCGATTGACAAAAGTGTGAGCAAGGATCTCCAGAATACATATGAAAGGTAAAGGTAAAATACTACATTTCTTAAAGAATGGCCTACAGGATTCATTGGCGCCGATATCTGCGATACTACGAACTATGCGCTTTTGTGCGATAAAAACATCATGCGCGTGAATAGATGAACCCCAAAAGACTCGATATGTTATTCTGGAGAATACTTGGCCATAATAAAATGTTAGTAAACAAACTCTCCCAACCGCACATTTAAGGTCCCTAATTAGAAAACACGAGGAGTTTAGGATTTTTATAAGCTTTCGGCAATGCGAATACTAGTCAAGCGACTCATCCAACTGAATCCCTAGCAAGTTAATAGAGCTTTGAATGTTCAGCAACTCACCGTTCAAACGAATATCCACATTATAATCAGCTCTGGACTAGGGAGTACGAAAAAACATGAGTGAAGAATGTCTTTGAAGCATTAATACGGAGTCCATTACAACTAAACCACTGACCGAACTCCACTAAGTGTTCGCATAGTCATGAACCTGCGCCGGATCAATCCTAAAAACTACAGCAGTAGTATCGTTCGTGTAAAAAAAACAGAGAAAAGGTAATAAATTCGACTGTGTCATTAATAAAAAGAAGGAATAGTACCGGACCCAGAATCGATCCCTGCGGAACGCCAATGTACGTTGGCAAAGTAGAGGAATAGAAGTATTTGATAGCTTTTCTCGACTTAAAAGATACCCTAACAAATTGAACACGATCAGACAAATGGCAAACTAGGTAAAAATTAAAAAACAACAAAGTAGAGTTTGGCATGTTTATGAAGAACAGTTGGAAAAGTGGGAAAGCGATGAAACCAAAGATCGAAAAAAAACACATCTACCCCATTTTAATATACAAAATAAGATAAAAAATTGTCTTTTTATATACATCTTTCTCAGAATGGGTACTAGATTTAACAAAGCACTTACGTGCTCGCAGTCAATTAAAAGTACTAAATCTAGCACGATCTGTACTAGCAAATACAGCAGTGCTTGAGAGTACAACAGATGCATTTATCAACCATCAGTTATATCGCAATCGTCACAGGAAATGAAAAAAAAAACTGTTACTGCTACTGGTACATGCATTTGTTTCTGCTGTCTACATAAAAAAAAAAAAATTAAGTGCCACTTCGCCCCTTTTTTTTTTTTTATCAGGGCCGCAGCTAGGCTAGCTTCCCTCTGGCTGCGACCCTGCAGATACTTAATATACATTTTAGTTAATATTTACTTTTTACGCATATTTTATTGAAATTAATCATCATCGACAGTCGACAATAGCAAACAATCAAACGATAAGTGCTATATTTCTCCTTTTTTTTTAATTTCTTGCGATTTTTGCCCATTTTTCGGCATATTTTAGCGGCGTAATGATTGGTGGCAGAAATAATTTTAATACTCGCAAATTGTAGAAAAATTTGTCCACTTCAATATTTTACTAAGTAACTTTTTTCTCATTGAACGCTTAGTTTTAGAGATATAGGCAAAAAACTACAAAAAGTGCCGAAATTTTTACGCTTTTTTGCGTTTTCAACAAGGTTCCAAGCACAATTTCTGTCAGATTCGTATTGAGTGACCTAAAAAACATATAGAAATATATACATTGCGACTTCTCAAAAACTTTTTTCCGCTATTTCTCCTACTTCTACCAGGCTAACATTATTTATAAGAACGTCATATGATATATACTTATTATAATCTTTGTACATACCGCCATAATTTGCCCAGGGATTTAGAAAGTTCTGCGTTGTGTAATTGAGGATGTTGATCGGCTAGTCTCCGTCTTGCAGCTTGGGCCCACACCATGAAAGCGTTCATAGGTCTTTTCACGTGTAACTTTTTCTTTTCTGATGAGGCTCTATGAAAACAAACGAAAAAAATAAATAATTACCGTTAGTATATTTGTTTTATTTTTGGCTACTATAAGTTTGATTCACAAAAACAACGTTTCCTTTTCTTTCTTGTATTTCACCGTTTCGTTGCATTATTCGCAACATTTTCAAGTAACAATCTGTTCATGTTTTTTACAATTATAAAATGTTTGTTGCAGTAATTTTAACGCGAGGATTTTGTTCCTTAGTTAGTTTAGTAAGAGATAGCATCCACATGATTCGATTAATCATCCCGTCCATTGCAACTACTAAGGTCTATTGTAGAGCGGATGTTATCTTAGTGTGGCTCAGTATATTACGGAATGATGACAAAAATACTCCAAACTGGTACTGGTAATGCTGCAAACTTCTCCTAGATCCCTCACCACAAACTGCACTAAACTGGGCTTACGTTTCGATAGCAAAGCTATCATCATCAGCAGAAACACTGAGCCAACAGTTCAACAAAGTTATCATCTTCAGCAGAAACACTGAACCAACAGTTCAGTGTTTCTGCAGATGATGATAGCTTTGCTATCGAAAAGTACGTCCAGTTTAGTGCAGTTTGTGGTGAGGGGTCTAGGAGAAGTTTGCAGCATTACTGAATGAGATTGTTTTCAGGTCTTCTAGGGAAAGGTCAATCTTTCCGAAGTTTACATATCTTATTTTTGCAGTAGCAGGCCAGAGGCAGGAAATATGCTCAACTGCCTCCTCGTCTCCCAAACACAGTCGACATTCAGTCTCATCAGAGAGACCGATTTTGTATAAATGCTCTCTGAGTTTACAATGACATGTAAAGACAGAGGCAATCACCTTGACATTTTTATGGTCAACTTGTCGCAGTTTCTTGGTTGTGGGCATGACTATTCACAGGGCCGCGCCAAGAGCTTGCAGCGCCTGTGTGCAAAAGGTTCGATAACGCCCAATAAAAATTGAATTTTCAACAAACTTATTGTTTTATCACTTATATTAAATAAAAATGCTAAATAGAAGTAAACAATAATCTAGTATGAAAACGTACATAATAGGTTTGTTCGCTGTGCAGTCAGAAACTATCCACAACTGAACGACGCATGCGTAATAACAGCTATGCGTTCGCAGTGCAACAATTTCGTATTTCGACCGTTGGTAATTTAAAATTTGGTGTTCGCACAGTGTCAAAATGTAGTCAGTGACAGTTTGTGATTAATCCAGAAAGTTCACGGATTTCTTGTAGATTTTAAATTCGCTCATGCGCACTAAACGAGAGAGATACATTGCGCCGTGTGCTCCGCCGGCTGACATATAAATTCCAATTGCTGGACACAGATGGCAGCAGTGTCGGTTTTGGATGTGTTCACAGAGCAAATTATCAAACTAATTTCAAACTACAATCCCTTTTTGAATCATGCGCACTGGAAAAACCGAAATAATTTCCAAGTAAGTTCTGATTCGCACAGCGGACAAACCTAATATAATAAATACAATCTAGGTGCTAGAAAAAAACTAACTAAAAAAATATACAATTAAAAGAATTTTTTTAACGCCGAAAAAACAAAACAAATAGTTTTCAAAAAGTGCAGTTGCTGTTTCTAGTTAATAAACTCTTTGGAATATTTGCCAGACATAAGACTTGAATTACTACTAACCCTTTCATGATGCACTTAATTGATACAAAGAAACAAAGATTTATTAACCATAATTACTCTAATAAATAAAAAGATTTCTTTGGGATAATATAATAAATAAATAGGAAAAATACATTCAATAATTTACAAAAACATCAACTTTTCGTGCCTTTAATTTTGATTTTTTTTTTATATTATCATGAATCTCAATTTCATCTAATATAGAGGATTCTATAGATATGATAGACAAATTTGACAGTCCTTCTTAAGAATTTTTTTATTAATTTTAGTTTTTAAAAAGAGCGTTCTGCCGTTGCAACAGATATAGGCAAAGTGAGCATGATGCGAATAGTAATTGTTAAATTTGGATACACTGCAGTTAAATCATTTAAAAATGTAAACTCGAAAATTGCAATTACTTTTTTTTTAAACCTTTTAACATAGGCTAAATCTGTATAATTTCTTCGTACAAATCTTCTGCGTCTATATCTAGAGTATCATTAAAACTCATTTTTTCTTTCAATTTGGTGCACGAAATTCTTAGTTCTGATTTTTCAGAAATTTCGCTCAAATAATACAAACACTTGAAAGGGTCAATATGATTTTGCAGTGAGGAAAATCTTTCATCTCTTGACACCAACATTTGATCAAGAATGCGGTAAAAAAAGGTTTGTTTTATATGATACTTTAAGATCTATAATTGGTTGATCTTTATGTTCGTAATCGAACTGCTTCTTCCTTTGTCGACGTCGCGTCGTAACAATGTGACTATTTGAAAGTTAGGCTCCACATCTAAACTTTCTGCCGTTTCTTTTGCTGTATTAATGATATAATTAAACTTCTCATCTGTTCGAAAATCGAGTAAGAATTGCTTCAGTTCTTGCAACGCGTACGGAAGCAATTGGATATTCATTGCTTTTGATTGCGAGATTTTACTGTCAAAATTGACTTTTACCAAAACTTCATACCAGATGTAAACTGAGCATATAAACGTACATGTGAATATTTTATCTCCTAAACATCTGGCTTGGTATTTTGATTCCTGATCAAATTGATCTGAAGTTGTTATATTATATAAAGCGTCATAAATTTCTAGTAAATTTTTAAACAATGGCTTTATAGCAACAATTCTGCTAGACCATCGCGTATCAGACAAAAGTTTTAAAGTTAGATTAGGGAAGTGCTGTTTTGCGATGTTCCATCGTTTAGTGGACACTGAAAAACATTTATACAATTCGTGGACAACACCGAAAAAACCTACTGCTTCGTGATTAACCCTTGCACTATCATTAACCACTAAATTTAATGTGTGAGTAGCACATGGCGTATAAAAGGCTCGTGGGTTTATAGCTCCAGATCAGATTTGCGTTTATGTGCCTCTAGGCCTTGTAAATTATTACTGATTGTATGCTGATATAGTGTAAAAATAAATAATGTAATTAAATATTTATAAAACGTCACGTAATAAAAGGCAAAATTTATGATTAAAAGGTAGACCATGAACAATTAACAAATTTAAAACAACAAACAAATTCAGTGCCATGATATAATAAAGTTGCAGGGAGATAGATATATCTGGTGTAGAGGATAGATGTTCGGTATTTAAATGGAAACGTAGGATGAGCCCCAATCAAATCGAGGAAATAAAATATAAGGAAAAACTAATTTTAAAAATTGTAAACATGCTTGTACGAAGTATAATATGGCATAATTATGAGAAATGCTATAAATGGTTAGGTGTATGAGTATGTTTCAAATGTAATTACAAAAATATTGAAGTTGAACAACTTGAAAACATTTAATTAAAATTTGAAATTTACTTTGAAAAATATGTAAATATAGGGTATATTCTATCTGTTCGTTTAATAATTCGTAATAATAATATAATTAAGACAGTTAACATCTGTCCTCCCCAGCAGATATTTATTTCTCTCCAACTTTATTATATCATAGCATTTTAATTTGTTTGTCATTACAATTTATAAATTGTTCACATTCTATCACTTTTTGACTAATTTTTTCTCACGATATTAGTCATTTCAACGGGAGAAATATGAACTACATATATTTTTTTTTGGTTCACTCATTTCATCATTTTTTAATATTTGACGCAACATACTTTAAAAACAAACAAGACATTTTGTCAACATCGGCATAGTGTTTAGAAGCAACTTCCAACAACACACATTCGACTTTTTCATCTGTTGGAGTCAAAAAACAAGCTAACCAATCACATGCGATGTTCGACAAACTGAAGAGTTATTTGGCAACGTTCTATTATTATTAGAGTTATAAAAAGATTCTGCAAACATTGCACAAATTACCGCTGGAAAGGTCACAACATTGCCCTCTGGATCAAATAATAAAATGCGTTCTAAATTATTTTTGCGGGAGTTTGTTATTGTCTTGATAATATTCTAAGCAGATTCGCTGTTCTTAGAATTCAAGGTTTTATTTTCATATAAAGTTTTTTTTTAATTTCGTTTGCAAGCTGGTTATAAGTTGTTTTTCTTTGGTATTCATTTATATTGATCATTTAACGGCGATTGCACACTTGGCCAAACTGCGACTCTCCTAGGTCTTCAATGCGGCTTTGGGCAATGTCGAAAAAAAATTAAAATTTAATTAATTTTAGTTGAAAATAAACCGCCACAATAATTGAATATTATTATAGGTATTCGATTTCATATATTCTTGTTTATAACTGCGTCTAGCTTTTTTGTGGAAATTATTTCTATATAGTCTATATTCAAATTTCCCGCCATTGCATGCACGAATTTCCCTACAGTAGATACTGCTGCACACGGAAGATAAGAGAGAAGAGAGCAATATAAGATAGGGTTACGAATAATCGTGTAAAAAGGAAATCCGCATTTTATTGGACAAATTAGGCTATCAGACTTTTATAACTTATTTTAAACAAACAAACAAGTTCCCAGGCTTATCTTTTTTTTTTTCATTCATATTGTACAGTACAGAGTCATGGTTACAATCGAGTACTAAAAGTCGTAGAACACCGATTCGAGCTTCCCAAAAACCATTGCTATCTTTTGCTACTACGAGACGATATCGATATGAGAAAGGCAGTATTATGTTCAAGCAGGTTCACATCGAGTGGTGTCCTAAGACTTATGGTGATCCGTTGTGCGTGCAAATACTCGTGCAAATATTAAGTAATTTTTCTAATATACATAAATTTAATATTCAAAATTACCGCCAGATTTTTACCACCAAAATTCCAACCCCAAAAATAACAAACTTTTGGCATAAGTTTGTTCAGAGTTAGTTTAAAATTAGCTGTGTTTGGGGTAGTGTTCGTTAATGCATGTGCTTTAGTGTTTTAATAAAAAAATACGTTACAAATCAACGGCTGTTAAAACATAAATATCCTATATCTCAAAATATATTTTGTTCAATTTATTGTGTCTGTTTTCAAACTCTAATAATACATAGTTAAAAATTTTGGACGAAAATTCACTAAAACTGTGTCTGTATATTTCGATACACACAAAATTTTTAGTGATAATTAACACAGATTTACATATATTATATGATTTATTAGTATACTCCATGTTTATCGAAAGTCTTAGAAAAGGTTGTAGCTTTTCAGGTCAGAGAGCCAAGCACTTGGGAGCAAATGATATTATATCTGAGACACAATCAGGATTTAGATCAGGCCATAGCTGCGTAACCGCTGTGCTTCATGTATCTGATGATGTTATATCGGCCTTGGATGATGGTAAGGTGGTTATAGCGGTGTCTCTAGATTTTACGAAGGCATTCGATACCATCGATGACGATTTGTTCATTTGTATATTGCAATATGTTGGCTTTTCTGAGGGGAGCAGTTGAATTTTTCAGGAGCTACTTGGGTCATAGGAGACAGGTGGTTTCTGTGAACGATAAAGTTGCAGATCAACTATTTGTTGAGTCTGATGTGCCGCAGGGGCCGGTATTGGGGCCATTATTATTCATTATATATACTTGTTGTCTTGGTGATCACTTAAAATTCTGTAAGTACCACTATTATGCTGATGATATATTAATATATTTGGTGTGCGATAGTGGAGATCTGCAGAGGGCGGTGAAGACCATGGAGGCCGATTTATAACAAGTTGTAGCCGCTGCAGAACAGCACTGCCTCAATTCGCGAAGAAGGTTGCATGAGGCACTGCTGTTTCATAAGATAATTTCAGAAAAGAAGCCCCCGTATTTATATAATAAAATTTCGTATCGCACCGATGTTCACAATATTACCATATGATGTAAACACTGCATTTGCAGAAATTCAATTTAGAACTTTATAGAAGATGCTTCTCATATAACATAGCCAATGTCTATAATGCGATACCCTCGGAACTTTGGCAGCTGTCTCCCCTTAGCTTTAGAAAGAAAATTAAAATGGATCTTCTGCAGCGGCAGTGAAGGTCTTATGTGATCCGAACATTCTATAGTACGGTAACAAATATTTTTCTTTTTTTTGTTTGTTTTGTTTTTTTTTGTAACTAAGTATTCTCAACTTTTTTTTTGTGTTTTAGTTTATTTTGGAGATAATTGAAAACCAGTCAACAGCATCATGCTGGACACTGACATTCTCTTCCATTTGATCCTTACTTATTATGTATCTGTTCCTTTTTATTATACTTTTTTTTTTGTATTTTGGTTTGGATCAATAAACTTATTATTATTATTATTATAAGCATTTAACCGAAAATTTTTGTAAATATTTTAAGACATGCATCTTGTGCGTAATTTTACTAAGTACCTAATTGTAAGCTGTATTTTTAAAAAGAACTACTCCATAATTAAAACGTTTATCTCTTTGCGGCTCCTAAAGTTCTGAAGCTTTTTGGCTCATGTCAGGATAAAGTCTGGCCACCCCTGAGCTATTGTATTTTGCTATAGCTAAAAGGATAGACCAAATCAAATACTGCAGCTTGCGACAGTAATTCCATAGAAGTCACTAATTTTAGCCACTTATCAGTATTGTCAAATGTTGGAGTAAAAGCAATCGCTGTAATAGAATAGAATTTTTCAATGTTAATTTTAATAATAAATGAAAATATTATTGTATAACTTTTGAGGACTAACAAATCATTTTATAACAAATTAATGTATTTTTGCTTTTAACTGTAATAATTAGGAATAAGTTTTCCCAAGAAAAAAAATTCTCTTAGGAAAAATACATTAATTAACACTTAGAAATACATTAATTTGTTATTTTTTCACTGTAAAAAACTTTCAATCTTTACAAATTATTTTATACTTTAATTAATTACATTGATTTTTAAGCTTCATTTATATATTTAGTTGTAGCGGCATATCTTGTTGATAAACAAACTATTTTCAGAAATATTGCTTTTACAATTTCCCTTGCATATTTCGCGTAATATATAAATAAATTATTAATAATCATATTTCAAATGTAAATTATATTAGCTGCTCTAGTGGAATATATATATCTTAATTCTATTATTCCGTAGACCATATCTGATTTGTTGCTAGTCGTCCATAACGAACATAAAGCATGGAAACTACATGTTGTTGTTCGGCAAAAATATTTTTAAGGTAATTCTATGTAATGCGCTTTATAGTTGTTGATACACAAATATGATATTTATTGTTACTTAATTGTTTAAAAAAATACTCCTGTACATAAATATATCTTTCTACGTATCGATCGAATGTAAAGATGTAAATTATTTTAGCAAAGCTGCGTGGCGCAGTTATTATTTTATTTACTACAGATTGTAAAATAAACTTAGACCTGCCAGTATCTGCTGACAGAAATATCATTTGTATATTTATTCGTGGTTGCAGTAACCTCGATAATGTGTCTTGAGTAAACCAACAGAAACACTTTGCAAATAAACGTCATTTTTGAAAATAATAAGCGGATGAATTTAGAAAAAACACTCATTCAATAAAATTAGTAGCACCATTTGTTGTTTTTTTTTGTATATAAAATGTAAGTATATAGTTGAGAAAAACAAAGAAAATTTTCTTTATATTAGTTACAAATACACGTATACATACATAAATACGTTACTAGGAATTCGTAACTAAGTTATAAATAATGTTTTAGGAATATCACCTAATAACATCCACATTGTGGAAAACAAATAGTTAACGTATGTACACAACATTCGTTATTTTCAAGAGACTGCACACAGGATTCTGCCGCTCTAGCTGCTACTACACACAATTATATAAACTGTAAACATGTTCATTTAAACTTAAAACGTTCCGTCAGTTAAGGCTAATTAACATCAGCACCTTAATTAGTTGCCTTTAAACCGACATTAAGCATTTTTTTACCGGCGGAAACTTTCAAACGGGCGCACACGATACAACAAAACGAAAACAATATGACAACGATCCTTCTAAACACCGAAGCTATGTCACAGTAGTACCATATAGTTAGGATGTGCGTCTTTTCACAATGGGAAAATAGAGTTAAAATATACCGTATAACACTTAACGAATTAGTAAGAGATTGTTGCGAATGGTCGTAAAGAATCATATCTGCACTCATAAGGAGGCAACAAGCAATTTACACTTTGTCGCTGTTAAAAGTTATAAAAGCATAAAGAGAGTTATATGACACGCTTTAAGATGTTGCAAAATCTTTCCGTTTGGGTTGTCTTCAACGAAAAAAGAAGAATTGAATAAAAATGACTCATTTTGAAAGATCGTGAAGTTGTCATTCTCTTTAAAACATATTAGTATTATTAGGTATATGTAGCACAGTCGAAATTATTCGAATACATTACCCGAAATCAGGTATCCAATTCGGGTATTCGACTCTATATACAATGTGTCACAAAATAAATATTCCTAATACTGAGAAATGATCGAGGATACTTAAATAGAATTTTTTTTTATTAATAAATTAGTCTAGTGTTTGAAAAATATTCAATATTGAGATAAAAAAAAAATGAATTGAAAAACAACAACCATTTTCGTAGTTGTCATTTTACGTCTGAGACAAATTAATCTTTAGGTGGATAAATTAGTGCTGCAAACTTCTCCTAAACCCCTCACCACAAACTGCACTAAACTGGACGTACGTTTCAATAGCAAAGCTATCATCATCAGCAGAAACACTGAACTCAATAACTACACTAAAACCACCCTAATTTATTAGTTGGTTTTAATAAATTAGTATTTGATTGAAAATGAATCATATTGATTTGGCAGATGCATGTCGTTCTCATGTTCATTGATGTCCAACAGGTACACACCCAAAAAGGACACAAAATAAAGTAATGCATTACAAAATTACAATTATAAGGAGGAAAAGAATTATTGGTACAAACTGAAATATAGTGAATTATAGAATCGAGGTTATATATAATTTTTTTTAACAAAATACATCAGAACTGGTATTGCTAAACTTGACCATGACTGAAATAGGTGAACGTTTCATCAAATTTCTCCTGATGGCTTGAGCCAGCTTAAAGCTGTATCCGCTCCTGGTGTTTAAACGTGACACGAGAAATGTGATATTTTCCAGAAGATATGGGCAATCAATCTTATTCTGGAGTAGGTTAATGAAAAATTGCCGACATTGTGCATCACGACGCTCCGACAGGGATACCATCCCATGCCGCTCTAATAGTTCTAACTGAGGTGTACCAACTTCTTGATACATTTCGTCCTACACAGTAAGAAATTTTTTACACTATTTTAACACTAGAAATACACAAGCATTTGTGCCAGGAGGTCTACTTTGAATAGTGTTAAAAAATGTACCCGTATCTGTGTAAATAGTAGTGTAAAAAGTATATATACTTCTAGTGTATCATTTATTAATTTAGTGTGACTTTTCCTACACTGAGAAAAAGATTTCTTTTTCGTTAATAAATATGCATTATAATAACACAGTGATACAAAATCGAACTTTCCGAATGGGAATGGGATGAGACCAATTGCAAATGAAAGTTGACATTATCCATAACAAAACCTTGAAGGGTATTTTTTTAGTTCAGTGCGAGATTTTTTTTTTTTTACACACAATTTGAAGTTGTTGATTTTGGAACGCTGTCTAAAATAATGCTTTTTTATTTTTATTATCCTGGAAAGTTGTCGTATCTTACTGTTTTTGGGGCCGAGGAATTCATTTTCGATATTTATTTTTACCTAAAACTGACGCTAGATGGCGCTGTCACACAAATGGTGCTATTTCTTGTAAATTTTCAATAAGAAAACGGTGTATTTACTGCTTCACTGCTTTAGCCATAATATTTGAGCCCTTAAAGAATTTCTACAAAAAACAAGACAATAAGGCAATACAACTCAGTAACGCACAAATTCAAAACAAGACCATAAAGATACACAAGGGCGCAATTATATTACCTGTCAATCTATATATACTGACAACAACGTACCAAGACAATTTAGTAAGAAAACTACCACTGAAGATGGCGCATAGCCGGAATAATGTTTGCAGCATTTTTTGTTTTCTGTAGATTGATCAGCTTTTACTACTTTAAGATCTACATTTCCACGACTTAGTGCTAGCAAAGTTAAAGAAGGTATTGTATACAAATAAAATAAATGATTTTAAAAAATGAATTTACAATATTTTTTTCTAATTTTACAGGTATGTTTAATGGTCCAGACATTAGAAGAGTGATGAAAAATGATGATTTGATAATTCTTTGATCAAAAATCAATTAATTGCATGGAATGCAATTAAAGACGTAATCGAAATGTTCTTGTAAAAACAGAAGCAGATAGTGCACAAAGAGTTAAACGTCTCTTGAAAGGCCTTGAGGAACTTGGTGTGAATATGTCATTAAAAATTCATTTTCTCCATTACCATATGGATTGGTTTGAAAACCAACTATCCACCGAATCTGATGAGCAAGGTGAACGTTTTCAGAGGAAAGTAGTTTAAAACTAGATTCTATGTTAGGTGATTTATGCTGGTGGTTAAAGAGAACAACCGATGAAGAGGATACTGACGAAGAGCAAGAACCAGAAACATACAGAGATCCACAGCCTACTACTTCTGGAGCTTTTGCTACTTCAAACATGCAAATTGACAGTGATAGTGATAATGATTAAGCGGATCCAAAATGAGATCCAAATAAGATATAATAAGATATAATACTTTAAAATAAAAAAGTTATTTTTGTAAGCACCATTTGTATGACAGCGCCATCTAGCGTCAGTTTTAGGTAATAATAAATATCGAAAATGAATTCCTCGACCCCAAAAACAGTAAGATACGACAACTTTCCAGGATAATAAAAATAAAAAAGCATTATTTTATCAAATTTTCAATGATCTTTCCTTGTTAGACAGCGTTCCAAAATCAACAACTTCAAATGCGTGTAAAAAAAATCTCGCACTGAACTAAAAAAAACCCTTGAAGGTTTTGTTATGGATAATGTCAACTTTCATTTGCAATTGGTCTCATCCCATTCCCATTTTGGTTGTTGCACTGTGTAATAATAATACACCTCATAGCATTACAGGCCTTGAAGGCCCTTGACTTAGGGCTCCGGAACACACCGAGCCGCTGTGAAGTGTTGTGCGAATGGTCACCCACCAACAACCGCATATTGCTGCTTGACTCGCAAGATTAGCAATGATGCACCCTTCCTTCTCAGCCGTACTGCCGGCAAATATGCCTAATCTTAAATTATTCTTTTAAATAGTAGTAAAGAAATATTTGTTAGGCTCCAAGAGGAAAATGAATAGAAGCAAATAGTGATTTAGGTAAAAAATTTCTTCTTATGAAAAAATTTAAACATGATCGATATCAATTGCACATTGCCGGTTGATTCGCAAAAATCAAGGGCGCGTATGCCATGGGAAACTGTTTCGATAACAATTCCTGAGAAATATTTATTTGGCAAGTAATAAATATTTGATTGTTATGTTTGCCATCATGTAGGTAGAAAACTTATATCGAGTATAGTGAAATAGGTGAACCACAATCTTCACGACAATTTCTGTACTCGTAGAATATGTTTAACGTGTTTGCTACTACAGGCCAGAAAAGTAATTATCTTACAACATAAGTGAAATATTGTACCAACTAGCAAAACTAAATGAAAATAAAATTTTACTAACTTTAAATGTAATAGAACATTGATAATGTAATTTTTAGTTTATTGTTTTTTGTCCGTTACCATTCCAACCTTTCCTCCCCTCAATCCCGTTAAGAGTTTGGACTATGCTCAGATGTAGCTTATGCTTACAATAATACATAAAATACGAGTTTACTCGTTTTAGTGTACTTTTTCAACACGTGTCCTGGTAAATTATTTACCAATTTCTAGTGTTTAAGGTAGTGCAGATTTAGCATTTCTTACTGTGTACTTGAAAGACAAGAATTTAAGAAACTTACGGTGGATTCAATCCAGTTGCAAAGAATCACATGCTTAAAATGGGTACCAAACCACTGGCGCATACTCCAGCTTGCTAAGGACATAGGTATTATATAAAGTATTGATGAGTTCCATGTCAGTGAAGTAACAAGATACACGCACCAGGAAACCAAGAGCACTGAATGGATTCTTGCATACACTGCATACAGATATAATTCAGCAGGGCGAGTCCTTACATTATTACTTAGGTTTTAAATTGTTTAAAACTTATAAAATCTATATTTTTCCGCATTTACATTTAGAGGTGTACAAACTGTGTTTATTAAGTAAAATTAAAAGCCCAAAAGCCTTTGTTGCCTAGAACAACATGTCTGCAGTGGTTCGTATAGATTTAGATATATTCAAACAAGTTACAAATCAGTTATGTTATTTGTAGATATAATCGACAGCGCCATCTATTGATTCCTGCCTTTTTAAAGGTCCCTCTTAATAACAAATGCGAAATATAGTTAAAATACATTTGCTATATTAGTATTTCCATAGCAACCAGAGCATGCCTCTAGTATTTGTAGTTGCCGCCAAATCATGCGTTGCCTTGATATTTAATAAATTAAAGCTGCAATATCAGCCGTAATGAAACAATATTTAAAATAATTTTAAAAATTCATGTTTCGGTGCCCATAATTTTTGGGGCTTTCTCGATTAGGATAATTGCAATATTCTTTAACGGTATTTCTATTTTTAATATTCGTTACATCGCCACAAACATTCTGTACCTATTGAAAATTGGAAATGGCAAAAAACATCTATTAAAGTATCTTCCAGTAATTGAAAATTATTAAATAAAATTCACTTATTAACGTTCGATATTTTGGAAGTATTTATTTCCTTTCTCAGAAGTATTACTGCAATTGAAACAATGCATTTTAAAGTTAAATAATTAACAGTCAAGAATGTAACACTATATGAAGGTGATGAAAATTTAGCAAAAGAGAATCACCTAGGCCGGGCAACAACATATGTTTTGAGAAAATAGTTATAATTGTTTAATTTTACAGAAAGGACAAACAATCTACAAAAACAGAAAGAGAGAAATTAACCTATTGGACGCCACACCCCAAACCGATTGATCTTTTCTCGCTTTTTGATTGACTTTCTATTTATTTTTCTGGTAACTAGACAGCTAAACAAAGAAATGAAATCTGGATACCAAATGGGATCAACTGTAACTAGAAGATTAATGGTGAGATTCTATGCATATCTGTAGTGCCTATAAGATAATCTGTAAGTCTGCAGGCATCTAGAATACATGCTCACAGATTTACAGATAACCTTATAGACGTTACAAATATGCATAGAATCCTATCATAAAATTCACAAAAATTAGAGATTCTTAAAAAATTGTAGATACGCATACGTCCTACGCATACATTTCTAAGTACCGTTTACGTCATTTTGAAAACAGAATCGTATACCCGATCTCACTGGAACATGAAGTTTACGAAATCGGTTCTGGATACCCGAAATCGGATAGGATCCTAGCTGACAAATTCGGATACCCAAGCATACATTCAACATCGAGCAGCAAGCTTCCTAATTACATGTATATTTTTATATACATCATTATTGTTGACAAAGTTGGCACCTGTCTATCAAATGCCTGCTTCAGCACTTTCTTAAGTACATTTTAGTGGCGCTTATCTTTCCTATTTGTATAATCCTGCCCACTGTGACGTGTCTTTTTGGAGAAAGTGATATGAACTTGTTGGTATTTTTTAGTATATATTTTTATATATTTAATTCCTAACAGCGGCAATGACAAATTATAAAAAAGAACAAAATGATCAGACCATCAAAATTTAAACGAACGCCTACTAACGGATAAATGTTTAAATTTAAATGTTTTTATTTGGAGAGAAGATACGATCCAGGTTTCTTTATTGACAGTAACAAGTTTAAATGTCCCCGAGTAAATAATTTTAAATGTCCAGTAATCTGGAAGATACGTAAAAATCAAATTTACATTGTAAACTAACACACCTTGAATGAAGACAGATAAATTTAGGAAATTTGCAGAAAAACATGATTATTTTCTATTTGTTTTGCATTAAGAAAGTTGAATATTCAATATCTCTTGTTGAACTCACAATTAGTCATACGTATTAGGAGTATAAAAAAATATATATACTTACACCTAAAATGGGTCAATATTTAAATTAATTGATTAGATTAGATACTTACAGCAAAATTGTCATAATAAGAAATATGTAAGAATATTTTTGGCGGGATTAATTTGGTACGAAATAAAATAGGCTAAGTATTTTCATTTATTTTATCCTAGAGCTTAGGAAACGGCCTGTATATGAAATAAATAAATATTATCATTTCACTAAACGTTTGCTTAAGATATTAAACATAATTGTGTTAACAAAAGAGAAAAATCCGGTAGCTGCAATTAATAAATCCGAACAAAATACGAGCAAGTATATACTCAGTCGTTAGATAAGGCGGTTTTACAAATGATAAATACCTATACATGCAAGTGATGTATTCATGTATTAGTGTGTATAATACAGAATACATAACTCAGATTAATTAGCTTATTATGTGGAATCGTAACGTATTTATAAATAACTTGTCGATAAAGAAATTGAAAAGCAAAGCTCTCTTGCTGTGCTGCTAATATTAGATGCAAGTTTATAATACATATTAACTTCCTAATCTCCATCTAATTACCATTACAATTTCAATATAGTTTATGTTACTATGTTGTCTAGCCATACATCTTATAAAAGGAACGACGTAATTAAGAAATTTTGCCTAATTATAGAAGAAATACTTTGTATTCGTAAATGTAATATTGTTGATGTTTTTGTATAATTCGACAATGGATTTAAAAATTATGAAAACAGTCGGAAAAAATCCTACCGTTTCATAATTATTATATCACTTATCTTCTTATGTGTTTTGGAACAATCATAATGCGAGAGATAATAAAACTTGTGTATTTTGCTGCGTTGATAAGGTATTAGTATTAATATATTGAAAATATGGCAATATCACATAATATCTGGTGTTTAGGACAATGTCCTCTAAATGTTTTTAAACATTATTGTTATGTAAAAACGATATTTATTTTTTATTTTAGGAGTTGTTATTGTGAATTAAGTCATTTGCGAAATTATGTCATTGGTGATAATATGTGGTGATAATTTTTCTTAATTATTCTCTACGTTATTAAAAAAAAAACACTTTTAAATAATTTTTTATTAATTGCCAATTTATAAACAAAGCTATGAAAATTGAAAACTGCAATCGTTTAAGTCGGTAGTTGGAAACTGGACATAAAGAATTTATGAATAATGGTCAAGTGTTTAAAAGTTTTAATGTAAATAAATAGAATGTCGCAACATGCCAATTTATACAAGACAATATTTTCATTAATATTAGCAGTTGTTATACAAGACCTTCAAATCTTGGTAATGTCAAAAAATAGTATCCAATAAGTTTAAAGGTCTAGGAAGGATTAACTGATGGCTATGTTTGGAAGTTGGATTGAAAGAGATCAAATACCAACTATATAAAAGACCAATAATAAAATGTGAAAGTTGCCTGTTTGCAAATTCATTAGAATATTTAAGAGATAATAGATTAAAAGAGAAAAGTAAAGAATGTGTCATAGATAAGGAGTATCTGAGAATACGACAAAGGGATGGTAAGAAAAACAAAAAGAAGGGATAGGGAAGGATTTAAAAGGAATCGAGAAGGCTAGCATCTTAGATATAACCATATATCAAGCTCATTGCCTTCTGGTGGTAGTAATTATACTTTAGTGATTAATTAGAGACCCAATGACGAACATACGAATAAAATATTTAGCTGGTTACGATCAGCAAGATAGGGGAAGTGAATCCTTCTTTACAATGTGTTAGAAGGCAAAGAAGCACCAATGTATCTAGTCGTTGTAAAAAAGCATTCGTTTCCCTATCTTGCCCGTCACTAGTAACTAGCCTATATCCTCTCAAAAACCTGTAAAAAGTACAAAAGCCTTTATAAAATGTTTATCCAGTTTATGCTAAAAGGTTGTATTTTTTAATAAAAAGAAAGAAAAATATGTAATTGACAGGATATTCTAGACATGAAACCATTTTTGTCGGTACAAGCCAAAGTCTTAGTAAATCTACTTAATTTCTTTGTCTGTTTTTCAATATGTATGTCATGTGTCTTTTATAAAAATGTGGCATGAATTGATGATGGCACACGCATTTAGTAGGTATATCAATTCAAATGCGGCAGAAAATTTAGATGTGGAATTACATTTAAAATAAAATTTTAACAGTTGGAAGAAAGCATATGCAATAAATACTCCATGGCATACGGCGCAATAAGGTGCAAAGTCATTTTCACACAGTATCAGTTAGTTTTATATTGATTGCTCCAACATAACAGCAACATTTGCCTTTTATGCATCATAAACCAAAGTTTATTATTTTTTCATAAACTGGCTAATCCGATTGATTCTAGATCTCATGTGTTCTCTTTGTGTAGATTACGGCGCCCACAATGTATGCGTTTAACGGAAATTGCAGCGACATAGGGGACAAGGCACTTTTGTCTTTGGGTGTTATTGAGAATTTATTTAAACATTTTTTTATATCAGTATTTATACAAAAGATATATTGCCATCTTCAGGTTTTAAAAAACGCCAATACCGAAAATAACAAGGATAAAAGTCAAGAACTAACATTGTTTTTTTTTAAACCTGAAGATGGCAATTACCCTTAGTCAAAACAGATGATTTTAAAAATATAATAAACACATTTTGTGAATGATAGGACACTTATTTATACATACAATTATATACACTTCTCGCAGGAAAAATTGGGACACCAGTAATCGTCAATTTTAAAATTTCTTGGGTGTAAATGCAGCTTTCAGAGGATATATTCACTTATCAAAGCCATAAATCACTTTTTTGTGTGTGTTATTGCGATCACAGGTAAAGATTAAAAATTTAAACAGAAATATACACGTATAGAGATAAAAGGTTTATATATAAAATAAACATATTGGAGTTTCGTGGCGGCGTTTCCTTTAGAAATACCGAATACGGAAATATTCATGCAAAAATAAAAACATAACAACAAAAAGGCCTCTTAAATAGACGACCGCATTTAGAAATATAGTAGTATATGTATAACTTGTTTGATGTTATGCAGAGATAAGTCTTTTTTAAGAAAACATATGGTTATGGGATTTTAAAATTATATTATTTGTTAGTGCTACTTTGATATTAGTTGCTTACTTCAACAATAGACAATATGTCAATCAGCTTCCTGACTTTTGGAATAATGTGATTTTCACAGATTTATATTTACCCTCTGTTATTAATGCATTACTTATTATTATTGTTTAGTGTTCTTAAATATTGTATTACTTTAAAGAAAACTTTAAAGCAATTAAGTTCGCAAAGAAATTTTTTTTTTTTATTATGTGTAATCCAATGTCTTTGTTCTATTTTATTGAAACACTTTTAGTCTGTAGCACAGGACCAGTATTTCTGTATTCGGTATTTCTAAAGGAAACGCCGCCACCAAAACTCCAATCTATTTATTCAATGTATAAACGTTTTTTTTTTCTCTATACGTTTATATTTCTGTTTAAAGCTGCATTTACACCGAAGAAATTTTAAAATTCTCGATTGCTGGTGTCCCGATTTTTTATTGCGAGAAGTGTATGTTGGAATTAATTCAGCATTATTTGTTAAAAACTCACCCATACACTAAAAAAAATTGGATAATATAGAAATATTACTTTTTTGGATAATTTTTCGCATTTAATGGGGGTAACTCTACAAAATGTTTTACGTTAATATTCTGTTTCTTAGAAAAGATCTTCCTAAGAAAAATATTAATATCTGTTAGGGAAAACTGAACATTTCTTACAATTTGACTACAGTTAAAAATAATATATTTTATTCAAATAAATTACCTTAACAGCAACAAATGTTTTATGGATATGTGATATCAAGTACTTATGGTTTTCTTAAAGAAACTATTTATTTTATACAAAGTTGTTACAGTTCCAGATAAAATAGTAGTAGATTTACGTTAAAATTGTATTACAAAACTGTAAATCATCACGTCATGATGTTCTAAACACATAACAGCTAAGTGTTCTGACTTATAATAGCAAATATGTTAAACATATTCTACAAGTACAGAAATTACCGTAAAAATGGCGGTTCTCCTATTTCACTGCACTAACATCCATACCTCGATATATGTTTTCTACATGGTAGACATAGTTATCAAATATTACTATTTTCTATTTATTACTTGCGAGATAAATATTTCTTAGGAACTGTTATCAAAACAGTTGTCCGATTGCGCATACGGTGGCCCTTGATTTTTGCGAATTAACCGCCAATGTGGAGGGAGAGGCAACGGGTAACTGTCGTGCTGTGGTTTTGGGTAAGCATTAGAAGTTTTCATATTGTGTTTGCCTTTTATGCATTAAATTCTAATTAAATACACTCTACCAGGGTATTTTCATTTAGACGATATTTTCCTTTTTGTTAGGAAAAAAAAAAACAGAAATACTAAATTTTTCTTTGAAATTTTGCTTTGAAACAAGTAAAACTTCTATGGAAATTTTCACTATTTTAGAAATGTACACTTCTCGCAGGAAAAATCGGGACACCAGCGATCGAGAATTTAAAAATTTCTTGGGTGTAAATGCAGGTTTAAAGAGAAATATAAATGTATAGAGAGAAAAAGGTTTATACATTGAATAAACATATTGGAGTTTCGGTGGCGGCGTTTTCTTTAGAAATACCGAATACGCGAAATACTTATGCAAAAAAAAAATACATAACAACAAAACGGCCTCTTGAATAGTCTGCTTCATTTAGAAATATAGTATATGTATTTAACTTGTTTGATGTTATGAAGAGATAATTCTTTTTTAAGAAAACAAAAAGGCCTGTTGCTATGTGTTTCTTTTTTTGCATGAATATTTCCGTATTCGGTATTTCTAAAGGAAGCGCCGCTGCTGAAACTCCAATGTGTTTATTCTTTTACATAAACCTTTTTCTCTCTATACATTTATATTTATGTTTAAAATTTTTAATCTTTACCTTTGATCGCATAACACACAAAAAGGTGATTATATAGCTTTGATAAGTGAATATATTCTCTGAAAACTGCATTTACACTCAAGAAATTTTAAAATTGACGATTACTGGTGTCCCGATTTTTCCTGCGAGAAGTGTACTTGTGAGTATTTCACACTACAGGAAAATATCTCGGAAAAGTTACCACATTTCGAAAGTTTACTACCAATATTCCAGGTTGCATGAAAAAACCATCAAAAAATTACTTATAGTTAGAAATATCACTTCTAAAAGTAAAATATCTGTAGCGCTTTAGGGACACAAATTTGCTCCAAAATCATACAGGAATTTTACCAAAAGTTTTTAGTGTATCTCATTCACTTCGTAGTAATAATTTAAAGACGATTTACAATTTGATGTAAATTAACCACAATCTGAGCAAATTTATAAGTAAAGGGCGGAATATATGCAAAGTGCATATATTTGCATATTTTGCATATTTTAACAAATTTCACAAAAATTGCATATTTCGGCAAAAATAAAATTTGTGTGCATATTTTTATATTTTCGTTTATCAAAAGATTAAGTGCGACCCTTGCAGGTAATTGAAATAATTTAAAAGGTGGGTAGGTTTTGTCGACTCACCCGTTTTATTGTTATATGGTTTATTGCCGGCATTTATTGGGTGTTTAGGAATTTCCAAGTAATCAGCTTGCCTAATGGAGAGCAGATGTGGTCTATTCTTTTGTATTTATATTGTATAGTTTAGTTTGTCCATAGATTCCAGTGTGAAAAGAGTGATTTCGAAAATATTTTATTTCAAACGCCTAAAATGCCGAAAACCACTTCGTGGATTAAAAATTTTCCTGAGTTGGAGTTTAGTGGGGTGTTTTGCAAAGTTTGTGCCAAAATCATTGTTTGTGAAAAGAAGTTCCAAATTGATCAACACTTGAAAACAGCTATGCATAAAGCTAAGTTGCAGAAAAATAAATATGTGCCTGTTCAGCAGTGTGGGCAAACCGCATTTCAAATGTCAAACCAAAGAGTGAAAAGGAGGTGTTTCATCAAGACTTATGCAAAGCTTTAGTCGCAGCAAATATACCTTTGAAGAAACTGCAAAATACACAATTCAGAGATTTTTTGCAAAAATATTGTAATCAAAACATCCCTGATGAATCCACAGTTAGAAAGAAGAATGTGCAAACAGTATACGAAACCGTAATGGGAGAAATTAAAGTTTCACTGGGCGATGAACATTTTTATATTATTGTTGATGAAAGCACAGACTCATGTGGTCGATATATCGCACATCTTATGATTGGAGGGCTTCAAGAGAATGAGCCAGGGAAACCATATTTAATATCTTCTAAACAGTTAGACAAAACAAAAAATGTGACCGTAACTCGATTTATTCAGCAGTCTCTATCAATTTTTTTTTTACCAAATCCAGTTCCAGTAGAGAAGTTTTTAGTGTTTTTGTCTGACGCAGCGCCGTATACGGTTAAAGTAGGCCAAAACTTAAAAATATTTTATCCCAATATGGTACATGTCACTTGTCTTTTACACGGGATAAACAGAGTTGCAGAAACTATTAGAACAGCATATCTCTTGGTGAACAAATTAATTTCAAATGTAAAGAAAGTGTTTTTGAAAGGACCTCTAAAAGTGCAGATCTATAGAGAGAAATTTGCCAGGAGTTTGTTTACCTCCAGAGCCCGTAATTACTCGATGGGGAACATGGATTAAGGCCGCGATATTCTACGCAGACCATTTTGAAGCCATTAAAGACATAGTTTTAGATTTAGAAGACAATTCGCAGTGTGTAGTGCAAAGTCAAGCATTATTCAAAAAATGTAAATTTAGCTAAGGAACTTGTTTTTATTAAGGTTGACCTTATGACTTACTACCCAAATTAAAATTTTGCCAGATCACATCGGTAGATGTTGAAAGAACTTTTTCTTTGTACAAACATATTTTTACAGACAGACGGCAAACATTTTTATTGGAAAATTTTGAAAAATGTATCGTTATAAATGCATTTTATACTATTTCAGGTTGAAAATTTTACCTATTATGTTTTTCTTTTAATTTTACTTAAAATAAATAATTTTTGTAAGAGTCGGCGTTTCTTTATTTCCATTTTCCCATGTTATATTCAAGGCATATAATTGCATATTTCGACAAATAAATGCATATTGTTGCATATTTCAGAGAAAAACGATGCATATATATGCGCATATTTTAACTGAATTGACGTGCATATATTCCGCCTTTTATTTATAAGTCTTGCTTACTTTTTCACAATTGGCTAATACCAACAGATTTTTTACAGTTATTTGCAGGAAAAATTGCTGATTACTGGCATAATGAGTATTATCACTATTAATTATTAAGTTTTCAAGCTTTTAGTACTTATTATCTTATAACTACTTAGATGAATCAAATCCAAAATTTGTTTTGTAAATAAAATGAAATGAATCAATGAATGCGTATAGATAGAAGTACTTACTTAGTTGCCAAAGGTGCGAAAGTCCAGTCGTATCCCTGCAAAACTTTCGTCACGGCCTCGTTGATTTCGGCGTTATCAATTTGCGCCGAAATCCCGCCAGTGTCACCGCCGCTCGACGTTTGCTGAGTCAAATTGACCGCACTATTGTTCATTATCGACACCGTAGACGTCTGGACGACGGACGCCGCCGTTGCGGTCGTAGGAGGCGCCGCAGATTGCGAAGCAGGAAGAGAATTCATAGTTGAAAGTCTCCGTAAAAGTATTTCGTAAAAGTCGCACCGTTTTCAAAACAAAAGAAAAAAAATAAAACAAAATAAATATCGACGCGAATCCTCGACACGCGAACTGGTTAAAATAATAATGAATGGGATGCCTGTAATAGTGAAACGGCTTCCTTGCCACCTGATTCTAAGCGTGCCGTACTATCGGGGAAACAATAAGGGAGATTGTTCTCGGATGCTGAGTTACACCGCGCATCGGTCCGACACCTTCGTAGGCAAACAGATATGAAAGAATGCCTTTGAGAATCTACGGAGAACACGGGCGAGCGTAAGTTACGTACGACAGCACGCGAGACTAGAGGCTAGACGCCGTACGATCTCCGTCTTTATCTAACGTACTGCGTTGCGGCACGCGTTAAACGGGTGCGTCCGATGTATCTTTCTTAAGATAGGGGTCTAGATGTTTCAGCCAATCGTACGTGATATCTTTACTATAAAGACGCCTATTCGTGTTTCGATTGGACGGCCGGTTTTAATTCGAAGCTTTTTTTCACGGCCGTATACGCGCGTCGTAGTATTTCGCTAATTGTTTCACTCGGAGCGTATTTTCGATCTTTATCTCCTCTGGTTGGTTATTTATTATTCCGTTCGGCCTGTGTTTATTCCGACCGGTCGTTTTATCGTAAAACGTAAAGATTGTAGCAATTATAAAAGCCATATAGTCGGTAATAGAAGCGCAAACAGGCGAACAGCGTATAATTAATGACCATCTATTATGAGAATACTGGAGAGAAATGCTCTCGGGATAAATATGGAAAGTATATTTTCAACGCCTTGTGGCAAAATGAAATACTATTTAATGAAATTGAAATTTATTTCGCACCAACACCTAAATAGTATATTAAAGTACGAGTTTCATAAGGCATGATTTTGCTCGTTGACGAGTTCAAGTTTAGAAAACGCGCCTGCGGCTGTTTTCTAACTGAACTCGTGCGACAAAAAGCCTTATGAAACGAGTCCTTTATACTATTTTTTCTATTTTGCATTATAAATTGATAATAATACTTAATAAAAATCTCATTAAAAATGTTAGTTTTATTTTATATGAAATTGGTCACATTGACATACGATTGACATTTGACGAATTCAAAATTCAAATTCGGCTATTTAAATTGTTTAAACAATATATTTCATAATATAGTCTCTGTAAACTGTAAAAAATGAGTGATACTGAGACAATTTATCTTGTACGCCACCACAACTGCTGAAATTGCGATAACGCCGTCATAAATTTATTACCGAAAAAATCAAAAGCAGTATATATGAAAAATGCTACCATCAATTTGAACTATGGCTGTACAGAATAATGTCAACACAATATCTGAAAACATTTATTGGCATATTTTGAATTACAAGGTAAAAATAAGAAATCTTCTACCTTATGGTCTATGTATTCCATGCTTCGTTCTCTTTCCATTTATAAAAATAAGACATATCAAAATATATTAATTACAAGCCTATTTAAAACGATTCTCTGAGGATACGAAGCTAAGAAATCTAAAATTTTATGCATTGAAGATATTAATAAATTTATAGAAGAAGTTCTGACGCATTGTATTAGCAATAAAGGTACGATATTATTTGCAAAATGTAATTTTTTATGTAATGGATTTAATTTAGATCGTTTTTAATAATGGTTACACAGGTGCCTGTAGACGAGATGAATTAACAAATATGTCCATACATGATTTAGAATTTAAGAGTGATATTATTTGGTGACAGTACCTAAACAAAAAATAATATCGTAAGAGTTTTTGCAATTACGGATGAAAGATGGATTACTTAATTAAAAAATATGTCGCCCTGCGACCAAAAAATATTAATCATTCAAAGTCTTCCTTACATATCGCAATGGTTATTGTAGATCGTGCCCGATTGGAATTAATACGATTGGCAAAATGCCTAATTAATAGCTGATTTTCTAAAATTGCCCAATTCACAGCTTTATAACTGGACATTGCTTCAGACGTTCTAGTGCTACACACTTAGCAGACGCAGGCAGTGATTTGCTGACTATAAAGTCATGGTGGATGGAAGTCATCTGCAGTAGCTGAGGGTTAATCGAAACATCTATGAAAAAGTAAGTGGCTGTAGCGTACAACTTATCAGGGCCAAGTACATCTGGTAATCTAGAGTTATATCATCGATGATTTCTCAATCACAAGAGTTCTACCATTAAAGCCAATAACATAACTCAGCAAAACTTTGTTACGAAGAATTTGCCTGGCATAAACAATACATGCTCAAGATCTTGTTCGTCAGTGTAAATGTATACAGTAATTCCACGTTTCATACAATAACAATGTAAACTAAATTTGTATAGAATTTTTTATTAAAGTATTTACAATTTACATGCATTAAACGTCAATTTTGCCTTTCTGTCATAATGTATTCATACAGCCAACCTATAGAAATGAAAAAGGCGTATCACAATGAAGCACTTTTCGATACGCAAAAGAGTGTTACAATTGCGTTTTTAAGAACGCAAAATAGAAAAAATTAATTGTAATATCGAAAATTATTGTTGGAAAAATAGGTCACCTCTCAAATTTTTAGAATACAGACACCAGAAAGCGATGCTCCTCGAGTTGCACAACATTAATGATAGTAAATATTCTTTAATGTCCAACAAAAACCCAGTAATAGGACAATGATAATAAAAATACGTAAAAATAATAACGATAATGCAACCTTTTAACAATGGATTATAACTAAAGTAAGGACGTTGGGTGCAGTTCACTAGCGATTGTTAGTCAGCCAAGCGTCGATCGGGTATATGCAGTAGCGTAGATAAATTGAAAGTTAAAGTACTATGAGATTCAAAATGAGGTATATGCCGCGTGTTTGTAATGAAGGTTTGAACTAAGTCAGTGTTGGAACACAAGAAAGTAAACGGATCTGTCATAAATAAGCATGTCTATAATATACATCCATGTAAATAAGGAAAACGTAACCTATATTTGAACTCGCATTATATAAACGACTATGGATTGGTGTTTCTGCTTGTAAAAATGAAATGTAATTAATTTAACTTTACTAAATTGTGATTTTATAATTCAATACTAACTGCTGTTTAACTAAATTTATTTATTACTTTAAATTATAACATACAATTGGTATAATTAGTAAGTGACAAAACTGCATCTCTCAGTTCTTCTATGGTATGCATGCGGTTTCTATAGATCCTATTTTTTAGATAGCCAAACATGAAGTAATCTAATGGGGTTAGTTCAGGCGATCTGGGTGGCCATCTTTGTGCTCTAACGACCCTGTCAGTAAAAAACTGTTGAAGATATTGGCAGGTTTGTCGAACAGTATGTGCTGGAGCATTATCATGCTGAAAATAACTTGCTTCAAGCTCATTTTCTTGTAACTCTGCAATAAACAATTTCAACATCTGTTGGTAACGTTGCGCTGTTACAGTTTCTCGAAGAAAATTGGCCCTATTATTCGTTGCCTGGACATAGCTAACCAAACTCCAACTTTTATGGGATGCAATTGCGTTTCTCGAAATTCGTGTGGATTTTCTGCAGACCAGATACGATAGTTTTGTGAATTAATATAGCCTGTTAGATAGAACCAGGCTTCATCTGAGAAAAATGATTTGTTTAGCAAGTCATCGTCCCTTAAATTGTTATTAAACCAATGACAATATTCCAATCGCCTATCGTGATCTAATGGTAATAATTCCTCTACCGTAGAAACTTTATAGGGATGAAAATGTAACTTTCTTTTGACAGCACGTTGCGCTGAAGTGTATGATAAGCCTATAAAATTATAAAATGTAATAAACTATTTCACTTAATGTTAATATTGATTTTTTACCTGTTTGTGAGCTAATTACCACAGATAAATTCGCTTATTTTCTTACAGTATTCAGAAATACTATTTTTGGTGATATTAGATGTAAATATAAATGGTTGAAGAAAATTATAAGGTAAATAATCGAAAGATACTACACAACACGAACGCCAATGTCGCTAAATGTCAAGAAAATTCATTTAATGTATGAAATTTGTATGTAGCTAACTTCGCTCATTAAATTGGTAATAAGTATAGATAAATTTTTCCGGAAAACAGTTTTTTTATTACGACAATCATTTTGAATCTCATAGTATTATGGCATCATTTAAGTACTTGGCAATTCTATTATTCGCTTATTTTGTAAATGTTTTAAATTAAAGCGACACATGGGTTTAACAAAAAGATAGTTTCATGAATACATTTGGTATCACCCGATACAAATCATTTCGATGTATACGAATCCGTACCGGAATCAATAATAGTATGCTAGTATATTATTGACTCCGACTATGACTCTGGCTCCTTGACTATACTAGCATACAAGAGTTGTACCGCAATAATGATCAACTTTTATTATATATACATATGTTTAGAATTTATAACAGAAATTCTTATATGCGTAAGTAATACAATAAATAGTTTTCATTTGTTCAGAAAGCATAAATTAATAATGTAAACATTAGAAACGAAAAGAAGCTATAAGGTGAATTACTTTTCCTAATAATTAAAGAGTAATAGCTAAAAAAAAACATTTGTTATGCATATCTACAACGGTAATTGGCGGTTTCGGGTAAGCTGCGTCTTGCATTGAATTATTTGTTGTTAAGTAGGTAGGTTTATATATTATATATAACTCTGCCTAACTTTCTTTTCAACTTTGATGCTTTAGTTGCTAGAAGAGTAGTATAAAATATCTCGTATTAGCGTTTATAAACGCGAAGTCTACAAGGCGGCGTCTTTGTATAATTTTGTAAACATGTTTGTTCGCCTGTAAAAAATGCGGTTTTCGTAAAAGGCAAAATCCCTTTGAAAAGTAATAATTTTTATCAGCTGTGTTTTTAGCACGTGCGATTACCTACATAAACGTATCTTTGTATATTTGGAACCGAGTTCAAATATAAACATACTTTTTAAATGCAGTCATTGTTTGGTATAAAAAAAAAACAATATATTATATGCTGCGAACATTCTTAATCTCTCCGATTCGGTGGTACTATTAATCCATCCGAAATAGAATGGGTCTATGTTTTATGTTAACAATGTAGAAATACCTTTATTCTTTTTTTGCAACAGTTTACATTTTTTTCTCTTAAGGCCGTTTTACACCTAGCTATTTATTGGCCAATTTAAAATTTTACGTGTATAACACGGATTTAATCCGTATTTTACACGTAAAATTTAAAATACGGATTAAATCCGTGTAAAATGGCCTTTAGATTCTCTATGAAAGACCTTAGCTGCAATAAGCACTCTTGCCAAAGGAAAATGCGATAAATCTGTTGTACCACATACCCATAACAGCTAGGTTATAGTTTTTTTCGCATCTATAGATTTACAATAGTAGCACCACAAACCTCACTAAATGTTCTCTTCACACTTGAGCTCTCTTAACAGACATTAAAAAGCAGTCCAATGAAATATTTTTTATATACAACTTATTGATCAATAGTTGAGTAAGGTAACTTCACATTAATAAAATATCACTACAAAAACTTTAGTCGAAATAACAATGTAATTACTGCAAACTTCTTCTAGATCCCTCACCATAAACTGCACTAAATTGGGCGTACGTTTCAATACCAAAGCTATCATCATCAGCTGAAACACTGGCACGTCCAGTTTAGTGCAGTTTGTGGTGAGGCGTCTAGAAGAAGTTTGCAGTATTACCAGTGCCACAGTGGAGTATTTTTGTCAACAGTGTAAATATAAGATGTTACAGTATAATTGCGAGAACACAATAATAAATAACAGTCGATCTGTTTGACACGGCATGCATCAAAATAGCGACTCCTATGCACCTAAAAGTTCGCGAATGCGCAATGGTCTAAACGCTTGCTAGTAGCATTATTCTTGATGAGTTCACCACACATTAATTATTATTGATAATAGTTTTTTTTCAAAAATCGGGGATGTGAGTAATATTTGTGTAATGGACTGTGATATATCTCATCATAGACTGTTGTTTGCAATTTTACCCATCCTTACACCATGTAACTTTTGTAAATTCCCTATATTATTAAAGAAAATTTAGTGAAAATTATATCTTACGTTTTGAACAAATGTTAAATCAGATATCTTGGTGTTATTTATATAGTTCTGACAATGTAAATTCTGCTTTTAACTATTTTCACAATATTTTTATGGAATGCTTTAATACTTGATTCCCAGTGACAAAGAAAAACATTAAAAATAATCGAAATTGGGTTACATTTGAGGTAAGACGTTCTTGTGAAAATATTAGAGATTTATATATTTTGCAAAAGAAATTCCCTGCTTTGACAGAAATATATATGCAACGAAAAAAAACAACATGCTTGCTTGTTGAAAGATACTAAACGGGATTATTATACAAATAAGATTACGTCGTCATCAAATCGATCAAAAGCGGCTTGGAATGTTATTAATGAATTATCTGGTAAAGTAAAATGTCATGAAAATCCCCTTGAAATAGCTGAAACTTTTAATAAATACTTTATTGAATCGGCTAATGATATTGCATCAAAAATTTCTGGTGGTGGTGACTGTTCAGGTAGCAGTCAGAATCATATTGGCAGTATGTGTGCACTGCCGTTCAACGAATATGAAATAAGAAACTTGTTTAATAAAATTAAAAATAAAATATCCGCTGGGCCTGATGATGTACCGAGCAGTTTAATAAAAAAAATATCAGAATTACTAGTTACGCCATTAACCATTCTGGTAAATATGTCATTTAGGTTAGGTGAATTTCCAGAAAAATTGTGTGACACCGCTGTATAAAAAAGGTTCAAGATTAGATATGGTTAATTATCGCAAATTAACAATTTCACCTAGTTGTCAAAAATTTTTGAATATGCGATGTTAGACAGATTACTTTCACATTTAAATAAACACAACATTTTGGCGAGCCAGCAACATGGTTATCGATATAATCATTCAACAATTACTGGGATTCATGCCTTATATGAACATGTAATAAAAGCCTTGGAATCTGAAAAATTTTGTGTGGGAATTTTTTGTGACCTTAATCGCGCTTTCGATTGTGTTGATCATGATATTTTGTGAACCAAACTTGAATGGTATGGAATTAGGGGTACAGTAGCACAATGGCTTAAACTATATTTGCGTGGTAGGCTCCAATTGGTAAAGATTCGGCATAAAACAGATTGCTGCATAAATAATTTTAAATCTTTTGTTTTACTTGTTGAAAAAGGAGTGCCTCAAGGTAGTGTTTTGGGTCCTGTACTTTTCTTAATTTTTATAAATGACATGGTTGACTTTCTGGTTGATTATAAAATAATCATGTATGCTGATGATACTAGTGCTATTGCATCAAGTAAAAATATCTTAGAAATGGAAAATCAGTCAAATGCAGCTTTGAACGATATGACAACATGGTTTACTAACAACAAACTGTATTTAAATGGTAACAAAACAAAATATGTAATTTTCCATGCTATTGAAAATACAACACAACTTGATTTCAATATATCTTCACAAAATAATGAAATTGAACGAGTCAATGAAATGAATTTTTTGGGTATGACTATGGACGAGACATTATCTTGGAGTGCCCATTGCCAAAAAATTATAAGTAAATTAAATTCTAGCTGTTACCAAATACGCAATCTTAGAGCTATAAGTGATGTTAAATCTTTATTAACATTTTATTATGCTAATATCCACAGCAGACTATCATACGGTATTACTGTTTAGGGTGCATCATCAGCCGCGCGAAGTGTGTTTTGGTACAGAAACGCATTATTCGTTGCATAGCTGCAATTAACTCTAGGGAATCATGTAAACCTTACTTTAGAAAATGGAATATCATGCCAATGCCTGCCATGCATATATATGAATTTTTTAATATATCCACAAAAATAAACGGGAATTTCTGTGCGACAATGATGTCCACACGTATGATACTAGGTTTAAACATAATTTTCATTAAATTTGACTAAAAATAGTCTTAATGTTTTGGGTTTAAAAATATTCAACGCATTGCCTCAAAGATTTAAAGAGATTATAAATTGCAATTAATTTACGTAGAGTGTTAGAGCATTCCTATTGGAAAGATGTATATATTCTCTTGACGAGTATTTTAATTCATGTACCCTGTAGTTTCTGTTTTTATTGTTATTTTTTGTGTATTGACTTTGCCCACATATTTATATATGCATGGAGCATTATTATTATTATTAAAAAAATGTTTGTCTAAAATGTTAAATGTACTTACATGTCATATACTAATTTTATGTATTATTTTATTTGTTAAACATTTATTGACGAAGTTTACGCATTAACAAACGAAATATATTATTATTACATTTTTAATTATTATTATTATTATTATTATTCAACCTTCCTTTATATAATTTAAAAACTCCAAATTTAATTACGTGATTATGATATATTATTGCTATTTATTTATCATTTTTTAAATATTACCTTTCTATATAAATTTATTACATAATTAAAGTATTTAAATATTTCTATATTAATGTGAATTTTATTTATACGTATAAAATTGACTCTTGATTGTAGCTTGAGGGAAGAGGATGGTTATTACCGAAACGTTGCTGTTTGTAAAGTGTAAACTACAGAATAAATAAGGAGATACTGCTTAACTGGCCGCTTTTATTCTTGTATTTTTTTTTTAATTTCTTTGCATTACCTTTGTATTACAACATATATAATTTCTAAGATTTCAACATTTTGTTTAAGTTTTTTCATATTTACCCCATTCAGTACGGAAAATTATGAAAAAAAGCGATTTTTACCAAGAGAAAATACCTAAAGTTGTTAATGTGTAAAAACATGAATGCATCTTTTTCGAATAATAACAAATAATGCAAACTAGACCATTTACAAACCCAAGAAGCAAAATCTTGCAACGTAAAACTTCCCCAGAAAGGATAAATCTAGCGAGAGGAAGGAAACCCGTATTTGTCACCCGAAATGGGAACCATCTACGTCGAATACCTAAATAATAACATCGCTTCGTACATACGGCAATATAATACGCCAATACATATTCATGCCGTACCTATACCTATACAAACATATGTAAAATGGGTTTTACAAATGTTCCTAGGCGAAGAGAAGAGTCGTTGCTGTCAGCCGCCAACAGAAAATATGACATTCACCCGCTGAGAGCGCGTACCGTCGGGATCAATGAGACCGCCGCATGTGTCATCTATGGGGCGTAACGTGCGCCGTGACGCATGTCGTCGGCGAGTTATCGTCTACCTGCATCTTCGCCACTAATGACCATTTAAATAGAACGGCGTTATCCGCGTAATCACCGCAGTGAGGGCCCCGGTATTCGACATCGCTCTGCGTATAGGTAAATGTATTATCTGGTCCGTCGTCGTAGAGAACGTATATAGAAGCGCGCGCGCGCACTTAATTATGTCCGCAAATTAGCGTAATTCTCCGCGGTAAATTTATCGATTTATTAGTCGAAATACCAACGATGACAGCTCTGTTGGTCATCTTCTAAAACGTAGATAGACGCGCTAGTAACCAGGGGGAAAGTTGACGGTAGCAGTGCTGGATAAGATCTCTAAGATGAAGACCCACTAAATTCCAACATCATAACGTTGCTTGGAAAACTCTTATTGCAATTATTAAGTACCTACAACATTTCCGTGATCTAAAACGGGAAAATATTAAAGATGAGATGTGTCAAAAACTTTGAAATCTTTCGCTCTATAGGTATATAAAAATTGTAAACGGAAGTATCTTATTTTACATGGTGCACCTAAAGAAATATCTTCAGATTTATGTAATAGACACATGTCAAGAATGATAGTGGCGTAGATAAAAAATTCGGGTTTGCTGAAGCTTTTAGAGAGAACTTCTAAAATACTGTAGCGCTCGCCACTATTTTTAAATTTGAAAATTGAGTTTCTTACTACGCCGGCAGATGGCGCCACCTCTTTGGAGCGCCAAATACAAACGCGCGCTATCGGGACGAATCCAGTGTTGCCGATTGATAGAAGCTATATTTCACTAGATCGGGATTATAATTCCACCAGAAAATCACTAGAATTGGGAAAGGAATTTTATTATTTTATATTATATTATATATGTGTAATTAATATTTTTTCTACTGTAAATCCCCTTTTATTTAATGTTTTATTTATTATAATTCGCACAATGTTATTTTTAAAAACCTATTACACAAAGTACATTTTATTTTGTCTATTATCTATGAACTTAATACAACACTTATTAGGTAGTCGTCAAATATTAATAATTTACAACAATATACAGTGGAACCTCGTTAAGTCGGACCCGTGAACCTAGATCTCCAGATAACCCGAATCAATTTTGATGATTTTTTTTTAGAAATGGGCGTTGTATCAAATAGTTTTGCCCTTATTGTTTAAAATGAGTTTAAAAATATAATTATTCGGTTTGTTTTGTGCGTATATTTGTTTATCTACGACAAAAAGTCATTTTTCTGTAGATACTGTCTTATTTTATTTTTTTTACCCTAGTGTCGTCGTAACCCGGATTTTCGTTAATCAGGTCCCTGATCCGGGTAAACGAGGTTCCACTGTAGAATTATATAACTGTAACCTGTTTATTTTATTTTGTACTTTTATTTATTTATTTACATATATATATGTATATGTAATTTAGTCTTCCTGTTCAATGAGTTATCACTAGATTTATTACTAAAATTAAAGAAAATCCACTAAACTTTTCACTAGCCACTTAGAAATCGATTTGGTTGTACACCAGACGTGCTTCCAATACACCAGATTTAGTGGAAAATTCACCAAGTTGGCAACACTGGACGAATCAATTTGTACTGCACAGTTGCAGCGCGAAAAGCCGAAGCGATAGTGTATGCGATTTGGTGAAAATAAATACTAGCAGTTTAAAGAAATCGAATATAAATAGCAGTATTTAAGTGAGTTAGTTTAGCAGTGGTTGGTTATATATTAATTCGTGATTTTGTATGTAGAAATAAATACTTTTTATTAAATATATGTGTTAATAATTTGAACTCCAAAAGCGTTACAATACATCATATGATAATATCGCAGTTCTATTTTTAATCTTTTAAAAAATATTTTGTGTTTTACGTGTTTCTCTTATATTGGAACAAAGAACAAATTTGTTATTTACCAATGGTCTAAGATAGACCGTGATAATATTATTTCAGGTTTAAGACTAGTTTTTAATTTTTTTCTCTAATGTAGAAATTAGTTTATATAAAAAATTAGGCAAAAAGGTGAAAAGATAAAAATATCTTCATATACACGAAAACGTCAAAAAACAATACTGACAAGACCCTAAACAAAAAGATCAGTTCTTTTAGTCTACCCGACCTTAAAACCAAAATCAAACAAAGAATTCTACCCGAAGAAGTTAATTTACTACATTATTTAACTTTAAAACAATTTTATATAGACTATATGAACCAAGTTTCATATAGTCTATATAAAATTGTTACTAACTAACCTAAAATGGCATATCATTATCTTTAGAATATCGTAAACCTGTATAAAACCTATAAGTAAGATGCCCATCCAAAATCAGTAATACTTTGTTAGTGACGGATGTATGAGAGTGCCTGACAAAACATTACTACTAAAAAGTCCTGCCGTCATCCACCCTGATTCTTGGCATAAAAGGTACGTTCCTGTCCCTGCAGATTTACCGATGTTATAAATATTATTTGAACGAAATTTGATCTTCATAGATCTGCTGTAGAATTGCAAAAACCTTTGAAACCTGTGGTTTATTAAACCCTTGCGCTCTTACCTCTGATATTGCTTCAAGGACTCTCAGACTTATACTAGGATTTGTTGTTTAAAAACCACGTAGCCACCTATCACTAAATGAGAGAACCTATGTGGAATTTTATTAACCTGGGCAACTGCGATCGGCTAGCTATCTAGAATTTTATTCGTGTCCATTTTATATATTACGTAGTTCATCTTTATGTCCTGGATGTCTTAGCTCATCATAACCCCGTCTTATCAGTAAAACAAAATTCAAATCTTCCGCAATTATATTTAGTAACTTCAACTTAAAGGTATTCAAATAACTATTAATGTAATACAAAATCGTAGGTAGCTTCATGCTTTAATGTTGAAATTACTAAAAATAATTGCGGGAAATTTAAATTTTGTGTACTAGATAGGGTCTTCATAACTTCCTTATTCATACTTTTTTAATAAAATCTGGAACGTTGTGTCTACTAAACATTTGCAACTCTCCTACCTATTCATATTTTATCAGTTCCGGTTTCACCGGAAATAAAAGTAAATCTAAAATTTCAAATGAAACACCTCTTGGTCTTCTTGCATATTTGCTAGTTTCCGTTTTCATATTACCAAACTGTTGACCTTCTATCTTTCAATCTAGAAATCTAGAATACCGGGATTTTGCTCAAAATCTTTCTGTCAATATAACATTAAGGAATTGTAGTGTAAGAATGTAGCGGTAACAATTACTTAGTTCAATAGTGCTCCGGCTTAATGATTGCCTAATAGACCAGACAAATTCACACGTTCATATGTGAAGATATAGTTAAAATAATTGCAAATTTTCAGTAATACATATATACAAATATATTAATAGTACATTCCCGATTATATTAAAAAAGCTGGTACACTCGGTGTATAACAACAACAATCTAACCTTTTTAAAATGAGTTTTATTTGAAACCAATTAGTTATTGTACTAACTGTATTGAACACTTTTTGAATTACATACTCTAACATATATGAAGTGAGTTTTATTATTATTTTAACATAGAAATTATTGAAAAAGCGATTCTAACATTTAAAATGCTCATTTATTAAAAATTTATTTACTAACACTAAAATAAAATAAAATCACAATTGAATTGATAGTAAAAAGTGTATTCGCAAAGCAAAACCAATTTTTTTAATAAAGAACAATATCCTAAGTTTTCATTTAACGTAATACACCTTTCATTTTTCCCATGAACCAGTGCTAATTCGCAACTAAATAGGATTATTGTATTATAACTCCAACGATGTACGTACAAAAAAGTATATTAACAGATGTAATAATGTGAGGAAATTCGTTCAAGGCATGCGAAGTTCTTACAATTAGTCAACCACGTTTGATAAATCACGTCCGAACCCCCACGTAGAGAAATTTCGCACTTGTATGGGCGGCCTCGTTTGAAGAGACTGTCGGCATCCCTTTGTTCGCCAGGTGTAAACAATGTGGCACGGGTCAGTCGACGTAAGGAATATCATCATTAACACATTCCCCAGACATCCGTAAATTAGTACATCTGTGCGTTAACTATGTTGGACATAATAATAAGTGGGGCACCTAATTTGCATTAAAGGGATAAAAATGCGTTGCGTATAGCTCTTGGGAAATGTTGATTCCATTTGAACATTGGGTACAGATCGGAGTATTTTCTTTATCTTTTTAACACCGCAAATCTGTTATACCAATACACCATTTATTCCGTGTATCTAGTGAATTACTTACCCACATAAATAGGTTATTATTATGTTAGGGCCATTTCCACTTTTTTAAATATATATTATTTTTAAAAACAAATACAAATTTTTATCAGTATTAATAAAATGAAATTAAGAAAAATATATATATAATATTTAAATTACAGAACAATCGCATTATGTAGATATCTTTATTTGACTACATCTAGATTATAGTGTTCTGTATTATCGACATCCAAAGGCGCCGTGTTTAGTTTCAGTACTTAACAATAGATGGCGATCAACGAACACACGTGTATTTTGTTGCTAATTTGGGACGCTGATTGTAACTGGTATTTTATTTTAGCTTAATATTTTTCTTAACTTATTACTTTAAAATGTATTTAATGTATTATTTAGATGCAAACGGTAGCAGAGTTTACACACTGCAGGTATGCACTTCATTTGATCTTTTTATCTATTTTTATATTGATGTTCTTTTTTTGTATAGGTTATGTTATAAATTCGTTTTCTTATTTTTTTCTAGAAGAAAGATCCTGCAGGGAAACCGACCGCCTCGGCACATCCTGGTTAGTATTACTAGCATATATAATTAAATATATTAATCTTTTTTCTTTAATTTATAGCTCGTTTTTCACCTGAAGATAAATATTCGAGGCAGAGAATTACGATAAAGAAACGTTTCAATTTACTGATGACACAAGAGCCAGAACCTGTATGCTAAAAATGTATACTCTATCAAGTATCTTTTTTTTACATTGTAAGTTAGTGAATAATTATATTTAATAAATTTATATTGAAATAAGAATACTGGTGCAGTTTTTATTATAATTTTATTTATTTAATTATGTTTAGAGTGCTTAACATCTATGCCCATAATATACAATATAATAATACTATGCAGTATGTAAGTATATACAAATATATTAATAGTAATTTATATAATATTTATCACTAACCTTACGTTTTACTAAATTGAATGATTACTAATAACGATAGAAAGCTATGTTTTTTATGTTCATGGTTATTTATGATCCGACAAAGTAATTCATGTCTTACCATACACAAGTAATATTCAATTTACAAATATGTGGTAGTTATTAAGACTAATGCAATACTGCATAAATTTAATGTATAACTACACCTTGCTGAAATAGTTTAAATCGACTTTAAGCTAGCCGTTAAAGTATCATCTTTACTTCAGTACTAGATTCAATTGGAAGATCTTTGTCAATTGAAGTTGATCAATTAAATAAGTGCAGTTGCGCATTAAATTTTAGCTGAAATTGTTATAAAGTCGTAAAAGTTGAATATATAAGCAGACTACTTTTCAATAGGAAAGTATGTACCCTTTTTCCTACATATGTCGGGAACTGCCACAAACTAACACGAAATTGAACCTGATTGTACTAACAATACAATAAGTTTTTATATATTATAAGAATTTTTATTTTATTAATATTTATGTGGTAAAAAGAAGGTGTGAATGCTTTAAGGCTTGCCAGAAATAATATTATTCATCATTAACATCTCATAACTCATAGCCTCAACCATGTTTTGAAATTTTTCATAAATAATAATCTTGAACAGGAGGTTTTTCGGGGGCCTATGCAAAATTCTCTTGAAAAATAGGGCGGTTCCCTGTGCCACCGTCCTGTTTGCACATCCATGACGCCAGTCCTGATCTTGAAATATAAGTGAGAATAAGTTAGCTTAAGAAAAAGTAAGCTTACTAAACGGCGGTAAAAAATTAAATTAATCGTTTTAGTTTAAGCTTCTTTTATTAGCCATAAAATAAATAACTAGTAGGTAAGCATTTTTTTATTATATTTTTTATAAGCAGCGTTTTCAACAGGTGTACAAAAACACTCATCTATAATCGTAAAAGATTAATGCGTCTATAAAACTTAATTACAGAACATATTTGTGGTTTTAGTTTAAGATGACTTTTTGAGGTTATATTTATATTTTCATTAGATATGGGAAAAGCTGTTCGGCTAATAGATCCGGATCTTTCGAATTGGAAAACTGGAGATTTGTACATATCGACCTGTTCAAATTGAAGGACATGATGTTTATTTTCTATTTTCAGTCAATGATAAACGGTATAACGAAAGTTAAGAAGTGATAAATTTAACATAGTACACTTGTTAAGCTTTCAATAATAATGATGCAGTTACTTTTTTAAAACAAAGTCCCCAATTAATTTTAGGGGGTGTGAGATGGACATACTTTAGCTCCTCAAACAATAATATTTTTTGTGTACATGTTAATTTAGATGTCACATTTAATTGAATGCAAATGAGAACAAGAAAATGTGTTAATTTCATATACCAGTTCCATCAATTAGTTTTATATAAAATTAAATTTAACAATTATTATTTGCTTAACTTTTTTACTATCATATATGTACCATTTATTTTAATTGGGCAGTTAGATCATATATGAATGAAAGATTATAATTATCTAAACATTCCCTATATTTGTGATTACCACGACGTTTCGACAATTTATTTTTGACATTTTCAAGTGAGCTAAAACCATGAAATAAAGCTTACACTCTCACATTGGTACCTTAATAGCCAAATTTAAATTTCCCGCAATTATTCTTAATAACTTCAACGTTGAAACATAAAATTACCCACCATTTTGTACTACATTAATAGTTATTTTAATGCATTTACGTTGAATTCACTAAAAATTTAAATTTGGCATTAGGGTAATAGTTGTTAAAAAAAATATTAATTTAAAATTTTCAATGGCATATATGTCAATAATAGGATTTATTATTGCAGTTTTATTTCAACGACCAATAGTATATTGGATTACAGACAAGCACAGATAAATTATGAAGTTACTAATCTTTCTTGTCACTTTTAATTGTAACATTAAGTTTGTTCGCGTCGCATGAACTATTTGCACTTTTATGCACTTTTGCACACAAAAGTTCTAAAAAGTGCATAAAAGTGCAAATAGTTCATGCGACGCGAACAAACTTTTTGTTTCATGGTTTTAGCCCACTGGAAAATGTCAATAATAAGTTGATGAAACGTCGTGGTAATTAAAATACACGGAATGTTCAGATAATTATAATCTTTCATTCATAGGACCTAATTACTCAATTAAAATAAATGGTACACTATTTAACATTAAATATTTAAATGTATACCAAGATGTACAAAATGTAATGATGTAATAAAAATAAATATTCTATGTCATCTGTCAACAGAAATCTGAAATGATGGTGTTTATTGTTCGAATCCTTCAATACGTTCTGTAAGCATATCTTTAATTTTCATATATAATTTTGAGACATGACCAACTTAAAAACACTAATTATAAAAAAAAAATCAATAAATAACAGCATAACAAATTCGTTCATATGATACGTAAAACATTTATTAATTAGAAGTTCTTTGATAAAATTATTTTTTTTTCTAAATATAAATTCTAGATATGTTTTTTTATTTATTTTTTGAGATCTTAAGAGTTTCCTTATGAAAAAGTAGCCACACTTTATATTCGATGAAATGTAATAACTACGTCTTCACTTGTTACACAATTTGATTAAGATTAATACATTTTACATATTCGCATGGATTGAATATTTCTGGATGTGGGGTCGAATGTTTGAAATGTCGTCAATCCATCCGAATAGAAGTGGTATAACATCTGAATATAATATTTGCAGTTACTGGAGCTGCGAATACACGTCTTCTGTATTATCTATCTATTATTATGGAAGATTTTTATCGAGTATATAAGCATTCAATTATTTATTATGTAAAAAACGTTAGGCCGGATAGCCCCTTTATAAAAATACTTAAGAATATGAGACTATATATTTCGCTAGTTAAAATTATTGTTTTAAAATGTGAGGTAATATCAACAAATAATCGAGTTTTGATTATATCATTCTACTTTTGCTTCCTGTGCAATTGCTTAACAATGATGTTCGATAATGTCGTTCCAGGTAATCTGTTGCGTATGTTCATACAAGCTGTTCAAAGTTATCGTGACGCATTATTGCTAACTTTGTTAATATTGCAACTATGATGTTGGTTAAATTATCAAAGATATCGAATCCATCATTATATTAGTCGTAGCCCTTTTGTTTTTCATTACGTTATACTATTATAACGTGTGCAAAACGTAGTTTTCTATCAATTGGTGACACAATATACAGGGTGATCCATTTAAAAAAACAAAGTTATTTATTTTATATCTCGTAAACGCGTTTTTCAATTGTTTTTCTGATTGCACGGGTGTAATCAGCGTCAAAAAAAAACCCTACATCTTTGATAATTTAATTAACATCGTAGCTACAATATTAACAAAGTTAGCAGTAAGTGTGCTGATACCCTTGAATAGCCTGTATATTTTTTCTAACAAAATAGTTATGGAAAATAATAAGAAAAATTGTCTTGAATTAGTTAAAACTATGATTATATCAAATAATGTTTTTTTTTTTAATTTTCCCCTTATCATTGAAACGAACATCGTGAACATCATTAGAAAAGTAAATACACTCTCAACCACGAGTATACGAAGTAGTGTCGTTTGAAAATTTTAGAGTATATCCAAGTATAGTCGAAATGAACTGGAGAAATATGGAAAGTTCGAATGAAATTTTGTACCAGTTTCGGAACTTATAAAACTTACATTAAAGGCACAAATTTTCGAATAGACCAATACTGATGCTACTTCAATACTTCACTACCCTCTAGATATTTTTACATGCATACATACATATAGAATATGTATTTTATGCGTATATGTATCGCCTCTTATTTGTTTCCTTTTTTTATCATTTTGACTATCTACTTTACATATGTATTTTGAATAATACAAAAGTTGAAAAGTTTCTCATGAAGATATCTCGTTTTTTTTTTTTTCGTCTGGTTCCAAACTTATCTACTAATTGACAACATATTTTTCACCTAATACCCATATGTTTCATTTTTCAAGTTGATTATGTATCGTTATAGTGTTATTTTTCTTTACAGCTACGCGTAGAGACCTAATCGATGTATTTTGGCCGAGAGGAAGTTGTGTAGGATGAATACTATAGGTTTTGGGCACCCTTCCATATCGAGTTCCTGAAAATGACATTATATAATAATCGGTTTTAGTATGAATCTGTTTGGGTATCGCGTGACGCACCACTTCGTTGTCTTCTCCTCCAAAATCCAAGTACAGTATTCGTTTACCGTCATCAGATGAGTTCCTTAATCTGTCAAAGGGATACCTCCATAACGTTCTAGATCCTGTTCCAGCTTCTAATAACGTAAATCCGTTTTCGTAATGGATGACTAGTTGAGATGGTCTGCCTTTCCATAAGCACCCTAAAAATGACAAGTAGATTACACTATGTAACAATTTCTATTCAATTTTTTGTCTTTGGGTTGTAACTGTCATTTCCTATTTTCTTATGTCAGAAAAGTATAAAAACAGTCGATTATTTCCCACAAACTTTGCTTTTGTGACCAAGACAATGATATTTTAAAATTTACAAGCAAACCCAAAATAAGAAGTACATATTATGTCGTTCGACGTAGAATACGGGAACTAAAGGCATCAGTGACGGGAGTGAATTCATTTACGATAAGAATGACAATAAATATGTCTGTCAAAGTGACAAATATCTGCATTTTGGGTTTTAGATTTCTTTTTTTTTTTGGAAAACAAAACGAAAATATCGCAACGAAGATGTCTCAACTACTCAACCTGCTTTGATAATTTATTGCTATATTGTTCAGGCGCTATTTTAAATTTTGACAGATTTTAATGTTCCAACGTCCCTCCATTCAAAACGTGTACACTCCTAAAGCTGATATAATAGACTCGTCCCACGATTTCAGCGCTCAAAACGGTGTGTATATGTACTTCTCATTTCACTATACCTATTTTCTAATTAGATGATGGCTTCCAAGAGGTTGCAAACATGAAGCAGGCGCGTTTTGCTATGTTTGTGGTCAATTTATTAAGACAAGAAGAGAAAACAGATCCATGAGATTTGCAATTCCAAGCATTTAGCGGGAACCCACTGACCACTCAAGCAACTGCTACTTGCTACTTTTGCATTGTGGACTCTTCCAAACGCAGTACTGGCAAAAATGCACCTGCTGTAATGTATCCGGATCTTCCTTCATCCATGGCCCAGTATTACAGAGCCCTCAGCTTCCATTACCTACTCCTCCTAAGATAGATCAGGCGTCTTCAATCAGCAACAGCAAGTCGGAGTGTGAAGAAAATATTCAAAGCAATACTGCTGCATAATGGTAATAACTTTCCATCTCTTCTCCTGGGTCATTCAGTGCACCTCAAAGAGGATTACTTTAACATCAAGATCTTGCTAAAAGTTTTGAAGTATGACAAGTATGGGTGGGAGATCATCGGCGACTTCAAAATGGTGCCATTCCTCATGGATCTGTAAGGTGGTTTCACCAAATTCCCTTGTTATCTTTGTCTTTGGGACAGCAGGGACACCAATGTTCACTACAACAAGCGCGAGTGGCCACAGAGGACAAAGTTTTCTATAGGGGAAAACAATATCAAATGGGAGTTACTGGTAGACTCTCTAAAGGTGCTGATGCCACCAATGCACATAAAGTTGGAGCTTATAAAACAATTTGCGAAAGCTATAGGTACGGAGTCAGCAGCCATGAAACACCTTGAAAAATTATTTCCTAAGCTATCTGAGGCGAATGTCAAAGCCGGTGTCTTTGTAGGACCTCAAATTAAGAAGATTCTCGACTGCGATGATAGGAAAGCTCACCCGTAAGGAGAAAATATTGGAAATATACAGTGTGTCCACTTAAGTGTGTCCACTTAAGTATGAGGTAGGAAGTAATGTATGGGGGTAAAACAAATATTATTGAATCAATAAAAAAAATTATATAAAATAAAAGGCAGTGCTTCTTTAGAAATATATTTTTAGAATTACTAGAAAAAAAGTACTTCAAATTCCTAAATATGGCAAAATACCAACTTTCAAGTGAAAATCGAAAATACATTTAAAAAAAAAAAATTAAAAAATATTTTTTCAATGTTTGGCTCATATTCTGTAATTTTGTAGAATTCCATTTCTTTGATTTCTATTTTGAAAATTTGTATTTTGGCACATTTAGAGAGTTGAAGTACTTTTTGCTAATGGAGCTTTTTGGTATCTTTAAAAATAAGCGTGTTTTATTCTCAAGACAATTATTTTTTTTCTTAATTTATAGCAAAACCACGCATTTTAACTAAGTTTGAATATAAAATATGTTTTTAAAGAAGCACCAACTTTTATTTTACATATTTTTTTTTTATAAATTCAACAATAAACTTTTTTCCCATTTGTCTCATACTTAAGTGGACATACGATATACATATGTGGGTATATTTCAAATTTTCGTTGTCCTAGTCACAAAAGCAAAATTAGAGGGGAATAAAAGTACTTTTCTATTGTTTTGAAGCATAAATAAGTTGGACAAAAAGCGTGTTACATAGTGTTATTGAAATAAAATCATTTTCTTGCAACTTATAAACTTCAAAAAATGAATTTGGACAGAAAAATGTTAATTTGCTCGTAAATACTCACGGCAAACCAACTCCCTTTGCGTTACAGCACTCGCGTGACTTCCATTCACCAAGGCTTTGGCCCAACCGGCGAGATCTCGATGAGTTTCCGCTCGCAAGTTATGGGTAATGACGCCTTCTGATGTAGCACAACGAATGCTAAATTCCGGCAATTCGGTTCTCTTTCCCGAACCAACTAGACGTGTGGCTATCAAAGAATAAGCTTCCGCTGGTGCTCTCCAGGCCTCCCCTGACCAAGGAGCGCTCTCGTATAATCTCAATTCGCTGTCGGTAACCGCTGCGAAGATGGAGTGCCACCTGTCCATGTCCTCGGAACTCTCCGAACTCGACATATTGTTCTGCAAGGATAAAAAAACGTTTTGCATAAGATGTTTGCATATTTATGATAATATACAGTGTCTCCGGATCGACGCATAAATAGGTAAAAAAGCTTTGAGTTGAAATTTCATCTTTGGGGGTTTAGTCCTGCTTGGATTTGTGTGTAATTTGTGCCATACTTTTAGTTTTGAAAAATCAAACATGCCTTGGAAATTTACAAAAATGTAGCTTTTCTCACTAATAATGCGCCTTTTTGGTAGGAGATACGGCAAAATGTTATTAAGAAAAACTTATTCAGATTAATAAGGTATGCAAGTATACAAAATTTAAGTAAGATCAAGCATGCTTTGTAAATTTACAAAGAAAAATATTATTTTCACTAATAAAGGGCTTTTTCTGTAGGAGACACGAGAAAATGTTATTAAGTAAAGTTGTTCAGATTAATAAATTATGCAAGTATACAAAATTCCCACTAATAAACCACTTTTTCTGATGGACATACGACGAGATGTTATTAAGAAAACTCGTTTAGATTGACAAACTATGTAAGTGTGCAAAATTTAAACAAGATCGGCTTACTTACTCGTTTATTAAATATGAAATAAAAGACAACCAGACTCAAACAATTCACTTCGAAATTGAATTTATAGCTTCTCTAACACGATTCTTCAACACCCCTACATCATTTGGAATCCTATTCGAATATACTATAGTTTGTTTTATCCGACCCCAAAAGAAAAAAAATCCATGACTGTTACATTAGGAAATCTGAGCGACCATAAAATATGACCAACGTTGCCTATCCGTTTGTCTTGAAAGTGTTCATCCAGGAGGATGTCGAATGAGCAGGACAATCGTCGTCAATATTCTTGCTTCATATGGTAGTTCGTTCATAAACCGATGCAAAAGATTTAAATATGTATGCTAATTAAATCTTCTCTCAATAATATATGGCCTAATAACACCAAACGATAAGAAATTGCACACCAGGGGCCTGTTGCATAAAAGTACAATTACAATTATTTACAGGTGATACTTTTGTTACAATCTGTCAAAATTTGACTTACGGGCGTTGCAAAAATATATATATATATATGTCAAATTTTGACAGATTGTAACAAAAGTATCACCTGTAAATTGTAATTGTACTTTTATGCAACAGGCCCCTGACGTTAACTTTCTTGAAATATTGACGTTTAGAATTTATTACATAATTGGGATTATCGTGTTCAGACCAATACCGACAATTCTGTGAGAACTGCGCACCATTAGTAGTAAAAGTTTATTCATCTGTAAAAATAATATTTCAATGGTAATGGCGATCCCCCAGAATTTTCTCTCCCAAAGTAAGGTAAAATTCCAACCTTCGATCATCATCCCTTTCTTCTAATGTGTGAAGAAATCTTATATCTTCTCTTCTCTCTTATATATAAATCATTATATGATTTAACCTTTTCTGCTTTATAAATGCGTTGCAAATGTGATCTGCTAATGTGAATCTGCTCTGACTGCTTCCTTACTGACAATTTGGGCTGTTGGTGTACTGAATCCATTGCTAACACAGTACTTATGTTATTTTCATCGGTTTTTTTTTTCTTTTTTGGTATATTATGTACACTATCTGACTGCCGATAGTGTTTTGGAAAATCAGACATCAGATCATTTTCAAAGCTTGTTCGATCTTCTTTAAATTTCGCATACTTGCATAATTTATTAATCTGAACAACTTTTCTTAATAATATTTTGTCATATCTCTTACTAAAAAGTTTTTGTAAATTTCCAAGGCATATCTGATTTTTCAAAACTAAAAGTATACACAAATTACTTTCTATCCAAGCAGGGCTAAACACCAGAAACATGAAATTTCAAATCAAAAATTTTCACACTTTTTTACTTATTCGTTTGTGTCGATCCGGGACAACTGTATACATATATCCACAAATAGGAATGTTGAAATATGCAAATATGAGGAAATTGTATTAATTCTAAAACTGATCGGAGAGTTGCTGTTGATTTTACTAATTACTGTTAAATATTCAAATCCATAATTTACATTTATGCATACATATGTAGATACATGTACGATGTGTGTGTGTTGACTTCGTGGAAAATCAAACTTATAAAACCCGTAGATACATACTGCTATAGACAGGCACCCTATTATTCGCGAGTGTATTTTAAGTTGCCTAATTTGTCATGATTTTCCGTTTTGCTGAATCATTGTACCGAGAAATTTTCATAATAATGTTTATTTTTGTATAAAATTTTAGTTTAAGAGTTAATTGTATAATTTATTTAATTAAGTGTTAAGTTTTATTAAATTAAATTCTATTCAATTTGTTGTCTAGCGTTCGCTAGTTTGAGTTAACACCTATTATACTAGATTTTGTCGGTAATTTGTGCGTTTGCGTGTTTGTTGTTAGTTAAACGACTGTTGAAGTTTGTTCTGCAGTTCCTTGGTTGACTTTGACGTGAGTACATGTATTTTTGAATCATTGTTTGCCATTTTCATCAAGGAATTCGCTTTATAATAATTGTTATTATATTGATGTGTGCACATTATAGATATAAGATCATTTATTATTTTCGTGCAGGAAGATATGTTTTTAGTTTTAATTCTCTCATTATAGTTTTAAGAGTTAAATTTTTCCGTTTTTCTATTTTGCTGTTTCGTTTTTAATTATCAATCACCGCGGTTGGGTGAATAGAAGCATTGTTCTTGCATTTAGTTTTCATTTTTGTATAATTTCGTGTGGTTGTCCACGAATTTATTTTATTTTGTTGAAACACGTGGTTTGAAATTGAAAGATTGTAATTTAGAATCAAGTGCAGTTTTTTATTTTTGGCCAGAACCTTCAGTTCACGGTTTTTTTTTTCTGCCATTTTGTAATTTTACCCATTTTTGAAATAATAAAGTTGTTTGTTAATTAGCATCTTTGGGTTAAAAATTCTGATCTTTTATTTTAAATTAACATTTTACTTTTCGTTGGTAGATTCAGTTTTAATTGGAGGGTAATCTGAGGTTAATTGTTATTTTCGCCCCTTTAAAAAATTTTTTCGTTGACTACTAATTTAATTTTTCATTTTAAATCATTTTCATTTCAATTCATCAGTAACGCATAGTATCGGGCTGACCCAGGATTTCAAAATTAAATTTGTATTTGTTCATGCAATTTATCTATCATGTACGAAGAGTTTCCATAATTTTAAATATTTTTTTGAAATTGTGTAAAGAATTGATTGTTAAATTAATTTAATTGTTCAAGTTGTATATTATTTCATCGTTGGACATATTGGGTCACATAATGTATCTGTAAAATTTATATCTAGAATTTCTTTGCGTTTATGCGTTGCGAGGGCACGCAGTTTTAATATTATACGATGTTAACCCTCAAGGCGCTCAGTTGACCAAGTGAATACATGAGATTTTAGATTCTTTGCTACATTTGGTAATTCATTTTATTTAAAGATTTTTTTTTATTTTGCGAGTTAAATCGCATTAGGAACATTAAATAATGTGTGTTTTTTTTGTGTAGATTGGATGTAAGATCAGTTATTATTGTTCTAGAGATTTTTAGTTAAAGGTTAATTTTTCGTTTTCTGTTTAAATTGTATTTCATAGTTAATCCACTCGTTTAAAAGAAAAGAAGATTGTGCTTATAATTAAATTTCAATTTATATATTATATATATATATAAATACTTTTTGTCACAGTTAAATTATTAAGGTTGTTTTTAAATTTTGAAACCACGTGAATTTTTTGTGAATAAGGTTTTCTTCTAGAACAAATTTGTCTTTTGCTTTCGTTAAGGATTTGAATTGTCTTTTGTAAATATTAGAGTCTTATCAGGTTTTGTTTTCGACAGGACTTCTGTTAAGGTTTTATTTTTCCTGCTAATGCTATAAAAATTTTTTTTTAAAATAAAATTATATTGATTTTAACGTCATTCAAATTTCTGTTTGACCTTTATTAATCCGCTGAGCTAGTAAATTTAAATTTCAATTTTTTACTTTCATTTTGTATTTATGCTGGTACCATCAGTACACAGCAATACATATTGATAAGTACTAACTGCTGCATTTTCAAAAAAGTGACGAACTTTTTAAAGGATATACAGCAAACCTCCTCTGCGAATATTAATTCCTGTAATAACATGGGTTAGGTATTTGTTTAAGTTATTATATACGACATTAGTTATTGACCTCACATCATTATATATAACCTGCCCAGCAAGGAAAACTGCTAGAAAAAGTACCAGCTTTTTTAAACTGCTAACCAAAAGTAGCAGAAGCAGGTTGTAGATGCTAACGTTTATACATCACTATAATCATATATATATAAATCATTATATGTATGAAGCGCACGTTTCTATTCGTTTATCCGTAGTAGAATAATTCTGCGTATATTAAAGTTAAAAAACATACTCTCTTGTAAAATAAAAAAGTAACCAAGGTTTAAAAATGGTGGGATGCGCAAGGCAGCAGTATTTATAGTGAGGGTACTATAGAATCTCGCTTTTTGAGTATTTAACCACCGTTAGTAGCTCGTAGAACGAACATATCAAAACTACCATTTACTGCAGTAGTTTTCTACACCAAAAGCAATATCACATTGTGAAACATAAAGTTTGTAAATTATCTTGCTTCGAAAATTCTTTCTTTGCATTAGATACTAGATCTAGATAATAAAATAGGAAATAACGGCTTTAGGTGTATGTATGACGTAAATTAATGACATTTCTTTGAGGGTTTGTTTAATGATTGATATATCAATTCAGTATGTAGAATATTATTAATCATATGCTTCCTTCTTTAAGGACATAAAATTTGCGAAATGTACGGAAATCTATTAGAAAAGCTTTCTGTAACAAATTCGCAGTGCTAGTTATAAAATAGCATCTTAATGCTTTAATAAATTTTTTCTTTGTGTTTGTTCAAGCAGTAAATAGGTTAATTTTTACATGTATTTAAAAATATGCATTTAGCAGAATTATCATTAAATTTTTGGTTTCACAAAGTATAATAACTATATTTTCATAAATTCATTTAGTGAGTAATATTTTTAGTCTACCAACAAGCAGATTAAAAAAAAAAAAACTTATAATCCTTAAACTTACTTGAAATTTATGAAAATATTCATTAAACTTTAATAAGCAGTTAACATCTATTTGCCGAGGTATCCAATTTCAAGCGAACTGAAAAACACTCCAAATTTAACGATTTCCGCTTGCGTATCGTTGTCTCGACGCAAAAAAAAAGTCTTCCTGGGATCGGTGCTCTTAACAAATTGCGTTAGGAAGTCGAACTCTCGGATATAGTCAAAGTTGCTGCTGGCGTCCTCTTAAGCCGTAAAGTTCGGGTTATTCTAAAACTGACAGTCACGCAATGAGCAACACGCGAATACGGAACTTCGAGTTATATCCGTTCAATTTGAGGGTACTCCATGCGTGGGTAAGGGCTTGTCAATAAGTCGACAAAGGTCTAAACATCGAATAGTTTGATTGGAGTTACAAACAACTTTGTGCGGACCTATAAAAGGACTTGTCCAACCTTGACGACGGGCTTCTAATCGATCTGGTACTTCTATTGATTGGCCCTTCTGAAGATTTAGGTATTTAACTGCGAAATTGTGTGTGGGTGAGTTTATGAAAAGGGTCTAATAATTTTTTTGTGTTAATGAAATTTTTGATTTTATCGAAAATTGTTCACTAATTCAGTGTTTTTAGTGACAAATATTGCTACGTACCTAATGCTCTTCAGCTTATTGTCTTTTTAAAACTTTCTTTACAGTATCTGCATTATTTTCGTATGTCTCATTGGAATTTGATGAATGTTATGGTCATTGGTGGAGCTAGATTTTTTCTAGGAGCGACTAATTTCTCATGTGATATTCACAGGCTTTTTTCCAAAAAGGGCAATGAGCTTTCTAGGGTGGGCGTCGTAATCCATTTCTGACTCTGTGTGAGTAAATTAGTAAGGAAATAAGGGATTAAATTAATGGTCCACTTTCTCACAAATTCTTTAAAACGACATGTTTGAGCTTGGAATACAATTCGTGACCTTCAATTCACTTATTGACTGCTATTTGCTAGAACGAACTCAAAAAAGATGGCGATTGTGGCGCCCATTTAAAATTTGCCACTTGTCAAGTTGACATGTTCCTTTATCACAGTTGTTACTCGGTTGAATGTATGTTTATAGGTTATTAAACCTCAAAAATTGTCAAATGATTAAGAATTGTTTTGACAAAAGCTTGACTACCTATTGGCTAGAACGAACTCCGAAAAGGTGGCAACTCCGTGTAGTTAAAATTTGCTAGCTGTCCGTTCTTGCTTACACGTTCCTTGGCAGTACAGTTACCCAGTATTGCATATTAAATGACATAAAAACATCATAAGTGCCATTTTACATACGTAAATTTAGTATACAAATACAAGGTGGCGCAAAATTTAGGTCTCATTTTTTTTTTTGTATAGAAATGAAGTCAATTAGTACACAACTCATATAGTGAACTAGAAATATTCATTGAAATCTTAAAAATTTCTTTTGTTATACTCTAAAAAAAATATCTACTAAATGACCATCTCTACCCCAATGACCAACTATATTTATTTCATATTTTATAAATATTTAAAAAATATTAAATCTTTCTTGAATAAGTTATATTATATAATATGCATAAAATATATATAGAAAAATATTAGGAAACAATTAAAAAATATTATGTTATGTAGCATTAATAATATTTTATGCAATGTTTTCTCAATAATTTTTCATAACTCTGCAAGAATATTTTGCTTTGTATTTTGTAAATAATTATTTCATAAAAAAAAGATTGAATTTTGCTTTTGTACATTTGGTGCGTAGGACGAATAATATAAAATGGGTAAAATATTCATACATATTAAGTAGGTATGTACCTATTTAAAATGATGGTTTAAAGATTAAATTAGATAATATATATCTAATATGATTTAATTAGTATCTAAGTTGAGCGCTGTAACTTTTCTATTAATATATCTGCGTTTTGTATTATAGTATTTGTAATATTTGTAAGTTACGAACGTCAAACACAACACTTATTCATTACGGTGCGGTGTTGTATGATTTAGTATGTTTATGCGTCTATGGATTGGTACATAGAATGCATACGCGCACGTGCGTATCATCAACGTTTTCATTCGTTTGTCCGTTACATGTTATAGTTTATAATAGTATACGATTAGGGCAGATTAGGGTTAACTGTGTAATTAATTGTTGCGGGGTGTGTTTTAGTTTTTGTGGTGACTACGAGGTAAGCAAAACTTTGAATATGTCATGGCATTTATAAGATAATTGGAATGCTCAATATCGCTATGTACAGAAACCGTTTAATAATATATTGTAGGAATTTTATGCATATATACGTATGCATCTACAGATAAATTGCTAGTTGATTTGCTTAAGAGATTCATCTCGGTAGTAAACGTCATAACCTCAAATAGAGGTTAGAATACGTTGTGTTGTTTATTATTTGTACGTAGAATGTTTCAAATATTATGAATAAAGTAAAAATAAGTACGTAAGTATTAGAATGTAGCTACACTCCAATTATTGTAAATGCTCCAAATGTATTAGTAGGTGTTGATAATATTGTACGATGTTTTATTCATGGTATGATCTAATACAATTGACATTGTTTTAGAGGCACAAGGAAACGCATGAGAGCGTCACTACCGAAGATATGAAAAAGCCATAGGGTTGTACATACCTGGCACAGCAAGGCTAGACTTAAAAATGAGTATTTTTCATTTTTATTGGCTTATTCAAATAATAAAAATAAATACGTTTGTTTTTTATTTAGAACACTTCAATTAAAAATAGTGATTAATTTGATAACCTTCAGTATGCCTTAAAAGATGCCAGAATTATTGATTATTAACTTGTATGGTGAGTGTGAAAAACAAAGTTCTTGCTTTTAGACCTACTTGATGTTTCAACTTTTTCGTTATCGACGTTATACATTCTAAATAACAAGAAAATTTTAGTTCATTTTGAAAATTAAATAGATTGCATAAAAATTCAATTTTCATATAAATATTTTACAAATATTTTAGAAAAAATATAGCGCTCACATTAATTTTAAAATATGGAATAAATTTTTAATTGAATATTTTATCTATATTTAGAAAAAATATGAAAATATATTCAAAACTTCACGAAAAATATTTATAAAATATATTTTAAACATATGTATGTATATATTTGGCTGTTAGGGTAGCGTTAATTTTTCATTACGTTTTCCAACATCTTAGGTGGTATGCTCGCAATTTCTTCCCGAATATTGGCTTTTAATGCTTTCAGAGTTTCAGGATGATTTATAAAAACCCGATCTTTGAGATAACCCCATAACCAAAAGTTGAGCACAGTTAAATCAGAGGATCTTTGGTGGATATGCCATATCGCCGTTTTTGGAAATGAGACGCTCCGGAAACAATCTTCTCAAAATAGCCCTTGCTTCTCGAGCTGCGTGCGTCGTGGCATCATCCTGTTGATACCGCATATTCTCCAGCTCAAACTCTTCGGTAGTAATTCTTCCTGATTCTCCTCAAAAAAATAAGGCCCAATTATGTTTCCAGCGCTAACGTCACACCATACTGTAACTTTTGGATCATGCAGCGGTTGTTGATGAATAATTTGTGGGTTTCACTATTCCAAATCGGTTGTTTTGCTTATTCACAGCGGCATTCAGGCAGAAATGGGCTTGATCGCTCATTATGATTTTATTTTAAAAAATCAGGAACTGCATTTTCAATGTTCACCAGAGCATTACAATAATGCATTCGTTTCTCGAGTCTGCAGGCAGAACCGTGTTGGATTTTGTAAAGAAACAGGCGCAAGTCTTTCACAAACATTCGCTGTAATGAATGGCGGGAGATGCCTAACTGCCTGGATCGTTTTCATGTCGAAGTTCTTGGTCTATACACCTCATCATTACATACACCGCCTTTTTTTTCTCCTCAAGAAATTGTGCGAGCTTTGCCAGAATGTGGTCTGTCAGCCGTAATTTAATTATCAATAATAACGACGTAGTGTTAAATTCTCAGTAGCGATCCGTAATCTGTAGCTATAACCTAACATAGATTGTGGCGAATTGTTTTGACAGCCAGATTACAGTTTTTTGTTATTGAATATTTAAAATGAGTGTATACGTAAAGGTCGTTTTCACTGTTGCCAGATCCTTTACTTACTTGATCAAAAAATAAATATTATTTAAAACGTTTTCACTTCCAGCGACCTCTGTGTTCCTATTGTGTAATCCGTCGTAGTGTACTACATTGACAGCAATTGTACAATTTAATTTTAATTTAATTTTGGAATAATATTGCATAAGAGCGACTGATAATTAATTATAAACAATTGCAGTGTAAAACATCACAAGTGATATTTTACATACGCAAATTTAGCAGTGATTCGATTTTGTGTAAGTAATACAAAAAAATACACGTGATATACCTACCTACATCAAAAATGAGAAAATGTGAAATGATTTGCAGGCGGAAATATTAAGAAAAAATATCCAATACAACGCTAGTTGACATAAAGATGGCAATTTTATGGAATATTTAGTATTTCTCGTGGGTTATCCCCTAATATTTGTGACTCATTTTTACCCATTATACACAAACGGACATTAAGCATTTTATTATCGTAAAAATTATATAAGAAATTTCCCATCTGTATAAATTTTTGCAAAAAATGTTTTCCACAAATAATACATATTTAAAATGACGTCTCCTAGCGACTAATTTAAAACTTAAATTCTCTACACATTCCAAAAAGTTCCACTTATATATCGCGGCTTCAAGAACGCAAGGCAATTTTTTTCTTAAGAGTTCTTTCGCAATGAAGAGTGCAGTGCAGAAGTAGCTCATTAATATTTTGTTGTTTTTAAAGTTCATTGTCTAGGGAATTTTCACGGTAATGTTTAATCCTACGAAAAAGAGGCAGTTATAAAACAAGTGGGCATTGACATAACCTATTTCTCGAATGTATCTCCCAGGAGGTTTGTTTGTTGACCTACACTTTTCGCTTCTCATACGCGAAAAAAATGTGTATTGGGGTAGAACTAGCGTAGGATGAGTTTTTGTTTGTCTGTTTGATGTTTGTGCTTTTGTGAAAGAGTAAACAGAAGTGATTTTAGAAAAATTGTAGAAATTGCTTAAATTGGCTTGTGTTTATAAAGATACGAAATCAATACTGAAATTCCATTATTTCACTGCCTAATGTCAATGTACATATTTGAAATAGACATTAAATTCGAACTGAGTGGTGTAGGTACAAAGGAACAACTCGATAATCAGTATCAAAGAATCAAATCGACTTCAACCGCGTTAATACAAAAATGTTAAAAAAGGATACTGACTTTGCGCGATTCCATAAAAAGTTCACTGGAAACGTGGTCTTACCGTTGACGTATGTAATCATCTGAATTGTGCAGAAAAAGTCGTAAAGGGATGTAGTTTATGAGTCTGTAGGATCGCTTTACAGCTTCAGAATGTCCTAATTTTGATTTTCATCGGATCGTAAAATTGATTAGATTTTGGGGAAAATGCTACCCTACCTTCTTCTCATTTTAACAAAATATGGTAGGGAATTATAGCAATATTTCAAAGTTGACATAGTATTGCAATTTAAATAATAAAATAAAATGGAAGTTATTAAGTAACTATAGTTATTTGTGGTGTCTGGTGGTTTTAGTAAGGTATTAATTACCGTCGGATTTCCACCATAACTACTGATTAGTATGAATATGCTAAACAAGTTTTCTAGAGCGTCTTGGTTTATTCTTATGTATGTATATCATATCCATTTAACTTCTGTCCTTTATAAAGAAGTAGGATTGCTGTGATAATTTGGACCAATCCTTCAGGATAAGATGGACCGCTAGGTGCAGCATTATTTTTATCTACTTTTATGCAGTTTCCTATTAATGTTTTCATCCTACGCGATGTTTCAAAGGTTTGTGGATACCTACTACTATTTAAAATATGAAAAGTAAAATTTATATTTTTAGTAAATTGTGTGTTGTTGGCTGCAATGATCGATTTTAATTGATTGGTACTCGTTTTTATAGCAGCTGCCATTTTGTGTTTCAGAACTTGCAATGCTAATTTGCACTACATTTTTTCAAACGAAGTCGGAATGATGTCTATATATTATTTGTCTATAACTTCTGTAAAACTACGAATCAAGGCAATCCAGTTACTTATAGTGTGAACCTTTTTCAAGTCATTAAACATTATCCGTGAATCTTTTCACATATCGTCAGCTCGCAAAATCAGATAAATTACATTTAATACTTTGAGGCACTCGTCTAATTTTGGCTGACTACATGACTTAATTTTTCGCTTACTACGATTAAGAAGAACAAAATATTTTGTTGAAACAATTAGATTTATTTGCTTATTTGAAATATATATTTTTTATAGTTACAATATTTTTGTTTTAAGTAAAATATATATTATGCTTCACTTTAATAAATATTTAATGGAGGTTACTGCATTAATTTTTTATTTCAAACAGTAATTTTGTCAGAATTATTTACCTCATCTGTTACGGCAGCTCTTTTATTCCTTAATCAAATTTAATATTAAATCTTATCACAAAATTTCATTATTCAATAAAGTACATATTGCTTACCGCAAATGCAATAAGTAGTGAATTTTCAGTAGAATTTTGCGTAAAGTAAAGCTGGACTGTTGGATCAAGGAATAAAGGGTCCTTAATTTGAGAAGTTTTGATCTCATTAATTTATTTTGTTCTGTATGTGACGTTTGCAAATTCTCCTTTGTCGGTATACAGTTTTTTTTTCTGGGCAATACGCCAAATTAACTTTTTATAACCGTGTTTGAGTAATACAGGAGAGACGCCATCTTTACAACAACGGTTGTATCACATGTACCTATTGAACGTAACTATATGGGTAGAAAACTTCGTCATAATAATAATACTTACAATTAGATCACAGAACCTGCTTACAAAAGTGTGGGCTAGGTTAGGAAAAAAAGTAATTTGAACATAATAATTACATTATTAATTACAATTGTGGTTAGCGTAATCCTTATTTCTTTACTACTTAATCACTTTTTTTTAATTGAAGAGCACTTATTATTTAAATGAAATTAATGGGTTTCTTAAATTAATAAACTAGAAGTAACAAAATAAGATGATCGCTTTTTGTACCAATTATTTTCTTAATTATCTCTAAAATAAACGAGATTTTATTAGTTTGATGGTTTGTTCGTTGATTTCATTAACGACAATACGTAAATCTCGAGGGATGTTGGCAGTTGATGGATATGATTATTACTGCTATGTCGACAGGCCGATGCCCATCTTAACATTAGCTTCTTTGCTTAAATTTTGAGGTATGTCCAAGATTTGGCAGACCGACGTCCTTCTTAAATATCTTCGATTTATCGCTCGAATCTATATGCTCCTCTCTAGCCTAAATGGTAGAGCGTTCGTCCGGTAAACGAAAGTGTGTAGGTTCAAAATCCTGCGTGAGAGAGAAAATTTTTCCTTTACAAATTCTTAAGAATTTATATGTAAATTATAAAATAATATTTCTTTGGGACACTATAATAACTCCAAGCCCGATTTCTCAACCAACAGGCTTTTTAGATCTTATGAAGGGCCAAATAATACATTGTATGGTTTATCAATTCATCAGTATTACTAGTAATGATTTACTTCGTCTGTTAATGTTAGTAAATTAATTTTATTTGGATTGTCTCAGGGGATATCGGGTTAAATACGAAATGCTGTAACGCTATTTCGATTTTGGATAAAAGCCTTGTAGATAGCGCTAATGTCAATGTGCTAAAGGTCTCTATTTTTTTTGATACTTTCATGTGGTTGAGTTGGCTGTACTTTTAGTTACACATTCTGAATCACGTGTCGCCAGTCGTCATTGTTTTGGAAGTCCTGGTTTATGACGTTTACGTTTGTAATTGGTAGAGCTATTTCAGTGCATTAGATAGTCTGATAGTGGTTTTCTAGTGGCTATTAGTCCTTTAGTATAAATTTAAGAGTTTTTAGTTCGTAAGCGCTATAAATTTTATTCTTTTGTATTAGTAAATGGCAGTGGCGGCTCGTGAGTAATGAAAGAGGGTGGGCACAAAATAAGAACTTGTCTATTTTTTGTACATAAAATCCAGTCTCCTATTTTTCATGCTGGAAGAGACGTCTATGACTTTATGTAAAAATGCGGTCAATCGATCTTCTGACATTGTGCTTCTCAGAAAAGTCTTACTCCCATATTCATAGTCCAGGCAAAATCTTAAGGACAAGCATGACTTACGTAAGGAGGCCTTACACCTTAAACAACTTTCTATTTCATAGTCACAATATCGACTCACTTCGGCTATTCTCGGAAAAGGATGCTTCCTCTAGAATTGATGAATAGAATTCTATTAAATGATATTGCTATAAAATCAGCCACATTGACTAGCTTCACTCGTTACTTTTACACTTATAATCTTCCATATTTGTAGTATTTACTTTAAATTTGTTGTTGACCAGTTTTACGACTGGTTTGTGACGTTTATGATTAGATAGTGGTTTGGTTCAATTTTATTTGATTAGTATGGTTAGAAATTTGTGTAAACAGAATAGATAGATCATAATATAAAGTATTTTTTTAAATTTGAAACTTCCATTATTTGCACAATAAGAGCAAAGAATCTTTTTTTTTTCTTTTTCACTTTGATCACCAAGAGTTGCTAATGTAAATATTTTGTCGTTCTTTATACAAACTGTCTTTTTTAGCAAGCGCAGTTGAAAATTTTTGAATAATGCGGATAAACCTCGAATCTACATGTATCAACTATTGTATGTTAGGCAAATAATATTTGTTAATACAATGTTGTAGCACTTTCATAAAAAATTACTTACCTACCTTGAAACTGTATATCAGTGACAAAAAAAGCACAAGGAATTAATAGAACAAAAAAAGTAGTGATATGGGTAAACCATCAGGATTTTCTATGCTCGGTAATCGTCCGTTAACAAGCCGCAATAAAATTTATGGAATATTTTGTTTAGAAAAACAATACCTCTTTCTAAATTCTGCATTACTAAAGTATTTCACGGGATTTTTGTGCGTCCCTGATCTACCGTTTCGGTTGTCTATTACTATCATATTTTATATGTATATAATCCAAAAAATTCTCTATATCTGCCATTGCATCCCATTAATCAATTAATAAATGATTAATGACATCCAAAATGACAACACGTGTCAAATTTATATCAAACTTTTTTTTTGCTAAGGTATCCTGAAGGTACCTACGAAGCTACCTTAAGATTTTCCTTATGTAAGGTAACCTTAAGGAAAAAATGTGGTCTATGAAACAAAAATGTTTATGTCAAGGAGAACCTTAAGGAAAAGTATACCTTAAGGAAGCACTATGAATATGGCGGTTAATGCGTTTGAGGGTGGAAAAACATCGTTCACATTCGGCTGTAGATATAGGGCTTGTACAAATAATATCCAACAGTTTATATGTTTCCGTCAAAACTTTTTTTTTAAGTTGTTGTGTGTTATGAACACTAAAAGTGGCAAAACACCACCTACATCTATTTACGTCACACATGTCCTCGCGCTCATAAATTACTGAAAGCTCACTTTTCAATTTCACGCGGTCCAACATACGATAAGATTTCACATTTTTTTATACACATAATTAACCGACGCAAAATATGACGTTTTTTTCCACATCTTCGTTGTACTTCGTTGTAATCAAAGAGTTATACAAAAAAAAATACGTTCATGCTTATGTTAACCCTTCTCTGCTTTGAGATCAAATACAGAATTTGCATTAGGTTTCACGGACACCTTTCCCACGGGTTTTCTATATACATAATACCAACTAGATCTATGTAATGTCAAAGGTGGATTTGTCACCTCTAATCTGGGTCGCCGCAGGAGCCAGCCGATGTGACGTAGATCCGGTATGGCTCTGGAGGCTTCGTGCAGGGCGGCTGTTGTGAGGACGGCTAGGGCGGAATGAAGAGTGTTAAACCAGGCGGCGGCTTCCGCCGGATCGGCCGGCTTCAGCACGCAGCTGTGCACCGCGTCCGGCGAGTGTAGCTCCAATATTCGGCCCTCTGAAATTCAAATGGGCTGGTTAGTAGAGCGGTCACTGTGACGACCCCGGTTGGCGTTTATATTTGTGCGCGTGTTGTTGTATAGTCGGGTAATGTAAATTCCTCTTCGGAATAAATACCTAGGGCTTTCGAGGAGGATCGCTTGTCAAGCGCTACTCGTGGTTGATTTATTACGATGTACTTTTACGAGTGATTATAACTGGCACACGCAACAACATGCTATTTCCATGTCTTTTTTTTTTTGTATTTTTGCAACAAAAATTTTATGAGAGGCGATTACGGTGTGTCATTGTTGAATGTCGTTTCAGATTTTAATTAATATAGACGTAAAACGGAACGTAATTTTATGGGAAAAAAAAACAAAAAAAGGTATACTACATATACAGCTAGGGTCGAGTAAAATTTATTCCGAATAACAATAAAATTAATGCATAACTGCTTTATTATTTATTATTAATTATTATATTATTGAATAGTACAATGTTTTTCCTTCGTAAAATGTATTTCGCTATTTCCCAAAACTGTTCTTAATTAAAGAATGCGCTGTGTATGTTAAATTACTTCCCCTTTTGTCAAAACTATATCACATTGTTATGACAGATATGTAAAAATAAATGCTGAAGGAAGGCAAAACAACAACAAACGAGATAAAAAAAGGGAGTGTTGAGCATCGTCCCAAAAACTTACTGAAGAGGAGTAAGAAAGAATCTGCAATTTAATGGATCAGGATTGCACTTTAACACTAAAAAAAAATAAAAACCAAATTGTATTATGATATGAAAAAAGTTCGTTTTCCAATCTTATAAATATACTTTAATTTTTATTTTGCAACATGTTTCGGTTAATATAAACCATCTTCAGGCACAACGACGTCAAGATGTAATATACAGGCTGTCCCACCGAACTGGCTCATTAGAATTTTTCGAACTTCTAGCAGTAATTTGATTTTCAAACTTGCGTAATAGTCATGGCCGACTATGATTTATTTAAAGAAAATATTTTCAGCCTCATACAACTTTTGGTATACAGGGATGTTGATATAGACACCCTGTATACCAAAACATTCTTATTTTAAACGGAACGGTGCAATTTTTATGGGTGCAGTGTATTGCTCGCACTGACATCATTTGTGATGAGTTTGAAATTTTTTGTTTAATGTATTTTAATTTCTTCTTTTTCTTGTTTTTTTTTAGGTCGTAAATATGGAAATGGACATTAATAACTACGTTTCGTTTTATTTTCAAAGTTTTTTCAAGTATAAAAAATATAAAATGTAAATATATTAAATAAAATAAAATTATTAGATTAAACAAAAAAAATAATTATAATTTACACTATTTACATTTTATACTTTTTTATACTTGAAAAAGCTTTGAAGGTAAAGCGAAACGTAGTTATTAATGTTCATTTGCATATTTACGACCTAAAAAACCAAGAAAAAGACAATGTAATTCATTTAAAGATATAGACAATAATTATTACATATTAGCAAAGTATGACTGTTATTACATATTAACAAGTGAACGCATTGTTTATATCGTTTGACATTTAACTTTCTTGTAAATTATTTGAAAGTACAGTACTACAAATAAAGCAAAATAAAACACTTCTACCGAAACTTTTGTTTATTACTATGGCAAGGACATATATGTACACCAGCGACACTTTCTAATTGTACGACCTACAGGGTAAAATAGAGACTATAAGGTTAGCGTGGATAGTAGACAGATCTATGCATTAACCGGCCGCTTGGAAATGTGTAAACACAGATGTGCTGTCTCTGTTATTTTAAAAAACTTAGGCTGTATTTATTAATGTGCGAAGTTGAATGCATCTATTATGTATTTGTTATCTTTTTGTAGAATAATTTTATTTGATGTTTGAAGTATTTCGAATAACTGTAGTCTTATTAAATGGTTTTAAAAGGTATTTTCATTTTACCGTTGAACTACGACTAGGAACTAGACCAAAGGCATGTTAATTATACTATAAATAGCAATATTACTGAGTTTACTACTTTTATTCATTTTATACTTATGCAAATAATAATGAACGTATCAAAATAGATCGCAGGTATCCAGTTATACTGAAATCAGTAAAGCATATCTCCGCTATGCTTATATTTTTTAATCTAATTCATGTCTGACCATTTCATATCAATTTTTTAATTCGCTCCGGCTTCCTCCTTTGACATTAAATAATGAAAGAGTTATAACGAGGATGCATTCAAAACCACGATTTTTATATCAGATATTTGAACGAAAAGCTCCAGACTCGTCAGAAATATTTTTTATTGGTTATAGTAATGGTATGTTTTTATTAATATTATAATGAGAAGATAAAATAATATTTCGATTATAAATTCCTTAGTTGCAAAGATTTTACCTCAAAAATCGCACAATATATTTTCAAAAGAAATACAAAATTTGAATTAGTTATGAATCGAACAGCAGTGATAGGTATAAATATAAAATGTAGGTTTAAATTAATAATTAATGATTACTTTATATTAATTATTCATTATGTTACTACCAAAAAAAGGACCTGCGGCGAATTAAAAATAGATATGAATCAATTAGATTAAAAGACACAAACATATATAGCTGTAGGGATGTGTAAAGAAAAAAAAAATCCTATACATCTGTTCCTATACAATATTATATTTAAAGTAAGTAATTGAAAAACTTCGAATTGTACTAACCGAGGTAAGTCGGCAGGCATAAGTATGCGCCATTGATGTATTTATTTGTCTCTATTTTATAAGTTCAATGTTTTTTTTATGTTTGCGTACCGCATTCTTCCTGACATTTAAAATAGATTTGCTGCAAACAAAACACAGAGACCGCACATCTGTGTTTATATATTTCGAGGACGGCAGTGAATGCATAAGCCGTCTACTATCCATGCTACACATATAGGCTCTGTTTTATGCTGTAGATCGTACAATTAGAAAGTGTCGCTGGTGTACTGGAAAGCGCAACAAATTGCGGTGGAAGCATTACATCATTCGTTATTTTAATTTCATTCTAGTTAAAAGTTGCGAAGAAGAAAGATCATCTTGTGTTTCATTATTTATATGGGAATCTCGCAAACCATAAGAGATACGCATTGGATTAAATGGAGAAAGATAAGCCACAGATACGGTTGTGTCCATTTGAGGAAATGCATGGTTTATTTCACTATTTGCAAAAAAAAAATAGAAATTCATTTCAAATATTTTTTCATTGCTTCTCATATTGTTTTTTAGGAAATTAAATGTCAAATAACGCATCTTCTTAAATTTAAAATTTTGTTTGGAATTTTTTAGTTAGGAAACAATTTAAAAAATAATTAATTTTAAAATGAAAATTACAATTGGTCATAACATATTCTAATAGTGCATTTTCTTTCTGCTTGTAATGATGTAACAACACACTATTATTATATTTAACAAAATTCGTGCCTGTATGGAGAACACAAAAAAATTCTGTTAAAGAATCTTCCAACAATGGAGAATTATTAAATAAAACACATTTGTTAACGCTTGATATGTTTCCTTTCTCAGGAGTATTACTGCAATGAAAACGAAGCACTTTAGAGATTAATATAATTAACAATCAAAAAGGTAAAACGAAATGACGGTGATGAAATTTAGTAAAAAGGACGCACGTGGGCCGGACAGCAACATGTTTTGATAAAGAACTTGGTCGAATAACTGGTTAATTTTATAGAAAGGACAAACAACAGACAAAAACAAAAAACTATTAAAATTCAATAAAATCAAATATTAAAATTTGGAGACATGTATACGTTCAATGGACACATAAATTCCGAATACGTCATTTTGAATGGTACACGATTCTGTGCACCCCGTCTTGGGACCCGAAGCTTAGTACCCGAAACTGGTTTCAAGTACTTGCGACCGGCAAGGGCCGTAGCTGAAGATTTCAGGGTTTGGAGTAACAGCCCTACTACCCACATGTTTTCATACCGTACGGCTACGAGGGAGTGTGGATACTATACAGGGTGTATCTGATATAGAGGTAAATATAATAATATGTAGCAGCTGTAATCATATACAATCAAAAAGTCTTAATGCACAGGGGTCTATCTGTAAGCATTAACAGAAAAAAATATTTTATAAATGCCGTGGGCTAGAGCTGCGCCTGTGTGCCGCGCCAACCTTAATGCTGTCCCGAGTATACCCCCACATACCACTAGCATTCAGCCATTGCCGCTGTTAGTTTTGTGTGGATCGCCGCTTGGACTGCAAGCCACTTTGAACATTTTATTTAAATTCTTCCCGTCTCGAAAAAACGATCCTTTCCCGACCATCATGATTTCATAGAAGAAAAATCGAAGCTTGATGCATCGGCAAAAGCGCGGAATGTATAGATTCTTTTCGCGCGATATCATAGTAAAAAAGCGTGTTTGCAAATTTTCTGTATCTACTTTATTTCTGTGTAATTCGATTCAATTCATTTTTGCGTTATGTGATTTAAAATAAATCCAAAAAAATAACTCAGATTCATGTGGTACCATTTATTAACAACTAACTCTCGATTCGACAAAGCAAAAGAAAAATATTTACGTTTTTTGTAACTACTTAAGTCGCATATCCGGTGAAACTCGAACGTCTTATCAGAATATTAAAAATAATACTTTGTAGATTTACGTAGAATGCTCTTAACAAAAAAGGAATGTTTATTTTATAAAAAGAAGAAATTTAAAAAGCCTCATGAAGAATAATACTAAATGAGTGCAAAGTATTTATACATAATACTACGTTTAGCGGGTGCTTAACATGACGTTTCCTTGCATCAGGCCCGGACTAAAGAATTTTTGGCTCTAAATTTACTTTTTTTTTATTCTTTAATGATGAAATCCGGTTTCGGTGGTTTTGTGCTTTATATGTCGTGTAGTTAACACCCAAGCAAAATTTACTTTTTTATTTGATACACCCTGCATAACTGCATATTTTAGGTGTAGATGTATGCATATGTTTTTGTACGTATATGTCACTTTTCCTGTAGTTATATGGTATATTCATTAATAAACAACTTTTACATATCGCACATAGACCTCTTTCGAAAGCCATTTGTCTCTAGGAAGGGAACCGGTGCTTCGAGTCGCCGGTAAAGTGCATTTATTCGCCGACTTCAAACTATAATGACAACAAAGGTCCCCGTCGTCCTTTTTGCACACGTATTCCGTGCGCGCACGAGACCTGGCGTGCACGAATTCACTAGTGTTCACTTGAAATCAAAATGCTTGAACTCCGTCGTCTCTGGAGATCCCTTTTGCGCACAGGAGCAGAATAATTTAGTTGGATAATTTCTTTTACGAGAGCTATGCAAGTAAACACGTATGTAGCAGGAAGATGTATGTTGGGGACGCCCTTTTACATAGAAAGTATATACGTAAAGGCGCCAAAGTACAACTACACTAATGTTACTCGAATGTGTCTGAACGTAACTGCTGGTAATGCATGGTAAATGCAATTACTACAGCTTTCGAGAGAAGGAGCAAGGGAGATTCCTGTAATGGTTCTGCTTTTAATTTCGTTCATGTTCTGTTGAAATACTACATGGTTTTATATATCTTATGGATTTCAATTTCTGGGTTTAACCCCTAACTAGATAGTATACAAGTGGTTTTATTAATAATTACCTATATTAGAATACCTGAAGAATCATTCTTCACTTTAAAGAAGAATTGCTTTTAACCAAGATAAAAGGTGTTTTATTTAAAATTTTAAGAATTGTAATTATGAAAAACGCAAATTAAGTTGCTATGAATAACAAAATGTGTAAAATGGTAGATGTAAAATTGTTGCTACCCTAAACCATTTTAAATTATTTCATAGCGAAAAAAATTGTGTATCATATGTCATAAAAGAGGAAGACGCAATATGTGGGTTAGGAGGTATAATTAATAATTTTGTAGAGCCATTCGCCATATTTATAGCAAGCGTCATTTCGACCACATATCTTTAATAGTAACTGATTTAATGGCCAAGAGAGACAATAATCTGTTAAAATTTCACACAAATCATCAAGCAACATTTTAAATCAATTTTCTTCTCTATATTTACCCGTTACTCTAGATGTGCCACAAGGCTGAATTTTGGGTCCTGTTTTATTTTAGATTTTTATTAATAACATTAATTATTCCTTGTTTATTTATGCAACCGATACCACTGCTGCTGTTGCAGGAAATAATCTTATCAATGTGCAGAACAGGGCAAACACATTATTATCGGAACTGAATCAATGGTACAATAAACTGTGTTAAACTCTTTCAAAGATTTACATATTATTATATGTTTGTTCATACGGCCAGATCTAAATTAAACTTGGATGTCAATATTTCCAAAGGCAACTTTTTTTGTCTCCTAGGAGTGAGGCGAAATTAATTAGAATATTGAAAAGTATATTACCCTCAGAAGTGCAGTATTGTCTTTGTACTATATAGTGAGGTTTATTCTAGGCTGAAGTACCTACGACATATATTTCTGAGGGTCATTTAGTTATGCACATAAGGTTTTTATAGCCCAGAAACGAATTTTCAGATGTATGGCTTCCTGTTGACCCTTTTTCCTTAAATTTGAATTACCTTCTGTTCCAACGGTTTATTTTCTAGAAATGCACATTTACATATTATAAAGAATAATGAAAATCGCGACTAAGATACTAGGGGAAAGGATAACTACAGATACCACTTTAGCAACTTTAATGTAAAGAGGTGTGTACCATCCTCAGTAATATTTAAAATCATCTACTGAAGAAAGCGTCTTTAAGTGTAAACTAACAAAATTACTACTGCAACATTGTATATATTCCATGGACGAATTTGTGAGCATGTTTAACAGTTAGGATTGTTTTATTTGGAATTTTAAGCTGTTGATGTGTAGGTACAATTAATTTTTAAAAAAAAATTAAAAATTAAAACAAATTCGTAATTCTAACATATCTACTTTAAATGCAATGCCATTGTAATCCGCCATGCAATGAACTATCGTCTCGAATGATAATATCCTTTATGGTGCCCGACAAAGATGCCGCTCAGATTTAAAGCCTTTGTAGTTGCCGGCAAAGGATTTTATGCAATAATTCTGATTTCTAATTCTCTTGTTTACGTCGAACTTTTATTGCAATCAGCTGTTCGTATGTTTTTTCTTATATTTGAATTATCATTAACTTTAGTTCTCTTTAGTTACCTTGGTGCGTTATATTAGTACTTATAATAAACATATTTAAACAATAATTTATTTTTGTAGATAGTTTTAGTTTAAATTGTTTTATTTCAGTTATAATAGAGTATATATAACTTACTATTACATGAATAAATAAATGTCCACAATCTCTATATATCTTTTTTAACGTTACAAATATCAATGCAAGTTTACTTGTTTAGTTATTTACAACAGATATACTATATCAAAAGTGAGAATATTGAAAAAGAAGTGGTTTACTTGCTTATTTCGCATTCATTTGAAGGGACGAACTTTCTATGGAAAAATCCCTAGAAGAACAAAATAATATTATAACTAGATACTTTTTGTAATAATAGGTTTAGCAAAACAATTTCATGTACGGTTTTGTTCATATTTTTCATTTTACTATTACGTCTAATCATCTTAATTTTTAAAGTTTAAAACTCAAAATATCTAATTTTGCATTTTATGCAGAAATTCCAAAAAATGTAATTCGATTTGTACCGTCATAAAAAGCCATAGGAATAAAATAATTAAAAAAGAATAACTATTTTTTTTAATAACTATTAAAATAATGTTTAATAAAAAATAAGATTTTTTGCAATAAAAATTGCCATTTAGCATTTATGTCTGATAGATTATCTATTTATACATCCATATTAAGACGTTCTTATAAAACTAAACCTTAAACAGTTTTTTGTAACTGAAGTAATGGTTTCAGTAAATTTATTTCTTCAAATAATTATACAAGAACACATTTTAAATCGGTGGCTAAAATAAACAACAAAAGAAAGGTATATATGCCGACAATCGTTCCGTGTCCCCTTGATGTTATGCGGCAAAGATGCCGTAATCTTTTCAGCTAGATTTATATGCGCAGTGTTTTGCTTTACAGTTTCCGCAGGAGAATTCAATAAAAAAATAATTCTTAGAATTTACACACACGCAATGGCTGGTAGATTAAAAGAGATGTATCTTTCTTTATGTTTCCTTATGGCTTATTTTCCCTATGTCATCTATTTTTGAGTCGATAGTCGATGTGTGTATTTATATGTTTCATGTAATAATGTCAACTTTTTAGCCTGCTTAACATATTGTAGTCTACCGACTAGGCAAATGAACATTATTATTATTGGTGTAGATAAAAAAAAAAATAATAAAATGTAACTGTTCTTTCCATTCAGTTACATTTTATTCTTTTCTTTTATCTTCATCATTCAAACACCATTCCAACAGGATTTATTCAATTATTATTATTGTTATTTATTTTTTTGGCACTATTGTTGTTAGATCATTTTTCTATAATTGTTCAAAATTATATGAGTGGACAGTGCACCCTAATTTGTATTTCTTTTATTACTATTATTAAATTGATAAATATCTACATAAAATTTACTTATTTGAATTTCTTGCCAGATATGATTAATTTGAAATTGCATTGTATAAATGGAAGTTTATTAGATGGTTCGCCTTCATAAGAAACATGGCTAGTTTTTAAAACTTTTATTAGTTCAAATTAACTCATGCGAGCATGAATTATTTTAAAATAATAATAATAATATAATATTTATTCAGAAAAGCTCCACAAACGTTTACAATAATAAATGCAAAAAGAAATGAATAAATATAATAAACCACATAAGGTAAAAACCTTGTGCGTGGTTAGGTGCGCTTACTTACGCTTAAGCTTTAAAAAACACGATGTCTATACATACATCACAACACAACCGTAAACATTATATAAGTAATTACAAATATAAAAACATAAACATTATACCTAACATCATAAGTTAGCGTGTACAAACGTACTGGTGCAAAACTGTTCTATCCAGGTTATAAACCCACTCTTTCAATTTATTTTTGAATCCGTTTTTAGATTTAATCGTACGTATATTACTCGGTACTAAGTTGTACAAACGAGGGGCTAGGTAGGAATACAATCTAAGCAATATGTCTTTATGAGGTTGCGGGATCCGACTCAAGTTTTCAGTTCTACTATGTGTATAGTGAGTGTGGACTATTGGTACAAGTTTAAGAATATTACTGTGCTGAGACACTACTATGTTGTAGAAAACAACAATTGCCGTACATCGAACAACCTTTTTCCTATACAATAAATCAGATGGTAAGTATATGGTTTGCTATATATTTTTTTTAGTATTAATTTTTGAATTTTTTCTAGGGATGAATATATACCTTAGCAGCGGCACCCCATGCCGTTATCCCGTATCTTAAATGACTCTCAATTAGGGCGTGATGAAGAATTTTTAGTTGGTGTGCTTCCAGAATTTCCCTGTAGGCTGATATTTTATGTAACAGGAATCTCAGCTTATTAATTAGGTAAGTTATATGTTTATCCCATCTAAGATGTGCATCGATGAATATTCCCAAGTATTTTGTAGTGTTCCTCAAGCCTATGTCCATCGTTTCACTATCATATCTCACCTTCAGTTCCTCATAATTAGGTAAATTATTTGAATATGATGTAAACGCTATCCAATGGGATTTGTTGTAGTTAACCGATAATCGGCGGTTTTAATCCAACCTAATAGCACAGCAATGTCCTCCTCAGCAATGATTTTTAAGTTTTCCAGGAATCTGCTTTAAAGATTATAGCGGTATCATCTGCAAAGCTTATTATTTGACCTCTGATTCGTTGCTTATGCATCTCACATAAATATAGGTTGAATAGCAGAGGTCCTAGGACTGTTCCTTGAGCTATACCACATTCCCTTTGCTGAGGATCACTTTGGACACCACCTATATTTAGTCTGTGAGCGATTAGTAAGGTAAGAGTTCAGTCATGAATACATTCTACCGCGGAGTCCCACCCTTTGTAATATATCCTGCAGTTCCTCATATCGAACAGTATCGAAGGCTTTGGCTAGATCAATAAATACAGCTAGACAAGGGCTGTTCATATCCACCGAGTCACTAATTATGGTAACCACAGTATTAATGGCGTCCTGAGTAGATTTGTTGAGTCTAAAACCGTATTGATGATCATGTAATATGTTATGCTTATCGAGGAAACACTCGACGCGTTTCTTAACAAGCTTCTCCAAGATTTTTATAAGGTGGTCGTCAAAGATATGGTCGATAGTTTTCTAACTGTTTCTTATCGCCATTCTTCAATAAGGGGATTATCACCGTTCTCTTAAATGTATCTGGAAATTTTCCAGCAGTGAGAGACCAATTAAAAATGAAGGTCAATGGTTGTACAATGAAGTTCACAATTAGTTTTAACATTTCAGATGTTATTCCGTCATGTCCTGGTTGTTTCGCGTTTTTAAGTGCCATAATGGTGTTGTAGATTTCATTTTCATGAATGTCTCAAGCATAAAAGATTGTAAAACCGGATTGTGTGAAAATCATGATTATGAATCTGTACATTCTCCCAGACGACAAGTTCCTGCCCACCTCAGAGATAAACTTTACAAACTCATTTGAAATTTGTTTTGGTTCGACTAATGTATTACCCTCCAGTGTTTGTATTTTTAATATCTCCATGCTCGAATGTTCATCGGGAAAGACCTTCTTCAGAGTTTTCCACAGAGCACTTGCATCATTTTTCTTTTTCTGAATTTCTTTTTGATAGTACTGCTTTTTCGTTTGCTTTATATCGTCGTTTAATCGATTTCTATGTATTCTATATGCATCTATTGTGAAATTTGAACCGAAAAAAATAAACAGAAATTTTATAAAATATAAAATAAATAAAAAATATATATGTTTGCGTGTTAGTGAATAACATAATGCATGTAAAAGCTAAGAAGACAAAATAAGGCAGTATTTGATGGAAATGAGGAGACCGCAATAAAATCATAAGGATAGCCGCCTCAATTTTTAATACTGCTTAAAGTTCTTTTTTTTTACATATTAATTGGTTTTATTAAGATACTACATAGAACATAGGTATATAATACTACCACAAAGCAAATTTTGTAAATATACATAAAAGACAACACAACCAGATAGATGTTTATTACAAACAGATAAAATGGCACATCGAAACACTTGCGAACCGTCACAAATTAAACCGCTTTTATTGCTCGAACGAAAGCAATCGATTGTCTGGAAATTCATTTCTTTTAAAATTGCTTCGACTGTTTATTGCGCCGAACGTAAATAAATTTAACGTCTGGTTGTTATCTCTTCGTGTTTTACGCAACTGACAATTAAATGTTCGCTTGAGCGTATAGGTGCTCTTTTCACGAACTGTAACACAAATAACAACGAAATATACATTATGTTGTTTTTTTTAAACGAGTACACAGATATCTGGAGCAATAATTACTTTTTTAATATCACTTACTTCACATTATTTTCACGCAATTGATAATTTCATGTTAGTATGCAAAAAAAAAGTCTGTAGTAATAAACAACAGGTATTGGAATGACGATAAGAATTGTAAACATCGTTACGTAAAGAGGAATACACATTTCATTCCACATTAACCAGCATTATCACAGTGCTAAACAATTTTTTTTTGTGGCCATTATACAGTTTTGGAAGAGTAACGAGGAATTGTTCCAACATTAAATCTAATTTTTTAACCTTTAAGCAGTAGGTGACATCTGATAAATTAACAATAAGCAATAATTTATAGTGCTTAATCTCAAATGCCACCTGTCCCATTAAGGGTTAAAGAAGCATTATGTGAATTGTTAAATCCTTTCTGTTGTGTTCTTACAAATAACGCACACGTAAAGTGGATAATATTTATTCGGGCCTTTTGTGTCTGGTCTACACTAGTCTACCCTGTCTACATTCATGTGGTACTACCAACCATCACATGTGAATATCACTTACACAACACTTTCGATTTGTCAAGAATAATTTTCCGTGAAGTTATTAGCATTACAGTATAAGGATAAGCAATAGCAATACACTGAAAAGATCCTTAACGCATGATGATGAGGTTTATAATACAGTTGTAAAAATGTGGTTCTTCATAAGTAAGTAAATAAGTAAACAACGTTTATTAATCCACAATAATAACAATCATAATAGGATTAGTCAAAAGAAAGAAGAAGCAAAATAATTTACAAAAAATTAAGGAACAAAAAGCATTCATAAGAAAATACATCGAAATAAATTATTTTTAAAATATAAATAAAAGTAATTCCAAATTGGGTAATAACTAAATCAAAACATAGTTCTAATTAATAACAAAAATAAATTAATTCGAAAGCACTTTGTTTTAAAAACAATAAAATTAGAAATGCAAACTAAACAAAATAAAAAAAAATCTTGAAACTGCAGAAACTGCACTTACTCCATAACAACCTTTACTGAAAAGATATTTTGACATAAGATATTTGCTCTAAAAGTGTTAAAATTTCCGCCAGCCTTTAGATCATCAGGGATATAATCTAATGGCCCCCATGCCATGGCCATTCCAATAGTGGTTGTAGTATCATCGTACATCGTACATATATTTCATAGGTGTATTGGTAAGCTTTTCGGCATTCATAGGACCAACATTAGACGTTACTATCGTCTGCATGCATTAAAACATTAGTCGAGGATATATGTACATTCTACTATATCATTTGTGTAAAGATTAAACAATAGAGGACCAAGAACAGAACCTTACGGGACACCGTAAATGACGCTAAAGAACATTCACTGTACAACACAGGGTTTGAAATTGGTTTTGGGTAAGTTTATGTTCCTGAATAGAAAAAATCATCGGATTTAATAACTTGTTTCTAATTTTTGAGATAACGAAAACAACACTGATGACCAAGAAGACGCAAGTAACTGAATCTATTAATATTTTTACGTAATGATTTTAAATAACATAAGATAAAAATATGGCATATATAATGAAAAATGGCCTGAATTTACTAAAGATTAAACTGGTAGATGATGTTACTTGCAAATTCTGTCAAGAGGAGAAAGAAACATGTGCTGTGTCAATGCGATTGGCCAGGCGAGGACAATGTTTCTAGTAATGGGCGTGGAGAATCCCACAGCTAGCAGCTACACAAAAGAGCTCTCAAGAGTAATCGACTTAATTAATAAGGCAAAATTGCAGAGCGTCTTCTAAGAAAAAGATCACAATAGATCTGAAATCCAATCTATTTTATCAAAAAAGAATACTCTGTAAGATTTTCTGTTTTGTTCTAGAGCAGTCTCTTTGTAAAGTCCTAGCAAAAGTCTGACATCTTATGGGCGCCTCCACCGACCTAGGTATCATTCTTCTATTATTCTTATGGAACCGCTTTCCCTGTTCTTCATTGCAGTCACTCAGGTTGGCGAAAAAATTGTCCAAATAGTTTCCTGAAAACTTCTTTACCACTGATGAAAAACTTCCAGACACCAATTTCTATTTCTGTTTCGTCTTCCTGTGTAGTAAAATTATTCTTGTTTATTAAGGTACCATTTTGAGAAAAATGTCACCGTCAGCTTTTTTTCTAAACTTAGCTATTCAGCAATAGCTTCAGAAATATATCTAAATCATCCTTTGCCTTTATCTAAGATCTTGAAAAATTGTTTGATGAGTCCAAGCTTAATGTGGTGTGACATGTCTATCTACAATTCATTAATAATGTTGTTAGTTCCCATTCTTTCCATTAGTGGCTAAACAATTTTGCTCCAGTATACTGTTTCTGTAGGTTTCTTGAGTGGCCTATGAGAATAGATGCAAATTTGTAGCTATTATATAACGGCACACACTTTTTTCCAAGTATTTATAAAGAGGCGCCACTCTTCTGAATGATATTATCACAATATCCTGCCTGTGTGTCGTAAAAGTTCATATGCATTGTTACTGCACACAAGATCATATGCTTCGCTGGAATGAAAGCGAATCTTCTTTGATTTTTAATTACATAAAATATCATGGTGACTTCTGACAGTATGTAAATTTTGCTTATTTTTGTTCTGAAGCCACGAATATAGTTGGATGTTCTTTGATGGATTCAGATTCCGAGTCAAATCATTAAAGTCACTTTGAGAAAACGTTCGAGGTATTGAAATGACTTTTTAAAATAGGGTATATCCAACTATATACGCCTCTTAAACCGACATATCTTTTACATTTGTGGTATAAAGCTAGTATCTAGTCATCATTAGTAGTGATTTTTCGATTGACCATTAATTTCTGGCATTCTAATGTCGAGTCTTTTGAATCCTGTGTGTTTATTAACAAGACCGTTATTGTTTCTTTTTTTTAATTGAAGGCAAAATTTGATCAAAAATATAGGAAAAACTACTAAGATAAACAAATTAATGTATTTCTGCTTTTAACTATAATAATTAGGAGGAATTTTTTTTTACATCCCCTCGTTTGCCGGACGAGCGCTTTATCAATTAAGCTAGTAGCGGATGATGATTCGAGCGTTTAACCGAACGCAGAAATACATTAATTTGTTATTTTGATATTGTGAAAAACTTGCAATCTTTGCATATTTGCCGTCCTGCCGGCCTTTTCAAGATCTAATATCGACGTTTGTTCGGTTAAACCCTCGAATCATCATCATCCTCTACTAAGATAATTGGTAAAGCGCTCGCTCCGGCAAACGAGGGAATGTAGGTCGAATCCTGCGTGAGAGAAAAAATTTCTTGAAAAATTTCTCCTAATTATTACAAGTTAAAGCAGAAATACATTTAATTTGTATTTCATACTGTAAAAAAACTTGCAATCTTTGCACTACTAAGATTGTTTACGGATAGCTTTTAAAACTAAAGAGACTTTGGACTTCCTTTTGAAAAGGATTTATTGTAACTACCAAATTGACTAGATTAATTATACATTCGGTAGTTATATCTGCGAATTCCATAATTCACATAATTTTAGTAACTTTTATGCAAATCAAAATCGCCAATGTCGCAGCAGGAACATCTTCTTTATAGTCCAATGTAATTTCTGCTTAAGGCGTTCTTCTCTAACGTTCACATTATTTATTTCTCATCTAAATTAGTTTATATTCTTACTACGTCCTCATAGGGTTTACAAATGCCAAACAATAATTCATGGAAATACGTTTTATATATGTACCTACAAATCATAATTTTTCACAGCATTTCCCGAACGACGGTAAACTACAACTCTTCAACTCGATTCTCCGCATTTCGGCGACACGCCGCTAGAAATATTGGCGAAAAGCTCTATGGTTACGGGAATATATGTTCACTCCATATTGTTTATCGCTGTATATCTTAAAATAAACACTACTGCAGTACTAAAGCTCCGAGCTGTAGAAAAATACCCGTAGTACTTGAAGACAGTATCGATCATGAAGGAGTTTAACCGTGGCACATTTGGTTGGAGTATTTTTCTTTCTTGCGAATTTTACTTATCGCTTATTGTTGTACAATGGTTTTAAACGTTGTTGATTTTGGAACTCAAGAGCAATATTGATAAATTATTTCAACACATAATATGAATACTAATATCTTAGTTTAGTTTTTAGGTCTGTACCTAATTTTAAAATATGACGCTTAAGAGTACCTAAGGGTCTTCTTAAAAATAACGCGTTTTTCTCATTTTGTGACGTTTCGGGATCAACCCAAGTTTTATCCCTTCCTTAGACCTAAGATATTAATTAGACATTAAAATAGATAATTAACAAAGAAGATTGACTTAATTTAAGGGTGATGCATCGAAAAGGAAGTAATTATTAGTAATATTCGTTCTTAAATTATGTAAAATATAGCCTCGTTTAGGCAATTGAATTGTATAAACAAAATTAATTAATTAAGTGACTACGAACATTTTAAAAAATTGTAAAAGAAGAAAGCTAGACATTTTAAAAACGAAGGACATTTTAGTTGTAGTCCATGGACGGTCGGAGATTTTTTTTTGTAGCTTAATAAATTTCGACAAATAAAATGTTTGAAAAAAATTGCAATGCTTCATGGATTAACATCTCGTGGCGTCTCCTTTTTAAATGCGTATCAGGCGTATGTTTGAATTTGTAACATCATTAAGAAATCCGTACATTTTCCGAACTAATCCCTACCCTCTATACTAATCACTAGAGACCGGATTATATGCAAAGTGCATATATTTTATTTTTTGCATATCTCTAATTATAGTTTATATGTAGACATATTACGCTAATTGAAGTTAATTAGCGCTAATTAGTGATTGCATATATTGCATATTTAGGCATTTCTATGCATATTTTTACAAAAGTTGCATATATGGCATATTTAAGCTTTTTCTTATCCTTTTTATTAGTAAAAATTCCTAGTAATTCCTAATGTAGATCGATAACCGACAATTCTCACAACTATAAATCTTTTACATTGGTTTCTCTAATACTTTTTTCCAAGAACTGCACGTGTTTAATTTCGCCTAGCAGAAGGGATGTGGTAAATATGTTTTATTATTATTAATTCCCAAATAAACTATTCATTCATTGAATATCTCTGAGCGAAACAGCATGTAATTGTGTTACGTTTTTAAATACTGTGCGTACATACAATGAGTATAGCGAACAAAATTTCTTTATGGATTAAGCCATATCCTGAACTGGTAAAGGATGGCGACAAAATATTTTGTGGAGCCTGTAGTAAACTGGTAACTTTAATTTTACTAAACGCTTTACAATTGTTTTTAAATTCTTTAACTTTTGATATAAAATGACAATTGTTGTTGTAGGTATCTTCTGAGAGAAAATACCTGATTGATCAACACGCTAAAACTCCATCACATAATGGAAAATGTGAAAAACTAAAGCGATCCGCATGTGTGCAGCAATCTATACGTCAATGTGTAGCATCAACTTCACGAAACTCAGAACAAGAAGAATATAATACGGATCTGTGTAACACATTAATTTCGTCTAACATACCATTAGCAAGATTAAACAATGTTAATTTGAAATCATTTCTGCAAAAATATTGCAAACATAATATACCTACCGAAAGTATCTTACGAAAAAATTATGTTACATCTTGTTACCAGCAAACAATAGCAGAAATTGAACAATTGCTAGGGAATAATTTTATTTATATCATAGTAGATGAAAGTACGGATGAGTGTGGCCGTTATATTGCCCATTTGTAATAGGAATTCTTCATGAAGATATTGTAGGTAAATCACATTTAATTTATTGTAAAGGACTTCAAAAAAACAAATCATGTGACAATTGCCCAATTCGTTCAAGAAAGTTTATCAAATTTCTTTTTACCTGGAAGTATACCTTGTGAAAAAAATTTACTAATGTTGTCCGACGCTGCACCGTACATGATAAAAGCCGCGCAAAATTTAATTTTTTTTTATAGTAACATTATTCATACCACTTGTTAGCTCATGGTTCTATCGTGTAGCCGAAACATTAGAATAAATTCCTTTGATTAATGATTTAATTAGCAATGTCAAAAAAGTATTTTTAAAAGCACCTTTACGAATCCAATTTTCTAAGGAACGACTTCCCGGTGTTAAGTTGCCTCCTGAATCGATTATTACGAGATGGGGTACATAATTAGAGGCTGCAATTTTTTTCGCCAATAATTTTGAAGTCATAAAAAATGTAATTCTTGAAATCACTGCTGACTGCATTGTTCTAGAAAACTGTAAAAAGATAGTAACATCAACAGAATTGCTACAAGACCTTTTGTATATTTAAGTCAAATTATAGCTTTGTTTCAAGTTCCATTCGTAAACTAGAAACGCAAGGGATGTCGCTCTCGGAATCAGTCGAAATAGTAGACGAATTTGATATGCTATGTAAGAAGGTTAAGGGTGCAATAGATAATTCTATATATAATAAATTTAAAAAAAGTGGTAAATAAAAATGTGGGGTATTTGAAATTGGAGAAAGTTAAGAAAATTTTGGAAGGTGAAACAGTAAACGATTTCGACTTTAATTTTAGTTTAGAACGTATTGCAAAGTAAAAAAATGCACCAATTACATCTGTGGATGTTGAAAGAAGCTTTTCTATTTCGAAACATATGTATTCTGATAGAAGACAAAACTTACTTTTACACAATTATGAAAAACATTTATTTATAAATTGTTTTAGAAATATGTTGTGAAAAAATTTTGTGTAATAAAGTTAATGTTTAAATTTCTGCTCTTTATTTATTTTATGTAAAAATTTTGCATATTGTCGCAATTTTTTTACATATATGCCCCAGGTTTATGCATATTTTCTCAAAAATCGATGCATATATATGCGCATATATTCCAGTTTTTCTTTGCATACAATCCGGTCTCTACTAATCTCATTTCTCCCAGCGTGTGAACACGTTCAAATTAAAACGTAGCACTGCGAACGCACAATTATTAATACGCATACGTCAAAGCCATGATTTTGTCGGATTTTGCTATAACAAAAAAAAAAACATGAAATAGTCAATAGTGGATTATCACAAATTTATTGGCCGTTTTGTACATGTCCCATCCCATATCGAATTTAACGAATTTGTAATATATCTTCCACCCCATGTATTTATTTATCAAACAATTTTAAACACATAGCTAATTACAATTTATTATTCATTCTCAGTGAACAGCAAACTTGTACAACATAACTACTCATAACTACGCACGAATGCACATGGAAATGCATTTTATAATAATAAAAGTATTAACAGTAATAAATACATTCCGGTTTCTATGTGGCGTGCATATTATCATCGACAAATAACGTACACGATGTTAACTCAATGCCGTAACTTAATATTGCGGGTATGTAGGCACCGAAAACTCACGCGAATTCCATAACTCATACAATTTCGCTAACTTTTCACTATAATTTAATAACACGGAAGTTCGAAGGTCAAGTGTGCAACGTGCTGTAAATGTTAAGAGAAAGCAAGCTACTGCGGAACGTGTTTAAGGGTATTTTAGACAATAACCAGGTATTTTAGATTAATTAATGCAGATAAAGCAATTTAAAAGTACCGTTATACTAATAGTCCAAGGCGTTTAAGAAAATTCCGAGTACAACTTATTTTTGCAGATAAGCAAGCTTGTCCGGAGTAATTTATAACTTTTAACTTCTAAAGTTAAACTTTAAAGAAATGTGCTTGTGTTATTTTCATGTCTTTTTCTCTGTTATTCGGAAGGGATGTTGACTTAAATATATCCTGAAATCTTTAGATTGTTATTAAGAAAGTTTGTTCGTTCATTATTTTGTGTACTTAATCGACTACGAAAGTTTTTTTCAGGAAATAATTGGATGAAGTTTTATAAAATTCATTAATAAAAAACGTATAAAATTTTTTACATTTAGGTCTTATTTTTACTTTTATAACTTCCTAATTTTAATTGGATTAATTAGTGGGTGTATTGAAAAATTCTTAGCCTGCTACAGAAGCATACAAAGTTGGAAAGTTAAAATATTTTATTATACAACATACTCTTCTCCTAATTGGATACATTTATTACAACTGTAGACCGTTCAAAAAGAAATTTTTATCTTGCTCTGCAAACCAGGTCTTCAACAGTGTCATCACACTCTTCGTTGAAAGAAAATTTACCAACTTTTAAACTTTTTCAGTTAAGGAAAGATAGTCGGACGAGCCAGATCTGGTGAATAAGGGTGATGTTCGAGTAATTAAATCATGAATTGTTTGCATAGCAACATGCTATTTGTGCGCAGAGGCATTGTCCTGCAAAAGCAAAACATCTTTGGACAACTTTTCGCATCTTCTCTTCTTAACATCTTGTCGTAGACTGGTCAGTAACGTCGAATAACAATTCCCAGTTATCGTTCTACCCTTATCCAGAAAATCAATCATGATTACTCCATGGCAATCCCACAAAACTGAAGCACGAACTTGCACTGTGCGTCAGAAACTTCCGTGGAGCGCGGGGCGTACGGTGGAAACTATCCCGGAGCGCGCGCGACAGAACGTAGGCAGTGTGGTAGAATACTTCGACAGACGGCGAGTGGTGGATTATCGCTAGTGATTGAGGAAAGGCTGCCCGGCATCGTTGGGTTCCCGGAAGCGAGTTTTCCGGCAGCAGCGAAGAGTGGCCGCCGCCAAGGCCAGGCACAGAGAGCGCAGCAAACGCACTCCCGGAAAGGAGCGCTTATACAGGGTGTTTTGAAACATCGTTTAAAGATTTTAAGGACATGTAATACGATCGACAATAAGGTTAAAAGTCATAATAAACATATGTCCACAAATTAACTGTTTACGAGATAACAGCGATTTTATCGCAATTGCAGAATAAGTTTGCTTTAGCGGTTTTTATTAAGATGTTATTACATTTTAACATAAAATAGATTATAACTAAAGAAGATGTTCAAAATGACGTCCTTCCATTTCGACACAGGATCTGCTTTCAAAGGAAGCGCGCACTCTTTCAAAAAACAAGGGTTTCTCTCGTATTATCTGGCAACAGTGCTCTATTCGTTGGTGCAACTCTGGATGATCGTTTACCGGTGTTGCGTACACTAAATATTTCAAATAACCCCAGATAGCAGATACTAAAGTCCAACGGGTTTAGATCGGGAGACCTTGGAGGCCAAGCAATGGGACCTGCTCGCCCTATCCATTTCCCAGGAAATTCATTGTTAAGATGTTCCCTAACAGCACGCGTAAAGTGCGGTGGAGCTCTATCTTGTATAAACCAGAGGTTCAGCCTTAGATTTATAGGTAAATCTTCCAAAAGTTCAGGTAAAGTATTTTCCAAGAACTCGAGGTATGCAGGATCTGTTAAGCGTTGTGGTAAAATAATCGGTCCTAACAACCGTTCCCCTATCATGCTTAACCAGATGTTTAGAGAGAAACGTTGCTGGTGCCTGGCTTCAACGGTAGCATGAGGATTCTCGTCACACCAAACGTGATTGTTGTGGAAATTAAATATTCCATTTTTAGTAAAACCAGCTTCATCAGTGAAAAGGATGTTGTCAGCGAAATCTGGCCGATCAGCAGCTGTTCGCAAAAACCACTCACAGAAAGCCCTTCTCGCTTGATAATCCGGAGCAGTAAGGGCTTGTACCCGTTGGATATGGTAGGGGTATAGGAGTTGTTCATGAAGAGTTCTCCAAACAAGATTGCTGCTTACACCCACCTGAGTCGAAATTTTTCTAACACTAGTTTCGGGATTTTCATCAATAATATTCAAAATTCGATCTTCTATCTGTGGAGTACATGCTATTCTCTGCCGTTCAGTATCGGAAGACCGCTTCTCAAACGAACCAGTTTCTCTTAGTCGTTGAAACACCGTTTGAAACATCACATGCGAAGGCAGTTGGCGATCAGGAAACGTTTCAGCATAGAAGCGACGTGCTTGTAAAGAATTCCCATTAGCACGACCGTACATGAACACCATATCGCTCATTTCAGCATTAGAATGCGCAACAATTGTAATTGCTACAAATTGCACAAAACGTTAAATTAAACTGTCATTAAACAATAGCTGATAAAGCACCTGTTTACTGGGATATGTTATATCCATGTACTACTAGGAACACTCGCTGTTATCTTGTAAACGGTTGATTTGCGAACATATGTTTATTATGACTTTTAACCTTATTTTCGATCGTGCTACATGCCCTTAAAATCTTTAAACGATGTTTGAAAATACCCTGTATAAGGGGCTAGACAGAGTTGAAATAGTGTCCAGTATTATGAAGTCTTTCCTCATTCGGTTGAGGCCCTAGAGATTTCATTCCAAGGGAACAATGCCTAACAGCAAATTGGGACCTGACAAACCTTAGCTACCACACCTCGGTTCTGGACCTAAGAACGGCAGCTCGCTGGCGCCCTGCTAGCGCCTTGAACGCCGGAGTGACCTGGCACCATCTTAATGAACATTTAGATTGTTCCGCCCAGCTGTTTAAGCTTTCTGTGGCACCCCAGTACCACCTCAGAGTCAAATCTGACAGTCCGCAAAGCTTTAAGGGAAGCCTGGCTGTGGGAGATGATTTCTATCCTTCCATTCTTGCGCAGGCAGTTTGAGATGCCCTTACCATAAGTCTGGATGGCAATAATTTCGGCCTGGAAAATGGTGGGCACCAAATATGTTTCCTATGGAGTCTGATTTCATGCCAATGCAACAAATGCATCACTTTTGCGTATGTTTGGTCTACACATCTTTTCGCAAGGGTTGATTCGGACGCAGAGGAGTATATCCAGTAAACATTTCTAGATTTTCTATTTTTGGTAAAGGTATATCGGCAGCTAAAAATGCTCTGCAAAGTTTGGCAATGAAATTTCGATTTTCAGGTGATATGTGATTTTTGTGCACTTATATGTAATTATTTGATCACATTCATTGCAATGAATTTTAGTATCATTTGTAATTGAAAACCTGCCAGTTTGTCATAGAAGTTGCTTTAGCCATTGTAAAATCAAAAATAAAAATTTTATTTGTAACAGCAATGTTAATATATACTGGGTGAGTTTTTTATCGTGAGACAACGGAATATCTCAAAAACCCTGCATCAAATCAAAAAAAGATCTTAATAGATTTATTATAATGTAGGGGGCTCACTGAATGTGCCAAACTCGATCCCCCACCTCACCCCCTCTCCCAGTGGGAGGGGGGCCAACTTTGAAACTCTTAATTGGAGACTCTCGTTTTGTACGCCATCAAGTACTTAGTTTTTTTGAAACTTTTTTTTTTATTTCGTAACAAATTGCGCTGTAATCGCAAAAAACATGATTGTGAACGTCTAGAAATAATACACAGAAAAGAGAAGCAAGCAAACATGATTTTGGGTGTTTTTATTTTAACATTAAATAACATGTCAAAAAGCCATTCAACAACGAAGAACTTACTTTATCATACCCTCCATAGCCTCCATTACTGTTCAAATATTCAACACTAACTAATTTGTATTGCATTAATAATTAGGAGTATGTACCATGTACAACACATCTCTCTAATACTGCCATAGGTTTAGTTGTAAACAACGAAATTTCCTTCTGTATAGGGGAAGATATTAGATCTTTTAATTACTGTACAAGGTTTATTAATGTTACAGCTGGGTGTGTTTGCTTGAGTTATTAAGAATTAACCTGACAGCAAGCTAATTACAATTTTAACCACAACTTACTCATAAAAGGCGCTTTTTCATCTCAAACGTGAACGATCTACAACAGCAATTAGTTCGTTTAGAGTCTTACGTTGAGCTCCAAATATGTTAAGATAATTTTAGGTTTATTTTAAAACTGACGTATACAAGCAATTTGACACATAACACTAGGAATAAGTTGTTTAAAATATAAATATTTTCAAATACGTACTTTGAATCTACTTTTGGTTTTGATTGGTCGTTTAAATGTGTGTCAATGTTTCAAAAGGAAGATAAAAGACTTCAGTATCCCTAGCCTTTGTAGAAGTTGTCGAATAGTTCACCCCCTTATTTTCGATTCACTTTCATTTCTTTCTCCTTTTGACGACCCTAAACCAAGCAGAACCCAGTTTGATAAAGAGTAATCGTTATCGCCACAGTCAATTGGGTCTTTTTTTTCTTGTCGCCAGACTTTCGATTTTTTCCCGCACGAACTTTCAAGGATTTTTTTAAATCCCCGCACACACCAGACGGTCCATAATCCCCCCCCATCTCTTTACGAATCGTTCGCAAGCCGTGCCTCCGCGCTGCCTGGGGCGCTTGATATGGGAAAGAAGTACGGGAGGTGGAGGTCAGCGTGCCGTGAATGACGAAGTACGTGCGGTCCGTCACGAGCTTCGCCCGAATAATGTTCCCCGGAGTGCGATGTTCGCCGTTACATTCTTCACGCGCCCTTTAAAATGGCGCTTCGCGCTCTATCGCGGACGCTTTTCTCGCGTATTTTTTAAACCTCCCCCCCCCCTCCCCCCATACTCGTGGCTGAAATCGCCGATATCCGTGACCTTTTTTTTTTTTACACCAGCGGCCGGTGTCAGCGGTGGCAGTTGAAAACTTTTAATTTGACACATAACAATGAACTACGTGACATTTGTGCTAACGCTGATGGAAAATTGCCACGCATTCATCGCACAAAATTGATTTTATTTGTTAGCGGTGACACGTGAACGGTTGTGGAAAACCTTTTCGTTCATGACTCTTTTATGGTACACTTGTAGGTTAAGATGAAAAGTTTAAATTAAATGTATATTTTGTTGTTTCTACTTTTGAGATTTCGAGCCAAAACGTTTGGGACCAATTGGGCGAAACTTTCCTGAATTCGCTAGTCATATTTAATGCTAATTCTATATTTTTTTTTTCTTAAATTAATTGAAGTGATTGGAATATCCATTATTTTTATGAAAATATGTATGTTTAGCATCATAGTCCAACGCTGGGCCAAACTTTCCACAGACAATGTCCAGGTGACGTAGGAAATCTCTGCATTTGTTTATTGTTTATTGTTTAAGTTTATTTTGTGGAATTTAACCATTACATACATTGTAAATATTTTTTATCTTGTACATTGTACAATGGTCAAAGATAAAATATACATACAAATACATATAAAAATAAAATAAAGATTAAATATAACAAGCAAAGAATTCAGTATATAACAAACAAAATAATGAGCATAAAGAAAGACTAACAAAACAGAAGTAAAAGCAAAAATCAAGAATTTAAAAATTCTGTAATCGAGTACGGCTCTTTGTTCACTAGCAGTTTTCTCACTCGCTTGACAAAAGTTAAAGACGGTAGTTGTTTTATCTGCATTGGAAGATGGTTATACAGTTTAGCTCCCCAGAAGTTTTCGGATTTCTGCGTACATGTGAGCCTGTGATATGGCATCCTCAACTCGTCCCGTTTTCTTGTTTGATAGTGGTGGCTATCTCCATTCAAGGCAAACTTTTCTTTGTTGTTGTGCGTATGAGTAACGACGGAGCAAGTCCTTCAAGGCATTTTCCTTCAGAATGTTCCCTTCAGGAAGTAAAGATGATCAGCAGTGATCTACCTACACATCGAAATTCAATATTAGAATTTGAATAGTATATTTCTACAATAGATATTGACAGATCAAGTGGATCAGTTGATCAAATGATAATTTTTTTTTTATTTTGTTTTACTTATTGTAATTTACTTGTACTTATTTTATTTAAACTTAGTCTGATAATGTTTTTATATGCATTAGCAATCCAATTGCATTGATATGTCAACAGAAAGACATGGAGAATTGCTAGATTCGGTTTGGTTAAGAATTGACGTGTGTGTGGGGTGCATACTCTTTGTACAATAATTAATTTTAGATTGTTAATTTTACATAGTAATAAGTGTTGGAAATGTTAAATGTATTTTTCTCTGATCTAGAGACACTCACCTTTATTATATTTTAATTTTGTGTAAACATTCGACAGTTCATTCGTCACATGGGCATTCTCATATATTATAACATTTTATATTCCCTCACTTCGGTGAATATGAAATTAACGGCATACTCGCTGACAGTTTTTTTCAATTCGAAAGGATTCACTAGCCAGCCTTGTCAGAGCAGACGTGTCTCTATTTATTTAGTAAATTTAACAGCTATTTTGATAAAATCCAATTTTTATTCCAACCTAAAAATACCATTATCTTTGGATAATTTCTCCAACGACAAGTCTCCTGAGATATGTTCCGGTCCCCGAAGCCACCCTCCGTGTTTAGAAGTACGATATTCCAGGGCCTCTATCAGATACCTGACTATTCCTGACCACTGTGATGTCCGCTGAATTCACCTTTTGGAAGGTATTCCTCGTCCAAATCTACCTAAAAATTAAACGTATTATTTTAATCCTAGTCTAAATGTAAATATACTTATAAGAAATTTAATTTTTGTACGTTCAGCAAATTTATATAAATAATCGCTGAACAGTTTGCAATCACTTGAGGAAAATTTGTATAAGTTGGTACTTCTCTATGTTAATAGTTGATATGTATTTACGGCACGAACCGATATCCAGTAATTTTACCATCAAGGTTGGCCATGCTGATTCACCCGTCTCTTAAGCATAGAATAACTCAGTTTGAATGTCCAGCAAACGCGGGAATTTTAAATTTAATTTTAAACGTATATACAGTCGCGGACAAATGTTATAGGCACCCTAAATTTTGGGCGAATATCACAGTAAGAAATGAGAAAATAAAAACTTGTAGGTAATACATTATAAATATGTAGTATTTTAAGGGATTTTATTAATTTGTTGCATATTAGAGTGTTTTTAGTACAGCTATAATACTTTTTAGATGGGAGGGGAAAAGTGACATCTCGAAGACTTGAAAATATATAAAAAAAAATAATACATTTACAAAAGGTATCTATAAGGACTATTGTAACCATAAAGACGATTAAATAAACGTTGAAATAACTGTCACAAAAAAAATGTAAGAAACATGAAACCCATTAGTTTTGTTAAAAGTGCCTATAACATTTGTCCGCGACTGTATGTTTTCTGTGATGAATTTATATTGCAAAAAGTGGAATTACCAATAAAACGTTATTGTTTTTGAATAAGCAAACTCACGTAACTTACCTGAGATAATGAATATCCTTAGATTATGCTGCTCTAACACGGTATCACATTTCGAACTTTGTTTTTAAATAAAACCGCTTTTAGGAGTGCTTCGTCAACGTGATTGAGTACGCACGTTTTCGACTGCATGCTATTATTACTTAAATTTTACTTCAAAAGTGCCATTTTAAATGTGAAAGTAGTGCACCTTATTGAACTTCATCAACCGAAAGGCTTCTTTTAAGTTAGTTTTATTTTCTATTATTTGTTACAATTTCATATTTTATTTAGTTTACGTTTACCTTAACATCTATATCTAAGAGTGTCCAGTCCTTTTTGAGTTTTACCTCTCATGCGCGCGTCGCGTATGAGAGGGACATGTGTTGTCTTTGCACATTTGTTTGATTGCATTGCGTTACAACAATAATTTTGCATTGCGAAGACGGGCATAATAGTTTTGAAATGCGGATATAACTAGCCGCGCACTACTTCTGATAACGAGGTAGTGCGGATATTTAATGTTAATGATAAATGTATTGAAATAAATAACGATATAGTGCAAGTAAAGGTAAAACCTTTGCTTCTTAGTAGATAATACAAATTCCAGAACGTGTCAGCATCATCTTTATTCTATTGAAGATACACAAAAAAACGATATTATCATAGGGAGTTGGTATTTAATTGGTGCTCGGCAACATTATTTGCTTCTAGTATTTCAAACAATTGAGATTGCATTTTATTTATCGTCCAATGACATGGTTAATAAATTATTAGGGAACATAAAGGGATAAATTATAAATTTCGTAACTGCTCGGCCGTTAGTTTCACATCAAAAGGTTATTTTATCTAATGTTTCTCCCAGCATACCCCATGAAATTTATTAGAAGCACTTAAAAGTGAAAATCTCAATGTGTTTCAAGGTTACATTTATTAGCGCTGGGGTAAATCATATTATAAACACATACTGAGCTTTCGTCGCCAAGTATATATAAACTTAGATTCAGAAAATAAGTTACCAGATTTAGTAATAATTGGATATCAATGCACTCCTTTAGAATATTTGTATTGACTGATGAAATAAAGTGTTTCGTCTGTAAGAAACTGGACATTAGCCAGTAAATGTCCTTCTTATAACCAGACAAATGAGACAATAGCTGATATTGAAATCCATACCGCTCCTAAAGAAACTTCCTTAAGACAGTGCCATCAACACAAAACATCAGGAATCATCAGTAACAACAAGTATAGCTATCTACGGATCAAAGTGACATCGCTAGCGGTGAAATAGGTAATCTTAATTATTCAAAAAAAAGGTTAGCTTCCTCTTTCAGTTGAATTAGATAACAGTTATGCCAATACAGAAGTGGATAACAAAAAGGTTGAACGGATTGAAATCAGATGTACAAAATAGTGAGAAACTTTTTTTCATTCCTAAAAACCGAAAAAAACAAAACGTGACGAAAGTGTTTCATCAGATGACAGTCAATCCTTTCTTGAATTGAGGAATGTTGCAATAAAACTATAGTTATAAACATATTTTTAATTTCTAACGGAATATGGAATAACACGACGTTGTTAGTATAGCTGATATGTAATAGATATTGATGCTTGTATAATACATTAATTGAAAGTATTCGCTCAGTTAATACAAATTCTTTAAAATCTAGAATAAAACGAATAATAAAAACTTAAAAACTATTTAATTTCAATGTCGACCTCTCACAAGATTATTTGTCAGATTTACCAACATCTCTAGAATCACTTGTGGACGAATAATAATAGCTACATAGATAGTATATTTTCTTTTTCTTTCCTTTATTTCATCTTCAATTCCACAACTAAATCAATAAACATAATACAGTGGAATGCGCAATCCGCTGTATCGAAACGAAATAACTTAGATTATATATTTCAGCTTATAAGTCCATATTGTAATTCTCTCTGACTGTACAAGCCAGAATATAATGTAATCCTTTAGATCATAAATATTGTCAGGGTAGATCGCAATGATGTATGCAGGCGTAGCCATATTAATACATAAATCAATTAAAGTATCAACAACTAATATGAATAGGTCTCCATCCGAACTTCATGAGTGTGGGGTTAATTTACCACAATTTGAGTTAACTTTGTTTCTGTTATCGCACTGTACAGGTAATTGTTCTTATGACGAGTATTAATACTTTATTTTCATTTTTAAAGCAGCCTTATTATTGGGGTTGATTTTAATGTACATAATATTGCATTCGGTCCTCTAAAACGACAATGCTGGGAATATTTTGTTAAAAGCAATCAATGTTCTCTATTGTATCTTTTTAAATGATGGTACCCCAACCAGATTAACACTTCCGATTGTGCCTATCTGCTGTAGATTTAACATTGGTTTCTCCATGCATTGCTCAAAAAATACAAATGGGAGTTTTGGATGACACATTCTCTTCGGATCACTTTCCCATTCTTATGAATAAACATTATGAGTACTCCAACCAAGAGGTATGTTATCCTAACTCAATGGCATATGAATAAGGATTATTTCCCAAGTACAAGTTGCATTTAAGAAAATTATAGCATAAATCATGAGTTAAGCTCTGCAGAAGAAAAAATAGATTATATTTTAACTTGTATTAGATCGCTGCAATTACGTTTTAAAATAAAACATCCTTTCTCCCCTGCAAAAAAGCACGTACCACCGTGGTGGGTACGCTGAATGCACACTCAATGATAACTAAACGAAAACAAATTCTCAAAAATTTTAAAAGAACAGGACTTTAAGGAATTACATCAAATGTCGTGAAATTTTAGCCTTTTCAAAAAATTTCTTAAAAAAAAAGAAGAGAGTTGGAAATCCTTCTGTGATAAATTTAAATAGAGTACTCCTATTACTGAAGTTCTGGAATACCATCCGAAAATTTAATAAATCAAAAGCGGGCTACACTAAAATAGACAATAGTTTACTGTCTAGTTTTTTACTAAAATTAACGCCGGACTATGTGCCCCCGAACATAGAACTTACTTCTTCTAGCTCAGAAGATCACATGATCTTGCAGCCTATTACGATGATTGAAGTTAATCGAATTTAGAAGCAGCGAAAGATTCGACACGGGACATAGACGATGTAATTACAGTCTATTGTGGAACCTACCACAAAATTTAAAACACATTCTTGTTTCGCTTATAATCAAATGTGGCTTGAGGAGAACGGTAAGACTCTCAAAAATGTCTTAGTGGTGCCAATCCTGAAGCCTAATAAAATGCTGAAGAGATAGATTCATATAGACCAATAGCACTCATTCCATGTATAACAAAATTTACGAACGAATTATCAAGATAGATTAGAGTGGTGGATAGGATCTAAAAGCATCCTGCCAAAAACGCAGTATGGATTTCGAAAATCTAGAAGTACCATAGACGCGTTAACTGAATTGATTTCATATATACAGATTGGCTCACAAAGAATAAGACTACGATGTGTATGTTTTGGATGTTAAGGATGCATATGGTGCAGTGGAGTAAGGATTTGGAAAGTAGGCTTGCGACATTGGAATTCCACCGATAGCTTCAAGAAACATAACGAACTTGTTCGTGATCTTAATATTTTTGTCAGATCTGATTGCAACGAGAAATTGGTCCTAGAAGAATGCCGCAGGGTTTATTACAAGGATCTTGCCTGAGTCCCTATTATTTAATATATACACTCACTCATTACACAATGTAATATCGTCACCTGTTTAATATCATACAATTTTGCTGATATTTATGTATATATACCACACATTCACAGATGCAATCACTATTTTTAACATGGGCAATCAATAAACAAGGCAATTAAATGTTAACTAATAACGCTTTATATTTTCGCCCAATAAAAGCAAATTATTTTTTCTCAAGATCTAGAATTTTACCTACTCATAACATTAAATTTGCAACATATCCTTCCCATTGTCATAAGTACCAAATATCTTGGTTTGCACATTGATCATAAATTAAAATTTAATCTACATATAAACAACTGGTTGGCAAATGCGAAAAAACGCTAAAACTTAATGAGAATGGTGTCAAGAGTTAAATGGGGTGCCGATTTCACAGTACTGAAAAACATATATAGGGCATATATAAGATCTCTTCTGGATTACGGATGTTTCTTATACACTACTTGTAACGCTAACAATATACGTAGATTGAACATTATACAAAACAAGCTCTAAGAAATGCGTAGGGGCATGAAACCACACCAATTGCTGCATTGCAAATTGAAGCTCTTGAACCACCACTTCCACCTACGAAGACTATATATCGCGTCTAAATACATTTGGAAACTAAGATTACAATACGGAGATCATCTATTAAAGAAAATTAATCATTTATCTTTATTAGATCTAACGGAAAAATATGGCTCAAAAGGAATCACCTATACTAGTGGAGAGCTTTCGATTTACTTCCAATTATGAAATGACTATATGTCTCTATGACTAAAAATTTGGATTTTATACTTATATACTGAATGATTCCATTGAAATACTAGCATACTCTGGACAAGTAGAGCACGATCAACAATTATTTTTATCTATTCTCAATTAAATTCCAAGAGCGCTTATTATTTTACTGATGGTTCCAAGGATAAAGAGAAATTGGATGTGCCTTTTATGATTTAATAACCAAATATATAAAATTCCGTTTAGATTCAGGCGCATCGATATTTACGGCTGAAGCAATTGCGGTTTTGGAAGCTTTAAAATATGTAGAGATTCTGGAAATTCACATATAGCGATCATGACAGATTCCACAAGTGTCATATATGCAATAAGAAAACGAGATCCTATTTCAAAATGCACCCAATAATTTTAGACATTATAATATATTAATGAATTAAGGCAAGATCAGTCCAAACTGTTATATACTGGGTAAAAATCACGTCTATATTGAACCAAATGAAGTAGTAGATCGGTTGCTAAGAGATGGTTACTGAAGGCATCATGTATAAATCCTATTGAGTATGGAGAAATAATATCTATTACAAAAGAACAAATATTACGCCAAAAATGGGACTCGTATTGAAAGATAGTATTCTCAGCACATGACCCAATATGCATATATACAAGCTTCGACTAAGAACAATTCTTGTACATTGAATCTAATATAACCCGGTTTTATCGCTCAACAATTGCTAGACTTAAGTTGGGCACGACAATATCCTGCGCACCTAGCTCGAATTAAAATCATAGAGTCATCTGCATGTAGTAATTGTGGTAATGAGAATGCAAATTTAAATCATATTTTTTGGGTGTCAAAATCATACAAGTATAATTAATAATCATTTATAAGTTAGTTGAAGAACGATTCCCTTACCAACTAGTATTATTACATTACTTACATGAATAGGAAAAGATTGATAATTTATTAATCTCAACCTTAATTAAAATGATAGAATTAATGTGGCATACTCCCATCCTACTTACACCTATGTGGTCACCTATTGTTTGTGCCGAATTTTTTGTGTCTTACTGTTAGTCATCTCGATAGCCGAGATGTGAAATGTGTGTCCTTGTCTTTACCTGATTAAGTCCACATCTACATTTAGGTTAACTTTAGTCGTTTAACTGAGCGAATACTGAGTATCAGAGTAACCTTATCAGACATATGATAGGATTGTTTGTTTTGTTTGTACATAAAGTTTTAGTATTTAATTGTAGTCAATAAACTGCGCGTATGGGCTTAGTTCCCGTAGACGTCAAAAAAAAAAAAAAATAAAAACCGTTTTATTCACACTTAATTTTCTTTATCACACAAAATTCATCATAATTGATGACAAGTGAGGTGGGTCGTTCGTATGATTCATCAGTATAGTCGATTCTCATATATGATTCGTACGGTACACCTTTACTATTTATAGGGATTTGTATCAGGCGATACGAATTCATTTCGGTTATTTTAGTATATTATTGACTCCGACTCTGACTCTGGCAAAGATACGAAATAATAGTAAAGAACCTTTTTATTATTTTATGGTAGATTTCTAACGCATTCTATAAAGAGATTATAAGTAAAAAAAAAAAGCCGGATTTTGAGTTTTCCGGTCATATACTTGGAAATGATTAAAAGTTTTTGATTTTTTCATCGCCACTAAATGAAATATTTGAAATAAAGAAATTTCCATATAATGCCATCGAAATTGCCCCATTCTGTACAAGCTTTTTCTAAAGCTTGGCTTAACATTGTTATTCTAACCTTGTTATATGCTTTCACAGGCAAGCTTATGAAGACCTTGTTCTTCTAATTTTGTCATATGGTTTTACAGACAAACTTATGAAAACCTTGTTATTCTAACTTGTCATATACTTTTACCGACAAGCTTATGAAAACGCTTGTCCTGTGTCAACTAGAAACCTTGACAGAACTTGCAACAAGCTTGCACCCTTGTCAATGACAAGCTTACCGACAAGCCACCACCTTGTTGGGACAACTTTAAATAAAGGTTGTGTAACCCTTAAATTGTTATCTGCGTCGTATTGGCATTCATAAACCTGAAATCTACAAGGCGTCTTTGTATTGATTTTGTAAACATGTTCACGTTAAAAATGGTAAATTATTAGCTATTGTGGTTTTCATAAAGGGCAAAAGCCCCTGAAAAGTAATAATTCTTATCAACAAGACATTTTGTGTTTGACTGTATTAGAATTTTTAAATTTTTTTTCCCTTTTGGTTAATAACAATAATCCATTCATCTTGTTTTATTTTACGGAAATTTTAATTTACTGTTTTTTTTTTTGCAATATCCTTAGAATAAAGGGCAAAGAATGATTAGAATTTTAATCACCCATTTATAATCTTCCCGTACGAATCACATTATACGCATCTTTAATGTTAGATTTATTAGGATCGAATCACTGAAAAGATTCGAATCGCCCAGCGCTGGTACGACTCCTTTACGGCTTTCGTACGAATCGTATATACGAATCTTTAATTTTAGGAGTCATTAGGATTGAATCACTAAAAAGATTCGAATCGTCCACCGCTAGTACAAGAGTCTCGTGCGTATGATATCTTGGAAAGTGGTTTAAAAACAAGCAAATTGAAGGAGATGACATTTTGCAACAGTCTTCCATACCATCTCCCCACTACTGAAGAAAAATAAGGCATATCTAGCTATCCGTTATTTTTTTTGATGCCAGCGTGTTTCAATCGGAAATTCTCGCCCTGTCTGTCATCTCGCATGTGAGAGAGCACACTTTTAATTCAAACTAATAAATATTGGTGTGTTAAAATTTGTTTTTTTTACTAATTTAATTAAGTATCATTTTAAAATTATTTTTTTTAATACCCGGTTGTATGCTACTCTGTAGCGTTACAATATATACTATATATATTTTCCAGTATATTGCACATTAAAATCGCGATAAAATAACTTTCGTTACATTTGAAAGCACCTATTTCACCTGCGCTTTCCGGTCCCGAATACGTAGACAATAAATAATAGTACTGGAGGACGTTTTTCATAAATATTGATGAGCCCCGTACGTCCCGAATAAAATTCATTAAGATGCCAACTATACCTAACAAATCGGCGGCGGCGCCACTCGAATACCTGTTAGTCTTATTTTCGTTTCCTTAATTTCGGCTGCACAGACGAGGAAGCGAAAGAGTTGAAGAAAAGAGAACGGCGGAAAGACCGGAGCGGAAAATTTATGTACATAGGAGATAAGCAGCGGGGTAATTATTTTTTCTGACTTGTG